>JANPWX010000013.1:5557617-5631779 GCA_024734555.1 Trochalopteron elliotii
GGAGAGGAGAGGAGAGAATGCTGCTGACCTGCTACTGTATCAGTAGGTGTAGCGGTAACTGTACAGCATTGCTTTTAAACAATAATAGCCTTAGAAAAGAATGAGCATCACTATAGAAGTCTCAAAACAGATATCTGCGTGCTACATTCAGCTGTATTACCTTCACTTTTTATTTCAGATGGATTTTACAACAGAAAACTAGTCCTTACCCTGGTTTTACAGGAAACAGAACAATTATCTTTCTGTTTTTTCCCCTTAAAAGTTTAGTACATGAATAACATAGATTTCTTAGTAGAAGGTCTTATCAGACATTAATCTGTGCCAAAACGTGAGAGAATGACAATTGTTAACTTTTAGGAAAATTACTTGAACATGAGAGAAGGAAAGGGTCATGACTCCTCCTCTATACTGACATTCCAACAAGTCTGAAAACATATTACCTGTATTTGCAAGGGCAGCCATAGATTTCAACCTTTCTTTGCCTCGACAAATCAACCATTTCTGTTCTGTCGTGTATGTGTCATCTCATGTAATTAGGTGTAAAGAGGCATGTGGTGCAAATATGTAATACTGGCACAGAATGAGGAATTTCTGGAAAAAAGTGACATTTTCATGGTAATGCCAACCGTCCACATAAACCTACCATTCCTTGACTTTTGTCCTGGCTTGTGAGTAGGCAAAATGCCATCCAAACAGACGTTCAAGACTTCAGAGAGGCAAAATACCGTGTATGCATACTATGTGCTTGCAGGGAGCACAGCTCCTATCAAGAATGTCAACTCATCCATCTGTCACGAAAATCCAGGCCTGGAGTTATGGGAATGAGCCTCAAATGACCCATCAATAATTTGGATTAGTTTCTAACAAGATTCTTTTTCAACAGAAAGAAAAATTTTGGCCTACTACCCCCTGTCTAGGATTACAGATAGTCATTTTAACAAAGTCTTTAGTGTTTCTCATCTCTGCAATATTATACATGATAGAGCATGATGGCTATGCACCTACTGCAATGCCCTGCCAGCACGTTTCATGCCTCAGCTTTCACACAAACTGGTTTCTAATGGAATTAGACTGGGAAATATCATTCCTAAAGGAAAATGCAGCAGAAGTTACATATTTTAATAGGGTTAGAAGACAGAAATCAGCCAAAATTTTAAGATGTTTGCTATAGCTCATATTTCTGATGGTAGGCTGAAGGGTTTTACCCTGCTGAGGACAGTACTGTGCAGAGCACTTGTTGATCCAAACACTGTTGCTCTGGAACCAAAGACAGCATATCTCTCACCATGGAGCTCTGCCCAACTAACCCTGCTGAGAATCAGCCAATTAACTTTGGCATAATGCCCTATTTCAGGAAAGTTATCATATGTTTTATATGTTCTTGGATTATCATACTTTAGGAATTCATTGAGACACATGGAACCTTCCAGAAAATAGGAAAACCAAAACACAAACAAACCCACAAAACACCAAGCAGCAAAACAAAAGCAAACAAAAATACATCCCAAGGGGTGGAAATATGCTGGGGAGAATAAATGAGCATGCCTGAAGAGAAAAGCCTTGAAAGACTCTAGAAATGTAGAAAGATTTGAAAGTTAACATTTTGTACATGGATTATGAAATGGATTTGAAGAAGTGACAGCTAGAAAATAATTTCCTAAAAACTATGAAGAAGTGAATATGGTTTCTCTTAGCTAAAAAACAGCTTCAGTGGCTGAGCTAAGAGCCAGAACCTGTCTGAAAGGACGCAGCCAGTAGAAGAAAAATAGTCTCTAATGCTCCTCCCCATCCCCCATTTTATTCTAGTTTTCCTAATCATGCTTACCACATTTAAACTGGCCAAAAAATTCTCCCTAAACTCTTCTTGGGCATGGAATGGCCCATGAACATACTCTCCAGCTTACAAAATAGATAGGCTGGAGGCATGTTCTCTGTTGAGAAATGTGTCTGACTTGCGCTAAATTCAAACTTTACTGTGGCACTGGCAGGGCATCTGCCTATTCTGCTTGGCCTAAAGCATGTTACAGACTTCTCTAACAATTTAACAGCACAGGAAATATAGTTCCAATAGCCGGGAGGTCTCTCTGGCAGGGTTTATTTACTACTTCAAGCAAACTTTAAGTTTTCTTTATTCAGAGTTATATATTCTATGTCTTAGTCTACTAAAACCAAATTAGATTTCTGTTTGAATATCATTCTTTCTTTAGACTGAAGAAAATTGAAATATGTCTACTCCCAAAACACTAGCTGATTTTGAGTCCTGTCACACCAAAGTCATACAATTGTATTAATTTCAACACCTGCAGGTCGACAATCTGGTTGTACAGCTGGTGAAGTTGACAGGAATTTGGCTTTCACAACCATGGGACCTACTTTGAGGACAGAGGACTGGAAGAGGAAGAGGAGATGCTCCTTACAAAGTCAAGCCAAGACAATCTTTGCAAAAGGCTGTCCAAAGTGATGAGGAGACTTTTAAACTACAAGCAATACATCTCATGGTAAAGTACACTAGAGTTCAATAGTGCTGGAATGCAAAGGGTCAAGATGATGGGAACAAGAGGGATCTCAAAAATTATAGAATAGGGCAAAAGGAAATTCACCTCAGGCATATACGGTCTAGGAAACAAGCATTAGAAAGTGGAGGTGTGCAAGCGAGTGAAGGTGGATTAAAAATTTGATATGTGAGCTGCAACCCAGAAAGTCAAATTGTATCCTGGGCTGCATCAAGTCAAAGGAGGTGATTCCTCCCCGCTACTCTGCTCTTGTGAGACCCCACCTGGAGTGCTGCATCCACCTCTGGTGCCTCCAACATGGAATTATTGGAGTGGGGCCAGAGGAGGGTAACAAAATTGTTAAGAGGACTGGAACACCTTCTCTGTGAAGACAGGCTGAAGAAGTTGGGGCTGTTCAGCACGGAGAAGAGAAGGTTGCATGGAGACCTCCAAAGGGGCCCACACAGAGCAATGAGTACAAATCAAAAGAGAGAAATTTAGGTTAGATATTTTGGAACAACTTTTCACTGTGACGATGGTGAGACACCAGAACGGGTTGCCCAGGGAAGTTGTGTATTCCCCAGGTCTGGCAGTATTCAAAGCCAAGTTGGATAAGGCATTTGAGCAACTTGGTCTACAGGTAGGTGTCCCTGCCCTGGGCAGGGTGGGTTGAGACCAGAAAATCTTTAAGGCCCATTGCAACCTATTAACATTCTATGATTCTATGAGTTCATAAAGCCATGACATCATTGACATAACTGACACAAAGTTTCAGATTTAGCAGCATTCATTTTTCTCCAATTAATATAGAGGCAGCTCAGAAAACTATGCCTAACTTTTAGATTACTTTTTAGAGATAAAGTCCATTGTTGCTTTTAGAGACTTTGTACTTTTCCCCAGTACCTGATTTTTAGAGTGCTGCATACCCAGAACCAACTTACTTATTTGAGTGATATTAAAAAATTTGCTTAATTTTGAAACAAAAAGAGAAAAAAACCTTTCTCACTCATACATGAAACATGAACTGATATTGAAAGCTAAAAGTCTTTTCACCACAGAGAATGTACAAACACACACATGTGCAATGAATACAGCTATTGATCCCAACAACTATGGATGAAAAAGAATTAGTTCAAAACTACTGTAGGCTCAGTCCTTATGAGGCAAGAGCTTAATTTGTCTGTCTATATATCTGTTTAGTAACTCAGATGTCAGTCATGTTTACCCTGCTGAAAAGAGAAGACCTGCAGCTGAGATGAATCTAAAGAATTCAACAAGACTCCTACCCCAAATATCTTCAGCTTGTCTCTGTTTTTTCAGTGCTGTGAGCAGTAAATGTATCAAGTGAGAGAATCCTAGCATATACACATAGATTGAAAAACAATAATTGTATAAGACTGTATAACTGGTATATTATTATTATATATATATGCAGTGGTTTCCTTCTGGGGGGCTGCTACCAGCAGGCTGCTTGCCCCAGACCAACTGCAGTAGTTCTTGTGTGTTCCTCAGATCTGCTAGCTGGAAGCGTGGGTGAGGCTTTGGAATGAAGAGCGGGCTTCTGCAGTGGGTTTGAAAGGTGTTTATTGTTGCAGCTCCACGTGCAAAAGGCAAGGCTCAGCCTGTCCTTTTCCCTTATGTACCCCAGGACACAGCCTGAGGCCGCAGAAGAATTCGGACCAATGGATGGGAAGGGGTTGGGAGGTTCTAGAGTGGGACATCCAGCAGGACAATTGAAGAGGGCGGGTGCCTGAGCACCTGGCCAAATGGGAGATGATTTCTCTTCAAGTTTCCAGGGTGATTGACAAGGGGCTCCCCTCTGGGAGATACCAAGGGGATCAGGGGATGGGTAAGAGGATTCAGGAAGGTACATACCAAGTACAGACAAATACAAATACAATACAAATTCAAGACCTAAAATTCACATTGCTACATATATATATATATATATATATATATACACAACATTTATAGGTATACATGATATTTTGCTAAATATAATGTTCGGAATTGTATTTTTAAAATACCATAAGATACTCAAACCTCATGCATGAGAAAAACCTGAGAAAGAGGTTACTCTGTACTCTCTGACTTTGACTTAACACACTTGAAAATCAACAGATAAAAGGGAGAAAATTGCTAGGGATCCACAGTGAAGCTTTCAGAGAGAAAAGCAATTGGAGAATGAAAGTGAGACCTTTAATAGTAGTTCTTAACTTGGGCATGGGGATTTGAAAAAGAGAAAGAGGCAATTTCTGAGGCCCAATTATGTGACTGCAACTTGAACTGCATGTGTAAGTGGAGAGGGAAGCACTCCTGTCTTTAAAGAGCGGGCATAATATTTTCTGTGTTGCTGTTTCTGTTCACTAAACAAGGGAGTATTGTGGTGTTCCAAAAGTCAAATTGCCTACATGCTTTCAAGGTGTACAACATGAAGGAAGAAGAAGGCTTCAAGAAGATTTCATTTGGATGTTCAGTTAGAATTTTCATAGGATACTAGGCTATTCCAAAACACATTACACTCACACATTGTTTCTGTGAAGAATTAGACCTAAGAACAAACAAAAATAAAGGTGTTCTCCTTCTATCTAAAAACACAATATTTTGGTATTCTTCTCTGAAAAAGATAGAAAATATGGGGAAAATAAAACCAAAAATATTTCCTAGTCTTGAAAAATGAGTCTCTTTGCATTAAAGAAGTAGCCAATTAAAAAAAAAAAATAAATGATGAAGACCTCAGGCTTAGTAAAGGCGTCTTTTATACAAAACGTTAAGAAAATAAAATCTCCACATATGTTATCATTATGTCCTATGTAAAAGCACATTCAGAAAGCAAAAATAAGAGTTTTTTTCTTGTGACCTCAATCTAAATGCATCCTCCTTTTTATTTTCCTTTTTTATCTGGTTTTTGGGTTTTTTTGTTTGGTTTGGTTTGGTTTTTTGTTTGGCTTGGTTTGGTTTGGTTTGTGTTTTGTTTTGGTTTTGGTTGGTTGGTTTGGTTTGGTTTTGTGTTGTGTTTTGGTCCTTGCATGTGTATGTGTGTGTGAAGAAATTAGAAAAATTACAAGACAGAAGCAAGGTGCTTATTCACATCACTTCAGAAATGTGGCTGTTTCCTCTGTAATTATAATCTTATCTGCACATTTGTTCTTGGCCAATGCCAAAAATCATGATAATGATCATATACAGATGGACTTTGACCCAATGACATAGTCCTCTTTTAATGTTCTTGCTGTAGCCATGCAATTTATGGTGACAGGCACTCTCTTCAGCATATCAAGCACACTGATAATTCATGACTGACCTGTAATGGTTTCCAAGGGGGTGGTAGAGAATATTCAAAGCTACAATAAAGGCCAAGTAGTGTTCAAAATTTCAGTGCAGAATTTTAAGCAAAATCAAATTATCATAGATACCAGCCAAAAAAAACCAAAAACAAAAACAAAAAAACAAACAAACTTGATCTAGTTTCATAAAAATCTAATTGAATCTGTTGGAATACAATTAAATACTTGTGTATATTCAGACTAATAACTTCCTCAAAAGAAACCAATCCCATGAAACCCACAAACTACCTGCATCCTTAAATTAGCATGCCATTTGGTGCTTCCAGTAATAGCAACACAACAAAATTCAGGTAACCACTCCTAATAACTATAAATTTTAATAGAATTTTTAACAGAGAAAA
Organism: Trochalopteron elliotii; assembly: GCA_024734555.1. Taxonomy (NCBI): domain Eukaryota; kingdom Metazoa; phylum Chordata; class Aves; order Passeriformes; family Leiothrichidae; genus Trochalopteron; species Trochalopteron elliotii. The sequence goes on from JANPWX010000013.1 coordinate 5,563,798, forward strand.
AACACTGTTGAGTTTCTGCATCACATGATGTATCTCACTTGATGTGTAGAACAATAATAAAAGGAGAAGTTTTAAAAGTGTGACCAAAGGCACCAAGCAAAGATGCTAAGGAGGTGAGAGAAAGGGGTATAGAAGAGATATGTCTTCAATTTCATATTATTAAGAATAAAGGAATTAACACAGTTGGTGATAAACTGAATCCTTTTGTCTGTGGCAATGGTTTTTTTAGTTGGTAGGGATTTCAACAGAAAATTTGGCAATAGATTTTATTTTCTGTGTGTGCATGAGCATGTGGATATGCATGCATATAACACTGAGGTGGTCTAGGAGAAAAATATACAAAGCAAGAAATTTGTTGGTTATTCATTATTATTATAACACAAGAATATTTAGGTGTTAGATGTTGGAAGACAGAAAAAAGGGCCATTAGTCTTGTACATTGCTTGCCACAAGGAAATTTCAGTGGGGTTGTGGCAAGAACAAAACTCAGTGTACCCCTCAGTGACAGGCAATCAAAAACTTATTTGCTCAGCAGGATGGGTATAGTGACTGAATAGCAACCTTGTGATCTAATATTTGTATTCCGAGACGTGCACACACATGGACAGACACACACACACACATTTCACACTGACACTTCTCAAGGTTCCAGATCCTCTGGGTTCGTTCATCATGAATTCATGATGCCCATTTCTAGCTAGCAGCCAGGGAAATCCCTACTAAAGGTATTGTGCAGGCACAGTATGCATGCTACTGAGAAGCAAACCTGATTTTATTCAACAGTGTAATGCCAGACTTGATGCACATCATCAGCCATTAGCACAAGAGGTAAATATGGCTCAGCAAGATTTTATTGACTTTTTATCAAGGCCTGATGGGGATGGAGCCCATTACTCCCAAGCTGCTCCTGCTCATTCCTAAATATTAAAGATTAAAAATTCATTATCAACCACTTACCCAAGCTACTAATTCCTATTGTTAAGACCTGATTATTAGGGTTATTAGAGAGATGCCTCTTCCCAAATCAAGGTGCAAAAAAGACCATATGCAAAAGTAATAGAAAGGATTTTATTTAAAGTTAGGGAGGACAGCAGATGTTTTGCACTGTCTTTTGCAACACTGTGGGCTTGTCGTAGCACTGTGGATTATGTCAAATGTTAATATTTTTGACATACTGGTCAACCAGATAGCTATGGTATTTTCAGATATTAAAAAATATATTTACCCCCAGTAGTCACTCAGATTAATTTAAAAAGAAAATTTTAACTTTGTCATCATCTTTAGAACTGAAAGTAGTCAGTTTTTACTTGAAAAGCAGTGTTAAATGACAAGACTCCTAAAGATATCAGACTCAGTTTTACTGAAAATCTTGTCACATGTTTCGAGGGAATCTGTGACTGCATAAACGCATTGGCCTGCCCATATATGTTCACTAATGAAATGCATTGGAGGTTTTATATAAAATCTTATTGCAGTCAGGTATGTAAAATCATACAATTTTCCAATCATACAAATGCCAAGAGATTTCATCAGAAGGGACGTGAAAGATCATTTAGTTCCAACACCCCTGCCATAGACACAGACATCTTCCACTAGACCAGGCTGCTCAAACACCCATCCAATCTGGTTTTGAACACTTTAAGATATGGGGTATCCACAGCTTCTCTGGAAAACCTCTTCTAGCATCTCACCATCGTCTTAGCACAGAATTTCTACCTAACATCTAACCTATACCTATTGTCTTTTAATTAAAAGACATTCATTCTTCACCTATCACTTCAGGCCTTGGTGAAAGTTGTATTGAATGGCTAATTGGATTCTAAGAAATTGAAAAAGGTGTTTGAAGTTAAATGACCAAAATTATTGTTCTGGAAAACTGTAGAATGTCTTCCTACAATTTTTCTCCTTTGTCAAAGATTCCTCTCTAAAGTGGTTAGTATTTCCATTTCCCAATATCCAATAATTGTTAGTTTTCTAAATTTCTATGTGAAAAAGCTATTTCATATTTCAATTTTCTTTTTGTCTCTTCAGTGCCAATATCAACCCATCTTAGTTGTCTGAATAAAAAGAGGCAACATACCACTCTACTCTGCCTTCCCATGGCTACTATTTAATTTATTTGATGAAATTTTTGGGTCATAAAATGATTGTGGTGTCCACTTTATTCTCCTCTGCAATACATTTTGGATTACACAGACAAAGTAGCTCAATTCCGATGCTTTCTCTACTTACTCATTACTTTTATTCTTTGCAAGTTAAGTTGCTGTTTCAAACACTGAATCCTTTAAGGCTGAGCCTAATGCATATTATCCTGAGCTACCACGAGATGTTTTGACAATACACCATGTGGGTTTCTTGGTAGTTTAAAACTTACTTTCTCTTGTAGACAAATACATGATACAAGTTCAAGGGCATAACCTAGAAGGGGTGAAATGCACTGCATTTCTAAATGTGATTTTCCATCTAAAAGTAAAGCAAATGCTTAAATTCAGGACTGTATTTTGGCAAAAAAAATGAAAGCGAATACATTAAACATTGACTGAAATAACAGAGGATTCCTGAATGCAATCCATTATGCCCAAAGACATTCTCTAGGTAAAAAAAATGTGCTTCATACTAAAACCATTTATTTTTCATGTCTTATAATAAGCAAGCTCTAAGCACAGCTCACTGTGTGATAGATTTCCTTCTACAAAGTTTAGCCTTCCTCAGTCCAAACCTGGAGAGAGAATTCCTTCAAGAAATTTATCAGCAAGGGCCAATGACAGAGAGGTCACAACTACTGATACTTCTCATGCGTTTTTGCATAGAATAATTGCCCTCTGAAAAAAGAAAACATGCAAAAATACAGAAAACACCAAGAAAATATTAATTTACCCAGAATAAGAGTATATATTGAGAGTCATAGACGAACTCTATCATTTCTATCAGAATCCAATTCTTAAATCTGTATAGAAAACAAAAGTTAAAAACTAGTGTGTTACCAAGAGGTTATTATAAAAGATTTTGTAGTAGCATACTGATTTTTCTGGTACATCGAAAAATAAGGCAAATAACTCCCACTGTAAATTGGCATTAATTCATAGCTCTTTTCACTGTCCACCCTTTCCTTTCATTGAATGGGAGAGAGAAGAAAAATATAGAAATATGTCTAATGACACATTATGGGACTGGCTCCTGGACGTGTGACTAATAGAACAGTATTTTATTGAAATTTCTGGAAAATGATCAATTAGACAAAAAGAATATCTAGAGCAAAGTTATTGCAGTATTATTCCCCACTTGGTTACTTCAAGGCACTGGTTTAGGAATAGCTGTTCCTCTGATTTTTGGCTATGAATATCTAGGACTTTAATCATACAGGATGAACAAATCCTCACTGAAACCCCAGAAAACCAAGTTTTACGTAATAATATACACACCTGTTTATTGCTTAACCACTGGTCACATTTTGTTGTCTTTCTTCTGTTGCCTCTCAGCTCTGGTACATTTTTTTTCCAACATCTGAGGAGTAATGTTCATTACATGTGCATTACAGCACTGTATGTCCATCTATGAAGGGCAGTTTGTTACCAAAGCAGTAAACTCATGTTTGCCCATTTGGATAAAAAATTAAAGGTCAAGAACTACTAACTAAACTCAAGGTCATATGATCAGGTGTAGCTGTTTGCTAAGTGAACATCTACCTCTGAACTGCCTATTTCTTCCTGTCAGAATGACTAACTCAGGCACAGGTGTAGACTCTTGGAGTTCTAAACTTAGAGTAAGTGTAAGATTCAGTCCTTGGCACCCAAAGAGTTATGTTATGAATAAACAGAATAAACAGCACTATGAGGGGAGAAACAGTGTAAACAACTTAATCTTGGAGTCAAGGAGGTTGACAGAAGTCTCTGAAGTCAGGAATTTAGTGTCCTGCTTTTGTGCCCTGATCACTTCATGCACCACTCTGCTTGTACTTTACTGTCAAGAAGAAAACAAAATATTTTTTTACATAACTATATATATATACACACATTTGCACGTATATGATAGTGTGAAACACAAAAACACACATACGCACAATATATACACAAATATTTTTTTAAGTAGATTCCTCTTGTAGTAGCTGTTGTTACAGCAGTTAATCAAAAGCTGGGATTTGGACAAACATACCCTGGTATTATTTAAATTTAAGCCATGATCCTTGTACTGCAGGACTGAAGAGAAGGGGAGGAGGCAGAACATACTGTAAAGTTACTAGGCAGGCAGATGCTGCTTCAACATTCCATCTTCTGATGGACCCTTCTTCAGCTTTTAGTGGGATGACAGAAGGAGAAAGTAAGAGTACTGAGGAGGAAAGCCAATTTAAAAAAAAATATATATATATAGACTCATAAAATAGACAAAGACTAACAGTTCCTTTGCTAGGGTTGTCCTAGCAACAGGTGCAAAAGTAATAGCAGTATGTCATTGTCAGATTATTTTCAATAGAAGGATAATTCATTATATCATTGTTACCTCTGTTGAAATCTCCTTTTTCATGACTTAACTGGCTTAACTATTCATAAAAGTGTCTTAAACTTAGAAAGCCTCTACACATTTGTCTAAGTTAGAGCAGCTGAATTCCACCTGTGGCTGGGAGTCCCAGCTTTGACACAATAAACAAATTCTTCAATACTGAAGTTCTTCTAGGCTATTTTATGTGGGATAGCTGGGGTGAGAGATGTCTTTTATAGTCTTTTTTACAGAAAAAAAAAAAGTGAAAAACTGGTTAGAGAAGATGCTCAGCTGCTAGATGTTGCAGTGATGCTTTCCCTAATTTTCTTTTTTTTTAACCCTGGCTTCTATTGTTTTAGTTCTGCCTACACAAAGAAACATTAAACTGTTCTCTCATTTAGACTCTGTGAAGGCAATTTCACATATCAACTGTAACCAGATTTGTGATTGATGGCAGACATTAATATCCTCTAACATGGAATTATATACACAGATACATGCACGTGTTTTATTTAGGTTCATTAATCTAAGTGGTTCAAGGACAGTGCTTCTTTATCAGGTTTTCATAAAACAATTAATTGATGCAAATTTGCCTTCTGTTCTGCACCATGTGGAATTGAAGGTTCATAAGATTCAATACTGGAACTCAATAATGAAAGCTAATTTCACGATTTCATCATCTATAACTCGAGGTTGTGTATTCATCAACCCAACTCCAGAGTTTTCCTGGGCTATTTTGAATAATTAATGTGGAATAAATCTTACCTTTGCAAGAAGATTATACTCAGAAGGGACTGGAAATCTAGAAATCTGAGTTTTAAATGTTTGCTACCCATCTGCTTTGTATTCACTTTTTTACATTCAGTACATAGTGTCTGATACTTTTTCAGGCAGTTTATGCACAGCACTGGTTTCTAAAGATACACAGACGCTGCATATCTCACTTTCCTTCTTCAAGATTATTCAAAGTTTTGACTAGCCTCGTTATCATGATTAATTCCTTTTTACCTTCACAGACCATTTCTTCACCTTAATAGGCTTCACCAATGTGACTTCCTAAAAGAAGTATCAGAGGGAAGATCTATCTCAAACACGAAAGGCATGTTTTGACTACAATACAGTGATTCAGAATCTTGAGAAACATACAGAAAATAATTTAAAATATACATTCTCAAATAAGCATAAAGGAAAACATTGAGTCTCATGTGAAACTTATCCTAGTGTTGATGTCATATAGTTCCAAAATTAGTAGTAAGATGACAAGGAAAAGAGTACCAGCATTCAGTACTGCATAGACATTTCACTCTTTCCTGCTGGGACAAAGTATGGTATTTTAACAGCATTTTAGACAAGTTACCACTGAGTATTAAAAAAAAAAAGCATGATTAAATACTTAACAAAATACTTTCATGGTGATCCCCAAAATTTTTTGTCGTGCATTATACATGGATTTCTCTTGTGCAAGTTTGTGAAAGAACTAGAAAGTTCACTCTCAATTACATATGCCATGTATTTCTTCATAACAGTTTCTGACCTAGGTATATACATCTTCAAGACAGTGATGGTGTTATAAACATACCTTTTCTTTAAAAATGTTCATAAATGGTGGTAACTACACACACAGTAGTGCACAGACATATGTTTTATAATAAAAATGAGCAGGAGCTGGTTAAGGTATCAGTGTATGCAATAAAAGATATACATTAATTGCTTCCATTCTCTTTGTCCTTTTCTGATCTGGACTTTCTATTTATGGTTCTGCTTTATAAATTACTTATTTACCATCATGTAATGGAGATAAAGTTTTGAAATCTTCACAAAGCACAACTTTACAAAGCACAACTTTTTTCTCTTGGCCTCTCTGAGGTATGACATTTTTCTAAGAACTTATTGATTAAAGCAATGGGAAAAAGAGAAGCTGCATGCAAAAGAATTATCTGTCCACACAAAAGCCTCATATAAAAATGACACACTCTTTTAAATTATTTTAAATAAAACTAATTAACAATTAATTTAATTATGTTATACATGATCAGCTACTCTAGCAGCCACTGTTTGGAGGAGACCAATGCACCAGTCATCACTGAACTTCATGCATTTGTGATATGGCCCAGAATTTCAAGGTGACTGTGACCTGGTACTCTTGTAATTTGATATAAGGCCTGTATAAGTGAAGCTAATGACACCTTGTCCTATCATGGACTCACTTCAAAAAATGGCCAAACCTGAAGTTAAATGAAATGAAAAATTTGTGCAGTAATTTTTCTGTCTGTTCTTGTTATCTTCTCTCCACGTGATATGTGTTGGAGGACGATTTGCCAGTAACTGTCAAGTTGGACTAGCCCATGTGTAGGAGGCCACTAGGCCACTAACCAGAACCCAAGGTCTAAGACAATGACTGGCTAAGCATCCCAAGCCCAGGCATGGATGTCAGACTTAAAGTCCATGAACTGAGGTGGTTTTGTCAATCAAGAAAAAGGGAGTATGTGCATGTTTCACGGATTAGTTTCACACCACGTGAGATACAGAAGAGAAGGAATCCTGGGCTGTCTGTGTTCAGGTGTATGTTCACACCCTGGTGTTTATGTGGGTGCTGGAAAAGGCCATGCCGTCTGTGTGTTGACACATGGCCAGTCACATCTGTTGTACTTATCTTCGGGACACTCGTGTGTCCTATTGTTTGGATCTGGAAATGACAATAGCAGCCAGCAGACTGAGAGAAGAAGTCTCATGGGTTTGAGTCCTAATCCAGCCTGTCCTTAGGAAAGTCTGCACTATTTCATTCATATGAAGGTTCTCTGCAAAATATGTCACAATGCTACTTACACAAGGAAGGGCAAGAACTTTTTTCCAAAGGTAACTGACCTGCTCCCTCAAGCCCTGGTAAACACCTTAGCAAAAACATTCAACTGATGTAAGTCCCTTCTGTGAAGAAAAGGATTTCCTTTAGTTCTTCCATCTAGTCCATTCCATGACACAGGAACTCAAAGGAATCCCTACAGCAAGTTCTTTCCGACTATCATCTTAGTGTCTCCTCAAAAAGAGTAAATATTTAGTGGTATTTGACAGTTATGGAGAAGGGTAGAAAAGTACAATTTAAATATCTATTAAGATATATAGTATTTTCTCCAATATTTTAACTCAATAGTTTTACCTTTATGATCACATAGGAGCAAATGATACAAATCCTTCTCACAGGATTTATTAGGCCTCATACTGGTATTTGAATTTTAATGAATATTAAGATTCACCAATAGAGGGGAAACAAAATTGTTTCTATTGTCCCGTCCTAGGTTTGCTGTCATTGTTCACCCTCTAAAAACTTCTGGTTCCTGTAGATTGTGAAGTCACATTGCATTTTCAAGGGTGCTAAATGTGAACATGCACGTATACCTGCACCACCTAATATAAACCAATAATACCTTATCTGTTTTTACATTTGACTTTAACAATATGATCAGGTTAATGATACCTTTAAAGTTAATGAACCAGTTATTTTTAGACTGAGCAATGAGCACACACACTCATTTTACTGTGCAAATAACTGCTCGCTGTCAGTGGCCTTTGTATTGCTGTTTGCACCTCTAAATTAGTCTTGAACAATTATTAATAAGATCTCATGGAATGTTTCTATTGATGCTTTTCAAAACTGACTGGTACTTTAAAGAAATGTAACATCTTGCTGAAAAATAATTTTATTCATTCAGTAGATACGTATCCTTAATGTGATGTTGCAGGAAAATCAGTAACCTCATAATGTTATATGGAAATTTCTACAATAACCACAAGTATATGTCATTTTTTGCCTAAGAGAACATTTCTTAATCTGGTTAAATACAGGAAGACTTGGCATAATGACTGACAATGGCAGTGTGAGATTACCAGCTAAAATTTTTGGATTGGTGAAGATGAGAGTAGCCAAAAGTATGAGTATACAAACTGTATCACAAATCCACATTCCAGAAACATTTTATGGCTTAGTATTATACAAAGAACTTTCCAAAAGGAAAAAAAAATGTTTTTTGTTGTGTTGTACAGATAGCAAATTATATTTTCTTTCTGAGTCAGCTGTGCCATTCATGTAACTCCTGACAGAAAGAAGACAGAAATCTCTTGGTATTGCCAAGTGAGTTCTGCAGCCAAATTTATTTTAAGCAGCGATTAAAAAAATAGTGTGAATGGCCAACCTCTCATGTCATGTAAACATGGTGCACAGGTAGCATAGGTATTTGTTTCTGTGAGCAAATCAGATAATCAGATATTGGTTCTGTAGAATTGTTCCTGTGTTCATGGTAGCTCTATTCAAATCTATCTAGTTATTGCTGCAACTCATGTATTAACATATTCAGGCTTTATAGAGCACCAAAAAAAAGTGTAAAATGCCAAACAGAAATGGATCCCAAGGTGGATGATGCAGTTTTGAGGAAATGCAGCATTGTTCTTCTATAGACAATAAGTCACTGTCTAAATCAAGACTTTTTCATTAAATATATTCTTAAATATATGTTTCAGTGGAGAGATATATGTGGTGAATATGCAAGGAAAACTTGTGGGTTACATGAAATCACACATAGGACTTGTTTTAAAGCTGGCAATTGACAGGCATTCTGCATAAAATTTGTGTCTAGGCTACCGTTCATAGCTCACTTGTAACTGACCATCATCATTGTTTTGTTAGAGATTGCCTCCTCTCAGTCCCTGATTCACAAGACACTTTAATCAAAACAAATTGGGTTACTTTAAAACGTGTAAATATCAAGTCTTCTGTAGTCAAGATCATTTTGACTGATGCAAATTACAGATTGCTTGTAATAGTGTTTGTGTAAGGGGATCTACTGGGGAGAATAATGTCAGGCAGAAGGAAAAGGAACAGCAGGGCTGAACTGGCAATGGTAACCTTTTCTGTTAATACAGCTGAATCATGAAAAGGCTGTTTATCCACAGGACAGAGGAACCAATGGCCAGTATGTGACACCAGAAGCAGACAACTGACACTAGTTTTGACAGGTTAGGACATAAACATCAGTAGCAATGCAATCCAGAGATCAGCAGTGATATAAAGCTGATTAATGAGACACAGGCAGAGACGGATTCATGAAGAGTTCCAGTGCTTTCACCAGAATCCATATTCCCTTACTATAAGCAGATATTGCATTATCGGATACAGCCAGCTCAGCAAGATGTCAAGGGTGGAGAAAGTCATTGCTCTGTTTTAGTGTGGAAGTGACAGCCATAGGTTTAACAGCACCAGATGGGCAAACCTGTGGCATCTGAACAGTTCAAGTGTGGATCTGTTGCAGAAACTGTGATGTGAATGGCTGCGGGCAAACTCTCCTGGTGGAAAGCCTTCTGGATCTGCACCAGAAGTGAGGAAATGAGCCAGCACTGGCTGTTTAAGCCAACATCAGCAGGTCTCTCAGGACTCAGCTGTCTGCTCATCCCACTCTCAGTCCACAGTAAAGTAGTGCATAAATAACTGTCTAAGGAACACAGATATCTTCTGTATCTTGGCTCCTCTGCCATAGGAAGTACATGACTTTGGGCTATAGGAATATTTTTCAGTGTTGAGATCCTTGTAGCCATGCCTGTACTACACAGCATACACTCCTGATCATTTAAAAAATGTAACTACATCTCTCTTTATGCTGTAATAATCAGTATACACCTGAAAGCAGAAATCAGTGATGTAGCTGCCTTTGCAGTGACATTGGTATAAATCTTGTTTCACCAAATAAAGGTAGCAATAGACACATAACTCACTTTTACAGAAAAATGAGGTCAGAGAATTTCTTAAAAACTTCCTCTTTTCCTTGTTCCCTAGCTGTGGTCTCAGCTTAAAAGTGAAGATGACCTCAACAGTTAGCAGCCACAGAACTTCACACTGCAGCAATGCCTCCTCCTCAGTGCTGTTGAGTGAAAATGCTCTACTTTATTGCAAGTAAAGAATCAAACCAGACACCCAGATTTTTTCTCCCCTGCTTTTTCATGGAAAATATGCTTACTTTCTTTTTAAAATTTTGGTGCTAAATTTTATTTTTCATGAAAAAAACCCCAAAAACCTACCAGTTTTAATTAAAAATACACAAAACCCAAAAAGCACTTGTGAGTCAATTTGATAAGACACACACTTCTTGTTCTTGTTGTTAATGGAAGTATTCATCAATTTAAACTCAATTTTAGAGTTTAGTGAGAAAACACCTAGAAAAATTGCCAAGCATCCTTGTAATTCACAGTGTTTAGACTCCCAGGCAAGACAGAGGGCTGTGTTAATGCAATGAACTTTTGATCCAAGGTGTTATTTGAGTGTTCTTAAGAGTGCCTTCCTTGTTTTAGCTGTTAGTGCTGGGGTACATTGCACCTTAAATGACTGGCGACCCAGGTATATGTGTACTGACGTAAAATGCCTTCTTTGTGTCCTCCTAATGATAAAGCATTACCAGGAGTTTGTTGTCAAATAAGGTAGATTTACTGCTGTCTTTGTGCTGGTGATGTTGAAAGCAACTGGATAATATAACCAAAACTTGGTTTTGATCTCTGCCCTGAAAACTATATAGAAAATACTACAGAAAAAAGCAGTTGCATGGAACAGCTAGGTATTGTAGTTTGCACAGAATTTACCATTTGGTTTCTTTATTACTGGTAGTATTAGCTTTGGCTTTTAAACTCTTTGGTGCTGTTTACTAGTATCTGAATTGTGATAAGAAAAATCTGTGAAACGCAATAAAATTTAAGGTACCTGGCCAGAGGTTGATTTTTGTTGTTGTTGGAGGTGGTTTTAGAGTTATTTGTATTTGTAGTAGCCAAGAACCCAGCAATTCTCAGAATAAACTGCACTGACCTCACTACATCAAACTGTCCATGACTTCAGCAAAGTATACAGCCCTTCACTGGCAGCCATAGCTGCCAGAAAATGATGATACACTGCCAGTATAATTTGCAGATGTTAGTAATCATGAATTCAGTGTTGGGCATAAAGGAATGTGTATAGAGGAATCCCAGAGACTGGCCAGCAGCATTGCATGTGGCCAGAATTTTTCACTGAGTTCACATGTGTGCTGCAATACTGTTTGTGCACCTTCTGTCCAGATATATTTGAACACACTAGGGAGTAGCTTCCTAATCAGCTGTTACCTGATGCCCATCTGCTATCCCAAACAACATGTGTCCTCTGTAACATTTACCAATATTTGCTTGTGGCTCATTACTTTTGCAGGATATGCTGTTTTGTAAGAAAATAGATACCCATTAAAGCTGATATTCCTGTCCCCTCACCTTAGGCTTCTGAAAGACTGCAATACTGGTCCCCACTCCAGTCAAACAAAAGATAGGCATCTCTAAAGGGAGTTTCATCCTTTTCTGAGACATCTAAAATACTCATGGTGAACTCTTCTCTGAAGGCAATTTTCTGTTTCCTCTGAATATCACTACTTTAGGAAGTTAACCTACAAGAAAGATTAAGATTAATATTAATCTAACTAAATATAGTTGTCTATAACCTCAGGGTCTTTTTGTAGTCTTTCAGGAGAAATATGTGCAATGCATCTCATTTTACAGTTTTTTACAGTTGTCTAAAACAAGTGAGCTAAATCACATACTAGAGCTGTTCATTTTTCTGTATTGACTATGGTCAAGCACATAAAGTCACTACCATAGGTATTGTCAAGATATCTCCCACCTTTACTGGTGGTTTAGTAATGAGAAATTTGCATAAAGACCATTTATCAATTAGACTTGTTCTGTGAACATAATTCCTTTTCCCTTTGCTAGACGGATACTACAGAAAAAATACTTTTGCCATGTAAATACTTACTGCCTAAATTCTTGCTAGAGAAGTTAAGATTGGAATTTCCGATCTCACTTAGCACAAAATTCACTGAAAATTCCCATTGACTTAAATCAAGTTAGGAAAGCAATTTACGCTAATAGAGAACATTGTGTGGTTTGGTTGGTTGGTGGATTTTTTTTTCTTTTTGAAAAGAAGAAATACATATTGCAATCAGGATTCTTCACATCTTTATTATATGAATACCAAGGTTTTAGTCTCCTGGCACTCTTGGTATAATGTTGCTTCCTTGTGTTTCCGTAACAGTGACAATTACCTAGAGTTTGTGAATGAAAACAGGAACAGGAAACAGACCAGGAGAGGAATGGAAGCTCACAGTTGGGAAGGGTCCTTTTTTGCTTGTTTGTTATAGGTTTTGTGGGGTATTTTTTTGAGAAATGTCATTTAAATTTAAGATAACAAACATACTTTGTAACTCAGTAAAGCTGACTAATTTCTAGAAGTGGTCAGCATTCAGGAATTGGCACAGAATTCAATGTTTTATAAGCAATTCTATCGAGACAAAAGCAACAATTGTTTTTCTGTGGAAAAAAAACTATTTTTCTTGAGTAAGTCAAGTGTGAATTTCTTACTCTTTACCTTCGCATGTATCCTACAAAGCATATGAACTTTTAGACCCCACCAACTAAATCTCACAAGTATGTAACTCAACTTGCTGCATCTTTTGCTTTTAGCCCTCAAAATCCTCAGAGAAAAAGCTAAGGTAGCAGAGTCACAGTAAATCAGTGAAAGATTCTCAGCTGCTGTAGTGGACATTGTTATATGTTATATGACATATGTTATATGAGCTAACATGTGTTAGCTCATGTACCAAAAATTATAAAACTTGGTATGTTTCTTTTTAAATTCATTGGTATAACACATTTGTTACTAAAATAAAATAAAATAAAATAAAATAAAATAAAATAAAATAAAATAAAATAAAATAAAATAAAATAAAATAACATCTCTCCTTCTCTCTGCCATCCCTTTGTCTCTAAACTTACCTCCCCTGAAAAGTCAAAATTTAATAGATGAAGGGAAACTCTCTGCAGCCCAAGCATTAAGGGGGATAAAAGCAAATATGTCCGTCAGTCTGGCTATTAAGAGCAGCTGCATCAGAGACAGTTGACCACCAAATGGTATCCTAGCAACCTACAGTAGCATCGTTATACATAGTGCTATCAAGCCAAATTTATCCTTTTCAATATCTTAGCTTCGAGAGATCAGGGATGAATACAGAACAAAGGATGAAAATGGTGTCTATGAGAAAGACAACATGAGGTTTTAATTTAAGCAGAGGTTGTACAGAATGCCTGTGTAAAAGGAATAAAGAACATCACACTTTTGTGAGGAGGAAAGATATCTTCCTGTGGTAAGGCATTCAGACAGTTATTAACCAATTTTCTTTCAGAATACTAATCCTGTGTATATTTTAGCTTGGAGTAAAACTTGGAATATGTTGTCTCTTTAATTCCATTTAAATGTTTCCATGTAAAAGGGAATGAAGAGGGAAATTATTCTTCCTCTTCCTGGGGGGAGATAATTTTTAATTATTCAAACTTTCTAAATCTTAAAAAAACGTTTAGGCAATTTTATCTATAAATTGTGGTTTTCAAAAAAAATTACTGTTATTGTTTCTAATATTAAATCTGATAATTACAGTTCTGTTAATAAACTTTCAAAATTGAGAAGTTCCCTCTTTTTATACCATAAATTGCTTCTATTCTCCTGTTATATTTAGAGTCATTTATCCTGCATAGTTCAGATAATTTACCAATGTGCATAATGATCATGACTGTAAATAGCTTTGTCAAAGAGAGGAAAACTGAACCTATGTGCAGACTAATTACAGAATATTCACCATTTTTTTTCAGTTTTCAGCAAATATTGGGAAAACCTGCTAAGCATCTAGACCTTACCCACTATAAGGGCCGCACTCATGTCCAGAGTAAATTAGAATGGTTGCACCAGTCCTAGTTGAAATGAGGACCTCTGACCTCAGCTAGGGATTTGGCTGGATGTAACAAAGCCACTGATAATGCAGATAATAACACGACCCCAAGCAGAAGCAGAACCATCTCCCTTCAGCAACAGATGCACTGCCAAGTAAGCAGTATTTTGCACATATCAAGACAGTGTGCAAAGCTACTGATCACTGATCATTTTTAACTTATAGTCCAAACATTATCCTTGCAGAGGACACACTCTAGAGAATGGATTTACAAAGTTATGGAGTTTTTTTGATATAGTAAGTGTTTTTGTATTCACCAGAAAATCTGTGTGAAAAAATATTTCCAAATGACACCCTGCAGTAGAGAGCTCTTTGGAGACTTAGCTGAGGAAAAGAAAATCCACAGAAGAAACCCAAACCACTAAATTATTCACTTTTTAAAATGGCATAATTGAAGCAAGTTTTTAATCCAAAATTCAGTCTCTCCCTTAATTTGTATTTCTAATTCTTGTTAATGATCTGTTTTGGAACAGGCTATTTAGCTTCCTATCCTTTGTTATTTATGCAGATGACACCAATCTTCTCCAAACAGTCTTTCAATCTTTAGTTATTACTGGTAGTACTTCTTCTTCACATCAGTTGATACCTTCTTTAGCTTCCAAAGGAAAGAGTCTGCCATAGGCATATTTTAATCTTGTAGAATAATTTATTCTACTCTGTATAGTTCCAAATTTACCTTCTATTCTGCCCTCAAATGCCTGTGGATTCATGTAACCAATCACAGAATTAAAAAAAAACATAATCACCCAAAAACCAGACGCATTGGCTTCTTGTAATCTGGCTGCCTCTATGCAAACTGTATGTTTCTGATTAGTGTTCCCTGAGCAATATATCAAAGGAACACTGGACAAGAAGAAGCCTGAGAGCTGACAGAAGAGCTGCCCTCTGTTAGTCTGCAGCCACACTGACTCAGATCTGTAACATATGTGCTGAATATCTGCCTGTGAAACAAAGATGTCTTCGGTGGCTTGGGCTATATCAGCAGGACAACAGGCCAGACCTATTTAATAATGCCTTAGATATGGTCAATAAGGCAAGTTATAGTCTGCTGCATACACATGAATACATATGAAGAGATATTAATAATTTGTAGTGTCCCACACCAAGCGTGCATTTCCAAACATTGTGTGGATTTTCAGAGAATGTAATTTCTGCTTTAATTTATTTTGTTAGTCTGAGCTTTGTTAAGAGATGACCCAAGGATGCAGTAATCCTGTTCAGGAGAAAGAGAATACCATCCCTGGTAAGAAGATAAAACAGCCCTTAGTTTTACATTCTTCTTGACAATATCTTAGAGGAAACAGACAAGTCTTCGGAACCATAGGCCAATACAAATGCAGAGGAATTAAACAGAATCCTTAGAAAGGAATCAGAGTAGGCCTTTGAGTTTTTATGTGATACAAAATAATGTTTCAAGCATATTAACAACTTGGCAGCTAAGTGAGCAGAAGAACCACTTCAGAGAAATCATATCCAATAAATGCTGGAGCAGTCCAGTTTGATTGATTAGTGCAGGAATTTATGAAGGCACTATATGAATTCTTGGGGGGTTTTCTGTAATAACAAAAGCTGGATTTAGTGAATTGGGTGGTCATTTCCATATCTAAAATTCTGTGTTCACCTAGATTATAATTAAATTCTCGGTAAAATAGTTTTCCACAAGTGAAATTCCTGTAAGAATTTGGTGCCATCTCTTAGGCATTTTAACCTTGAGAATTTTTAAGGTGAAAGACAGGCACATCTCCTACAAGACTGCCTTTGACCTGTATCATGCATCATGCATAGAAAAAGTCTGCACTTCATAAACCATATGCAGTAAAGAAAATGTCCTATCTCTTGTGGGCAAAGTGTGAGAAAAAAGAAAAAAAAAGGGGGGGAAAAGGCAAAACAAGACCCATGCATTTTTAGCTGCCATTCCAGTTTGCTTGGCAAAGGAAGTTCCACCCATTGGCAGGCAGGCCTTCTGCCATCTGTGTTAAGTGGGTGCATTGCAAGCACCTGGAGCTACAACGAATACTTTCCTTTTCAATTCTTTCTTGTAAAACAGATGGGAAAAAGCACAGCTAGTAGTGTTATGCTGTGTTTAAATATGAGAACACCATCATTTAGTCTCACTGTTGCCTTTCAGCCTGACACCTATATATTTGGACTCCCATGTTTTAATCAGCAGAAACATGTCAGTGTTTAGGAGGCTGTTGTAGGGATCTACTTGAAAAGATCTGGAAAGATGCCACAAGTGACCTACTGCTTATGCAGTGGCAGTATATTGATTAGAGGAGCTTATAGTTTTCTGAATGCAAAGCTCTAGTTTAATGAGCATTTTAAGGGCACTGCAAGAAATCATGTTATCTCTAAGCCCTATGAAGGCATGGGGCAAATAGGAGGATTCACAGATGCACAAATTCAAATGTAAAAAAAAAAAGGGTAATTATAGCCTTGCAAAGTTGTTTCTTATGTACATGTCTCTAAGACTTCTAAAAAAAACCCCAACAAAACAGCAAAGCAGACAAAAGTTTGTAAAATCCCATTTTCCCAAAGGCTTGAAGAAGAATAGAGTACCTTCGAAGTGGCATTAGGAACCTTGAACTTAAAAGAGCTGCACAGGAAAATCCTGTGTAACAAACCAAAACACTTGAGATTCTGTAGGGGACTAAGGGTTTCTGTCCACAGATTTCTAACTGGTAGCTTTGTCTATGCAATAGACCAAGTGTTTTTTTCTTATTGTTTCAAACAATAATCAGTTTGGGACACAAAACATTGGCTAAGTAAACAGGTTTGCTCAAGTCAAAGTTGGAATATTTCAGCTTTCATCTTTTTACATAGTGGGGAGGGGATACAGATGTGATCTAGAAGTTTCTCAAAGAAGCAGTGGCCCAATTTGCAAAAGATGGCTAGAACAATCAATTTAGGGGAGAGCAGGCTGTTTTCCCTCAGCTATTTCTATTCTTGCTATCTAATGACTGTCCAAAGTAAAATTCAGAAGTAGCACTGCTGTGCAGCAGTTCTGATGGCTAAGGCATAGCACTGACAAACCAACCTGTACATTTTAAACCTCGGCAGTCTGAGGAAGGCCTAAAACAGAGTTCTCCTGGATCAATGCTCTACCAGTAGGTAATCATGCAAAAGATACCATGGCACAGGAAAAGGATTCTGATTTCTAGCTTCACAGAGGTACTTTGAGTTATCTCAACTCTTTTTAATTTTCCTTTACCTAAAATGTCCAAATCAAACCCCTTTATAGTACTGATAAACTGCTAGTGATCAAAAGCTGCTGAGTGAAATACCCTGATACACTTTCAAAGTAATTATTTCCCAAGAAGTCAGGATAATGAGCTGGACAGATGAAGCAAATACGTCTTCATCTGGATTATTTTCTAACCCAGTGTGAAATTAGAGATAAACACAGCAGCAATCAGAATTTCAGAACTATAAAATTAATATGAAACACTTCCCACACCTTGTATCCGATGTTCCCAGTACTGAAAAGGAAAAAAAAACCCAAACAAAAACCAAAGTAATAACTTTTCAGGCTTGCTTTGGAATCAATAGGAAGAAGAGAGAGATTTTTATTTTTATTTTTATTTTTATTTTTTACTTTTATTTATTTTTATTTTTATTTTTATTTTCATTTTTAAAATTTTTATTTTTACTAAGTAAAAGTTAAGATTTCTGTGAAATAAGTAGGTGGGAATTAGTCAGTAACAACTGGAATGATGTTAAAAGCTGTTGAATTTTTCTATCAAGAAATGAGAGATTCAGTAACACAAGAATGTTCATCTATTTCCTTTGTTTTCTTTTTAGTATTTAAAAGTATTTTCTTCAAGGTACTACAGCCTATGCTTGGTAAGGATGTACACCATATATCATGAATGATGCCTAGATTAAATAAGCTATTATTTCTAAATTAGCAAAGTTCATTTTTGTACTCAAGTAGACTACTTGAATATTATTATCTTAAAGCAAACTTTACAATATATGTAAATAAATAGAGAATATATTTATAGAAACACAGGAGTCCATTAAACTGTTGAACTGTTAGAGCTGGAGTTAATTCATAAAATCAAGTATTGTGGCAATTCACTAAAAGGAATTTAGCTTTGTCAAAGTATTGAATTTAACTTTTGAGGGGTAATTTCCTAATTACTGGGGTCATGAAAGGAGAAATTAATAAAAAACAGGAGAAGATAGCTGATGCTAAGTCAAATCATCTCTTTAAATCAAGAGTTTCTGACACTTTATATCCCATCTGTTTTTAAGTAGTTAAGAAAAACTGATACTCAGTATTCTTCCAGTGCAAAGGAAAAATATTAATATTTATGAATTATGACTCAGATTAAGATTTATATATTCATTCCACAAAAGTTGGCTTACTGAATCACCATTTCTCCCCACCTGAATTTCAGGTACCTTTTTCTTGGAAGGAAACTGAATTTAAAAATACCTATTGTGCAGTGGGCATACTAAGCTTTAAAACACAACTTCTGACGGCTGAGTGGCAGTGAAAGCCAACTACCAAGTTTGCAAGTAGATTTTCTCTCAGGAATAATTTCCACTCCACAAACTGAACTTGGAATAACAATGACAAGAAAAATTTAGAACAGTGGGATTTTTTATTATTATTATTTCATAGTTTTCTTAAGGAGAGTGTGTTCCCATTTATAGTTATCATCATCATCATCATCATCATCACCATCATCACTAAACATTTGCATAAATAGCAGAGCTAAAAAAAGGCGGCAAAATAAAAAAAACAACTTCTTAGTTCTAAAATGACTTCATAGATTTTCTCTCTGCTGATGTTTTGTCTTACTTTCTGTGCTTTCTTCAGTGCTACAAATTCTTCAATATTAGTATATAAATGCCTGAGATGTTTTATATTACTCTGACTTGTTAAACCACCTTTGACTTCAAGAAGAACAATATTAGTGTGTAATTACAAATATTTAATAAAAACTATCTTTTGTTCACAGTTGTTGAATTTATAAATTTATAACATATTAATGCCTGATATGTTTCTTAAGTTATTATTATTATTATTATTATTATTATTATATATCATGCGAGTGCATCCCTCAGAAAATCAGGAGTCCAATGAAGCCCTAAAGCTTTGATTTTCCAACACCTTTGAAAACGAGGTTATATTAAAACAAGATAAAGACAAGATTTTTGGGAATCACAGAAATGCTAAAAAATAATGTTATTTTTGCCATCTGACTTTATAATTATTTGCTAGCATGTGTGTGGAGTACACAGAATTTATGATTCCTATAAATATGTATTGGATGAAATTCTACCCAGAATTCTTTGTGTAGGGTGTTCGGTTTGGGTTGGGTTTTTCCAATTTATTATTTTTATTATAAATGTTTCACATATTTTGAAAGTTTTATATCAGCATTTAGTAGTGAATGATGAGCATGGTACTCCATTTTAATGGGCAATAGTATATCCAAAGTTCAATCACTACAACTAAATAAAACTGGGCATAAAATAAAAATATATGCAGTGCCAATAAACATAATACAGTAAAAGCTCTTGCAAAATACTGTCCTTTCTTTTCCTTTGCTTTTTATACAATGGGAACTGTAGCTTTGGGAATCCTGATATATTTTAATGCAGTATGACATATTGCTGTGGCCAACTGGTAGGATTTCAAGAATAAAAAGGGAAATTTTCATCCTAAACACCATGTCAGTATTTCAGTTAGCTCTGAAATGTTGTGAGTCAGAATGCATCTGTCTGCAATCAGTAATGCATTTAAAATATTTCAGGATCGAACTATTTCAAAGTGTGATCATAAGCAAAATAATTATTCAGTACAGCTTTTTGTCTGTATAAGAGGTGTCTTTTTTCTGGAGAGTTAATGTAATTGAAAATTTTATTGAACAGCCCTTCATTTCTTTAAGATGTTCTAGTTTAAAAAATTTATTAGATTACTGAATAGTAAAAAGTAATCAATTTTTTTTAATGTTTCTAGAATCATGGGCTTATATTAACCTTCTTTTTCCCATCATCACTGAAACATTTTAATGATGTCAAATACACTAACTCTATTGTTTTATACAGCATAATGAAAAGGAGAGGAAAACTACAGGTCTTGAGGAAAAGTTAAGCAATAACTGTAAATGGGATATCTAGATATTTTACATGAGTGACTACAGCAGCAAGGCAAAGGATCTTTAAAATCTGTTATAAACTATTTGCTAGAGCTTTTCCAGACAGCAACTTATCATTGACCACAGTGCAGAAAAACTTTCTTTGGATGGGCTGGGTTTTGAACATGAGTGTTCTGGGATGGGATACCAGACTCAGGAGTCTGAGGGGCTGTTTTTTCCCCCAGCAGAAAGCATCAGTTACAAATGGAGCATCTTTAGACAAAGAGAGTAGTTGACATGTCACTTGACTTGACAGTCACAGAATTGAAACACGGTAAAAATGCTCTTTGAAAAAACAATTTGTTTATTTTAAAAAAACCAAAAAAACAAAAAACAAACCAAACTGAATCAAAAAAGCCCCCACAAAATTCCTCCATTCCTCAAATGGAATAAAAACTCCAAACACATAAGACATAAGACATAAGCATGTCTGAGAAAAGCTTTTCACTAGAACTTTCCTCATTATTTAACACAAATTTTCGGCTTCTTCCTTCCTCATTCCTGATAAGGTTAACTGGAAAACCAGACTTTTATTTGCATAATAGTTTCAAGGTTTTAGGGTTTTTAATTTCACATTTGCATAAAAATGAAGCTCAACAAATTTAACATAATTAAACATAAATGAAGTTTTGAAAGTGGATATTTTAACCATACAACGTTCTGTAACTGTTCCTCTATGTAAACAAATATCCTTTTAAAGATACTAATAATTCTCATCTGAGATGTGAAAACTTAATTCTTAGTCATAATTTAAACAAGGGTTTCTTGTATCCTGAGATTTTGCCTATACAGTGTCCTAGGGTGGCTAAGATGCCTGTATCCCCACATCATCTGTTCTGTGTTCTGTACCTTTAAGACTGGTTCTGAGAGTGAGCAGGGAAAGAAGAAGCGCGCAGTTTGTTTTGAGAAACAAACTCACTCCTCTGAATCTGCTCTCGTCCTTGGGACTGTGTGGTTTTCTTTTACCTTCGTCGGATGCACGGAGGGCAGCCAGAGAGAGGTTTTTTTCCCCCTTTGTTAGTCTAGCTAGCTGAGGCAAAGAAGCTTTCCTGGACTGTTTTTTTTTTTTTTATTTTTTTTCTCTTTGGGACTGTTTAAATCTGCTCTAGACTGAAAAACCCAGAGGAGCACCGGGATCTTGCACCCGTGGTCCACCGGGCCGGGGCTTGGCATTTTTCAGCACTGAAGCGACTGGGACTGATAAACAGACTCCTGGCACAGACTCCCAGTTTTGCCATCTCTCTTCGGAGCAGCGAGAAGTTTTATTGTTTCATATTATTATTATTGTTATTATTATTATTATTACTATTCTTTATGCTTGTAGGCATTTTGTTTGTTAAATAAATAGGTTTTTTTCCACTCTTCTCTGAGGGAATTATTTCCCCGGACCGGCTGGGGGGAGGGGCTGTTTGGATTTGCTTTTCAGAGGAACCCCATTCGGAGATTTCCTCCCAAATTTGCCCTAAACCAGGACATGCAGCTAGGCATTCTTTCCTCCTTATGAATCTAAAACATATTGCAGCTTACATTAAATTTATAAAGGTATCTGTGGTTTGGAGGAAAACAATTACTAATGAAAGTTGTAAGTTTGAAAATGAAGATCAGTTGCAAGACTTTGTTCCCAAGAAAGTCTTCATTTTCAACACTGAAGACAAGACATTTTGTAAAGTAGGAACCTGAGAATGTAAAGTTAAAAAGAGAGCAGTAGGAGAATGCTTTTGTGGGACTGATTGCTGGCCAAAGTCTGATGATAATCAGATGACTGTAAATTAAAAAAAAAAAAAAAAAAGATTAGGTGTGATCATTTAAAAATAAAGCTGATTTATTATAACCTGAAGTTCTTTGGGATTGGATATCTGAGGAATCACTTTTGCTATTTATTTCCTATACAAAATTCTTCTTCTGAATCTAGTCCCTCTTAGCCACAATATACTTTTCAATACATGAATTAAAGTAAAAAATTTTGAGTGTTCAATCTGTCTGAAAAATACCAGACCCTGACATAGTCATACTGTTTATTGAATTTGGAAAGCTATCTCCGACTATCATAATGGAAATTTTGTGTCTAATTGTTATTGATTATCTGAATAATATTTAAAAAATTAATCTTTTTTTTCAACAATTTTTTTTTGCAATAAAGGGACAGAGAATTCCCCTAGATGAAACAGCAAATAATGTCACTACTATTGTATCAGATAAATATGAGGATAAATGCGATATCATTTTCTCTGTCAGAGAAGTGAATTGAGTGCATGTCTTTACACACTTTGAAACAAAATAGATTAAATAAAAATGCACTTTACTATCATCTACTCTTCTACTGTTTAGAGTAAAAAAAAAGGCAAAAAAAAATTAGCAACAATGGCATTTTAGGGGAATTTTAAGCATCTTAATTTATTACAGATACATCTCAGAAATCTTCACAAATCAGATTCAAAAGCAGATTTAGGCAGAGAAATTCAGAGTTTCAAAACACCAATGGACCAAACAGAGTGAGAGAGAGTCTCAGTGATACAACTTAAGTTTTGAACATCCTTAAGTACGCCTTGCTTCTGCATGCATTCCATAGACTTATGTTGACTTTAGCTTACAGAAAATTTTGCAATGTATCTATGGTGACATAGTGTGTCAGAGTCATAGCTGGATCCACTTTTTTCTAGTCCTGTATGTTCCTATCTATGATACAGTGTTCCTATCTAGATACAGAGAAGGAGAAATGTGAATAGGAATTTTTCCCCCTTTTCTCTCCTTAAACATCATGCTTCTTGGTATTATTGCAACATTTGAAAGTCACAGTAAAATAATGTGATTTCAAATTAATTTATTTTTAATAAAATAAATTATTTTATTTTTTGCACCAAAAAGTTGCAAAATCTGTCTAGTTTAGACAAATAATTAATACATCTCTAAACCTCTTGATGAATAAGAACTGAAACTGTATTTATATCTTCAAAAAGACAGTGGAAAAACACTTGAAAGAGATTTGGCCACATAGTCTTAATCCTTTTTTTTTTTTTTAATTCTGAAATACTTTAAGATATTCTTCTTTTAGGTAAATGTACACTTTTTGAAATGAAAGTAGTAGAATCTGCATGAATTCATAAAAAAAATCTTTCATTTAATTCACATCGTACAAACACCCAAGGAGGAATCAAATTATTCATACTTCTTTCTAGAAGTAATTAGATACATTATCTGCTTAACGCCAACATACTTAACTGTATGAACTGGAAGTAAATAGTCAAATGTTAATCAGTTTTCAGTGTGTCTAGCACTGAATTCCTCTTTTCTTTATACAGCACAAGAGGTTAAAGAAAAGCCACACTCTCACTAAGGAACCTGCCTATTAAAACATTATGCAAACATCTTTTATTTAGCCTCTTTTTTCCCTTCATTCTCAGTAGTAGGATGATCTCTCTTCTTCTATGAGGCTGGCATGTCTTCAAACACAACAAAGTTTACTTTTTCCAGCATTTTAACTCTTATCCATTTTTAGAAGGAATAACTTTTCATAGAAGGCTTAGAAGACAAATATTTTCCCTAGGTAAAGAAATTATCTATATTACCCTCAGATTTAAAAATCAAATAAGTAAAAGCAGAAAAAAATGAATAGCACACAACAGTTTTCACAGAAAATTTATATATTATTCAAGCGAAAAATAAAATGGATCCATATTTTTCTTTGCTCAAGACTTCTGGCCTTGGAAATATGAGCGTGGTTTGATTCTGCTTTATGGTATTTTCCAATATCTATTTCAAAAATATAATGGACCCTTTGTCATTCCCATGCCACAGATCTTAAACAACATGGAGAAGCTACAAAGCCACAGATACAAATTGTCCTAGAGATACTTATTTGCTCCATGTAACCTTTCATTATGATAAGCAAAATGATGTGTGCTACTTTCATCTTAATTGTACCTACTGGAAACAAGGTGCTGGATTCTTGTTTAATCTCCAGCAGCTCTGCTGTAAAGAGTTATACCCATCATAGTTACAAATAATTCTGATTTCTGCTGCAGTAGAATTAAGTTTTCCACAGTTGCTGTTATGGGGCTGTGCTTTGGATTTGTGGTGAAAGCAGTGTTGATAGCACAGGTATGTTTTTGCTACTGCTGAGTAGGGCTTGCACAGAGTCCAGACCTTTTCTGCTTCTCCCAGTGGAGAGGCTGGGCTTGCCGAAAGAGCTGGGAGGGGACACAGCCACAGCAGGTGACCCCAACTCAAAGGGATATCCCAGCTCATATGGCATCATGTGCAGCACATAAAGCTGGCGAGGAAGAAGGAGGTGGTAGATGTTTGGAAGGATGGCATTTGTCTTCCCAAGTCACTCTTAGACATGACAGATCTCTGCTTTTCTGCAGGTGACTGAACACCTGTCTGCCCATGGGAGGTAGTGAATGAATTCCTTGTTTTGCTTTGTTTGCATGTGCAGCTTTTGCTTTACCTATTAAACTCTCTTTATCCCAAAGTTTTCTCACTTCTACCCTTCCTAGTCCCTGCAGTGGAGTGTGAGTGAGTGAGTGAGTGAGTGAGTGAGTGAGTGAGTGAGTGAGTGAGTGAGTGAGTGAGTGAGTGAGCATTGATGTCGGGCTTTACTGCTGGCTGGAGTTAAGCCATGACAATAGCTCTTACAAATTACTTTTGTACCAGTACACTAAAGGCACCAGTGTTGTTCTACACTAGCTAGAACTCCTATTATTCATTATTATAGGTGGACATGTAATATAACTGAACACAAACACTGGCTGTTCCCAGTTGCTAGACCCATCTCTCATTGGCTCCAGAAAATGAGGACTATCCATGTAGCATATAGCCATTATTTCTCCACATTTCAGTTATCTGTCCAACGTACAAATTGAAAAAAGATTGGAATACAGCTGAGTCACATTTTAGCAATTCAGGAACTGTATTTGGTGTTCTGGACATGCACCTTGACCACTACAATCCTAAATTAAGCACTAACTGTCATTACCAGCTCTTGCCAATCTTTGTAATTCAAAAGTAACTAGAGAACTGGTCTTTAAGTCAAGAAGATAAATTCAACATCTTTTGTTTCCTTCAAATTAAACTCTAATAATTACTACACATAATTGAGGGGCAGTCTGTTATATTGATCCCACAGCTTTGCAAAGTACCTTTACACTGACTGTAGTACACTGACCATAGTTATTTTTTATTTATGAATGTCTTAGGGTTTAAAACTAGTTATAAACAACAACAACAACTACAACAACAACAACAAAAAACCCCCCAAAAAACAACAACAACAACAACAACAACAAAACCCACTGAAAGCAAACAAGAATATTAACATCAAAGAAAGATTAAACGCACAATCAACATATCTTACATTTAAATACTGTTCTTTAACTAAACTAAGTATTACATTAGTGAAATAATGCAGCCCCCAAGGATTATCCTGGCCAATTCTTCCCAGAACAATCCTCAAAATTCAACAGCCTAGTTTAGTTTTAGGGAGCTAATTAAAGCAATTAATTTAGCAGGGTACATTCCTTCTACACTTAGTGGAGAAAGCAAGGAGATCACGGTGAACTGAATAACCTCTGCAAGGCATATAGTTTCTTTCTCCATTAACCACAGCATAGAAAAAGAATGTTCATTTCTTAAGCAATTATTTTAGGTGCTTGATGTTAGCCATGATGTCTTTGCACAGAAAATAAACACAAGGAATAAAGTGATGGGCATGGTACAAAGAGCCACTCTCATCAGAAAGTCCTTAGACCATATTATGTCTTGGGGTTTTTTGAGGTATTTTTAATAATTTTTATTAAAAGTACATCTTTTTCGTATCTGCTGAGAAGTCGAACTGATTACATACTTAAACTGAACAGACAGTTTAAAACCTAAAAAACAAAACAACCAAAAAACATTAGAAAAATGTTACAGTTACTTTAGTGACATCAAGAATAAACAATTACTAAAAATTCTTTATAGGTTCTAGTCAACCCAACTTAAATATTTTATTAATGCTTCTAGGTGGTTTTATCACTACAGAGTTTTCTATTAACTGAACAGAGTCATTATGTAAACATTTTTTGTAAAAAAGTGCCCAGTGATTTTGTTGCTATATATAAAAAATACTTCCCAATATTTCTCTAGAATTGTTTTCATTAATGATAAACCCTCCAATTTTCCCTTGCAAAAATATATTGAGAATTGAGCACTATTAGCTAAGACCCAGTGTTCTATTAAACAATAATAATTTGGTATGAACTGAGTTACATGCAATCTGGTCTATATTATATGACTCAGAAACTCTTTCTATTTCATTAAATGCAGATATTCTGATCAGAAAAGTTCAGAAAAAATTTAACTAGATTTCATGGCTGAGGTAGAAATTTCTTATCTGTTAGAAAATAAAGACATCTCAGTATTGGGGCTTTTTCATTGTGTAATATATCGTTAAGGTCCTTATTTAGGAGACCAAAATGCAACCCACTTACTCCAGTGCTGATACAGCAGCTTTGAATTGATGATTTTACAACAAGGCATTTAAATGACAGTTTAAAAACCCTCCTGAGCAACAGACTTTCCAATACTTTTTTGAACACCCTGTTCCTTCCTGACACTGAACCTCTATTCTGCCAGGACAACAGGATCATTAAATCCCAAGCAAAGCCGGCAAAATGGATCCTGCTTCTGTAGCCCAATTTTTATACATTATTGGCCTGAAGGAACCTGAGGTTTCTCCCTTATTTGGCTCTGCCTATTTTCCTGAGCAACATGGTCCTATAGAAGCAGGCCCTTGGAGCAAAGCAGTCACACAAACAGTAAATATTTCACCGGATTTTACATCAGGCAGGACACAGACTAGTAACATAGACCATATATTAATTAACTACTCTCCAGTAGCTCATCTTTCAGCCCATCTTTCATCTCAGGTGCCTAGCTAGCCTGGAATTGCAGGTCTTGAACGAGATATCCAATTTTGGGCTTTTTTACAGCTGGACATCTTGACACCTTAGTTAAGTGTCTGCTTTAAAACAACAACAAATGTGTATGAGTGAAACATAAGATCAGACCTCTGTGGACTATTCTCCCACTGAATTTCAGCTAGGGAGCTTCAGAGGACCAGATCTCTGATGACTAATAGTCAGGCAAAATCAGTTAAAAATTATAGACTTTGCTATGCATAGCAACTCTGGCAAAATTGTACTGATGCCTTCTTGAAAAGCAGTATCCTACTACACATATTGCTGCAAAACCTATACCAGATAAAACAGATTTCTGTAATACAGCCTACAGGTCACAGTGGTATTGAAAATGAACAGAGACTATTAGTTGAGGTTTCTGTTTTGTAAATTATTAATATTTCAATTTTAGGAGGTTTTTTTTTTAATGTTAGTGAAATCTTCCTGCCCTTGAGCAAGTTTCATAATACCCTAAGATAATATATTTGCCTGCCACCTTCATAGGGCCTGGGCTTAAATCTGTCTTGGGTCACAAGTGAAATTATCTAAATGGCTTCAAATTAGCCCTCAGTAGCCATTTGTTCATTTCGCAGAAGTAGTATTGTACACAATTTGGCAGCAGAGTGCAATTGTAGAGTGTTATTCTGTACGGAACCAAAAAATGGAATAGAAGGGATATTGGAGACCAGGTTTGCTTTTGGAAATGGTATTTGGATCAATCCCATATAAATACATCTTACTTTCATGAGAACCACTATTCAGCAAATTAGTTAGCATGATGTAGTTGTCTAAACATTGTTTTACAGTTTCATGTGATTTTGGACACTGACAGTCCAAGACATCCTTTGATTCATCTTACTTGCAATAGAGAAAAATTGCTGTAAGTACTGATTGTATAGGAAAACAATGTCGTTTTTTGTTTCTTTATTTGTTTTGAAGTATGATGATGATAATTAGAACGTGGGACAATGAGGCAAGCTCTAATTAGAGGTTCAAATGAAAACAACATCATCAACATCATTCAACTATACACAGTTAAATTCAATTAAATAATTTGCTGACTTTTATGTGACCAGTTTTATCTAGCATAAGAAAATGGGAAAATTTTTAAAAAAAGCAGGAGAAAAGTTGTCAAATAAATTAGTTGATGTAAATTATTCCATTAGTTGTGCTAATAAAGCAAAGAATGTGGTAAATGCCCAATGTTTCATTTCTTATATTTGAAAGGTTATGACTCACTGAAATTCCACTAACTTAAATGTAATCAAGAGGGTGGAAAAAAGTAGCATTTCTGCTTACATAAGCAAATGGACACTCTTAATTGAACCGAGCATTTTTAGGATAATAGACTAGTTGTTCAGCAGTTGCACAAAAGATGCTTCAATAAAATTGGTCCATTAGTACTGTAAGAAATACAAGATAGCAAAGGAATATAAAGCCATACTTGGGCTGGAAACCTCTTTGAAAAAGGAAACCTATTTTCTTTAACAACTATCACTACTTATGCATGTTGCTCTGTAAAAGTATTGATCAAGATCAGTCCCTTCACATTCATACATAAATGAAATTGTAGGGTTTGCCTCACAATTGCACACAGCAACAGGGAACATCATTGCCTAAGCACTGTTTTCTGTTACCCTGACTCTGCAGCAACCCTTAACTTCAAGATTTTTCTCCCTACACTCTGCTCCAGTATACACAGTGCATTGACCTTGGCTGGACACTGGTTACTCATGAAGCCATTCTGTCACTCCCCTTCTCAGCAGGGGCAGGAACAGAAATCAACATGGGGAAAAAAAATCATGGGTGGAGATAAAAGCAGTTTCATAAAGCAAAAGAAAAATGCAAAATATTTTATTATCTCTCTTTTAAATCTCTCTAAAATATTTTATTTCTCATCAGCAAGTGATGTGCAGCCCCTTCCCAAAAAGCAGGATTGAGAAGATATAATTGTTACTCCAGAAGTAAATGTCACACGTAATGAAAGCCTCTTCCTCTCCCTCTCTCTTTTTTTTTTTTTTTTTAATCGGAGCCGACATTATATGGTATGGAATACCCCTTTGATCAGTTTGGGTCAGTTGTCCCCTCCCAAGATACTGCCCAGCCCCAGCCTGCTGCCAAGGATGGAATGTTGGAGAGAAAGAGACAATGCTGTGCCAGCCCTGCTCAGTAGGAGCCAAAACACTGGTGTGCTATAAACACCTTTCCAAATACCAAAGCAAAGAACAGCACTGTGAGGGCTGCTGTGGGAAAATAAAATTCATCACAGTCAGACCCATAGAGATGAGTCCTGGCACATATGCATGCATATATCTATGTAGTCACATTATATAAATATGTAAAATTAAACCTAACTACTTGAATAAGGAAATATTCCCTCAAAGAGAATTTAAGAGATTTAATATTTGAATAGCCATGTTTTGAAATCGCAGTCTTGACCTTTGTGTTACTAAAAACTGTTTTGTTTAGTTTTTATTATTTTGGTTTAATAAACTTTCAAGTGAAAAAAAACCAAAACACCACAACATAGTGGAATATGAAGAAGTAACCATAAGCACTGAATAATTAAGAAATCAATAAATAATTTCCCATTTCTTTAGTGTGCAAATGACCTTCCTGAATTAGAAGCTAAGACAGTGTATGCAATGCAAAATCATTAGGTAGGTAATGTACCAAGTAAATTTGAGTAGGCTGGTAAATTTTGATTTAACTATCTTAACTGCTTTGATAGGTTAACTCTAAAGATCATTGAATCAGTCAGACAGTAGTTCAGCAAAAGCCAAATAAAAGGCAACACTTTTAGAAAGTAATACACATGCAGAGAAAATATCAGTGAGTTGTGGGAGGTAGGTGGTAAGAGGATGGCCTGTAATGATTATTCTTTCCAAAATCTGTGATATAACCTCCTACTGCTGAAGACTGAGGTCAGACAAAGCCTAAGGAACACCAACAATACTTTTTTTTGATTAATAGAAATATCATCTAGTTCAGAGTTCATGTGAACAGATAGAAAAATCTCATGTGTCTGGGTCTGAGAAAGGCAGGAAGGAATACACCTTTGTCCTGTAGCAAGAACAGAACAGCCTCACTGGGGTCTGAGAAAGGGTCGAACACAGAGTTATCAATAGGGAGGACTGAAGGGGAGGTTACAGGTTCTTTTTTTGTGGGAAACCACCAGTCTTTTTATCAGAGGTGCTTTATATGCATCAGTATGCTGTGGATGGGTTACTGCACAACAATTGCAGACTGACTTTTGTGACTGAGGTCAAAAATGCCTGCCTCTACTGAAAGAATCCTCTCCTCTCACACCATCTACCTGAAGCAGTCTTGTTAGGGTCACTCTGCAGAGCAGCTTTCCTGCCTTCTCACTTATATATTTCGGCCCAAATCCAGCCTGCCTGTTCTTCTGTAGCTGGGCACAATATTAAAGATTCAGTTCGAGGACTCAGAGGCTCTATAAATTGCTGAGTACCCTTGGCTTGTGGGCACTCTCAGCTCCTCACAGAACAAATACAACTCTCCACCAGGAATATAAATGAAATAACCCCAAATGTCTCACCATGTATGCAAATCTGTCATTCACTCTATGTGTGTATCAGCTCTGCAAATAACTCAGTGCTCCTCATACACAAAAATAATCTTTCTGAGGTGGTGGCAATAGATTTTTTCTGAGATAAAGGGTAGCACTGAGAACCTGGGTTCACATTTTATCTGCCCTCTTCGTGACAGTTGTGTTGATGAAGTCTACAAAGCAGCATGAATTGAAAGTTGGCTTGATAATTTGTATCTTGCTATCTTACCTATCATTATAGTTCATCATTATCTTCTAAAAGATTTTCCATTGCTTCTGAAACAAGTTAAGTCAGCATTCACTCTCTTTCTCTCTCTCTCTCTCTCTCTCTCTCTCCCCCCTCCTCTCCTTGAGAAGCAGTACAGCTGTCAGTATGACAATCTAACCACAGTATGTTACACCCACTTGGTGTAACATAGGTGTTTGGAGGAAGGACTAAACAAATTTAGCTATAGTTGATCAAATTAAAGTTTGTCTTTATGTTAGCGCAAGCTGTTAAGAGCCAGAGAAATGAATGAGTAAAATAGAAAATATCACTTAAAAAACAATGTTATATAAAATTAATCATGACGATTATAAGGATTCCTAAGGACATTACCTTCATTATCAGCTCCAGGAGTACTGAACATTAACCTTTTCTTAAATTATTTTTTTACTTTCTCAAGTCAATAAAATATCTTTATCATTTTATTTTATGATAGGATGTTATAGAAAGCAGAGTAAACAGAGGCAAAATGGATTACCTACAAAGTAACTGTTTGGCCTAGGAAGTCTGAGTACAAACCATGTCTGCAAGCCACTCATTACTGAGAACTCCTTCACTGACTATGTAATCAATTTCAATAGTGATTGATTTTATAAGTAATATGCCCTCAAACCTACATGCCATTTGCACCTTTTATTTGGCATCTCTTAAAATTAAAACAAATATTAATATAAGTCATAAATCAAGGACTCAGAAGTCAATAAGGGCTCTCTGCTCATTGCAAAGAAGTAGCTAGAAGCCCCTAAAAACCTAACAAATTTAATTGAGCTTCAAAGCTTGAAGTTTGCTTAATAGGTACTTTGAACTTATTTAAACTTAAGTACAATTCTAGGTTTGTCAATCTTTTGTGGAAAGAAGTAATTTTATTTTTATATTTTTCCCTCAAAAGATGAGAAGTTCAGAAATGCATAAAATAAAACTTGCATGTAAATGACAAAGCCTGAGTTGTGCATCAGATGCAGTAACTGGAGAGACATGCTTGTGAAAATTGGCCAGCAGTTTTTTCCAAATATGCACAGGATGAAAGTGATAGTGCAAGTGTGTGAGCTGTGTACTCAGGCAGTCAGTTCATGAACAATCTGCTTTGTTGGAAGTATATGAACATTTTTTTTTTCTTTTAAGTACCACAAAGCAAGATTGCAGCAGAAGACAAGATTCTAACTTGCTAGCATTTGGACAGAACACTGTAAACATTAACACTCCATCTTCTGCTCACTGTCAGAAGTTTTCCTACGTGTCTCTGCCTTACATTTCCACCTTTCAACCACATAATGAGGTTGACTGGAGCAAATTACATTTGACAGAGATTTTTCTCTGACTTTGGAAAATACAGAAAAGGTTACACTATCCACCATGACCCTAGAAATCTTTGATTCTGGCTTTTGACCTAAGCTTTTTGATCTCAAAGAGTGATATATTAGGAACACTGATGAATAAGAAGGTAATGGTATAGGTTAGTACTGCTGCTAAGTAGGATATTGGATGGTGTTAATTGGATATGTGATGACATTTTCTACACTGATGAGTTCCAGCTCCTATCAGAAAAATGTCCGTGGATTTTGTTAGAGCATTCACAGTCATTGTCCAGCTCTCTCCTCTTAATTTCCAAGACATTAAACACATCTTCTGCCATAGATAGCTGTATTCATGTGAGCAAACCACTCTGTATCACCTTCCCAACAGGAACTTGGGAGCTCCAAATCAAGAATTTCTTTGGATTTTCAGCATGAAAACCAACCAACCTCCATCTTATTTGCATATCTTTGCTCACCTTTATTCCATGCTTTTACAGTCAGTCTGAATAGGCAGACAACTGACATAGAGGATTTTATAACCTCCTGAAGAGAGAAAGGGTTTATGGATACAACAGAAGAAATCCTAATGACTGTGAAAAGTGTAGTGGCTTTTTCAGACATGCCTGCCTACAGCATACAGTATCTTTGTTATCAGATCTTTGGAATAAGACTTCTGCCATACACTTGTATTTTAATAACCTGTTTATCATAACAATATTGAAGACATTTCCAGTCTTGTGGTATTTTTCACTGGCATTACATGCAACAATTAGGCTGAACTCCAGGGCAGCAAGATGATGGGCAGCTCTTCTTAGGTGGCTCAAAAATTCTGAGACAATATTTCAACTTTCGATGAAATCATTGTTTATCTTTAAGTTAGGAATTTTGGCATAATTTACATGGTCTTCTAAACAGTCAGGATTTCAATAAGCCAAATAAAAACATGATCTGTTAATAGCAATAAAATGACTTTGTCATCTCTTTTCATGAATATGAAGAAAAACTACAAATTATTTTCTGGTCTAGTCAACAAATCCATAATTAACCATACGACTCCCTTCTAGAAGGCAGGAAGAAAGTCTAACAAAATATTATGGTCCTCACAGACAGCATTTTCATAGAAACCCAATGGAGAGAAGGGAGATTTGAAGGACGTTATTGATAGTTGCCAGAACTACTAATTCTTCCATAAGGCTGGAGAACAAAGAAGAGGTGAGAAGCATTTTCTCTGTCAGATACTTATTTAACAATTCTAGCAAAGAGCGACTCTCATTCACATCATCTGCTTCTGCTGTGAGAGTGGCTCTGAGAGTGCAGCCATGGGGAGGCCTGTTTCCATCAAGTCCACTGCTTTCCCCTTCAAAGCAAATGAGATAATGTGGCTGTGGAACAGCACCTTTTAATCAGAGCAGTAGGATTCCATTGAAATGTAGTACAATGCAGCTGCAAGTTAGTATTTCCCTAAAGCAGGTGTACACTTCTCCCTTTGAAACTGTGAACACAGCCTACGTCTCTGTATCCCAAACAAGGCCTCAGTAGAACCATGCTCAGCATTACCTTTTACTGTTTGTCCTTTTGTCTCATTTTCCATCTGTGCAAAAGACATTTAGATATGTACCAAAAATACCTTTCACTAGTATAACCCAAGCATTATGGTTTGCTGGTTTTTTGTGCATTTTGGTTCGTTGTTTTTTTGGTAGTATTTTTTTGCTTTTGTTTTGGTTTTTGGTAAAAGAGGAAGGCAGGTTGAAAGTTAAATCAATTCCTCGCCTCATTTGCCCTTCTAGTTAGTTTTACCTTTATAACTTAGAAGAATACATGGTAGAGGATTGCGTTATCAAGTAGGAGTAGATATTTTGGGAAAAAATGAACCAATTGACTGATGTTAACCCCTACATAGGCCTGTGTTCTTGGTTAACCATTAGTACATGCTGTACTGTTAGCTGTGTTTTTGTGTACACAGCATAACATTAATAAGCTGTAACTGATGCAGTTATGGACAGTTTAATGATGTACAGCATCTCACAGCTTCTAGAAGTCTGCCTAGGAATGAGAAAGTAGTAGCTACTGAGAGAAAATAGAAAAATCCAGAAATTTCTTCCAGCTTGACTTCAACCAGTGCAAAAAGGAATGATGGTCGTACTATACATCTTAGTCCCTTTTGGAGCTGAGTTTTAATATTCCCTTTCAGGGAATTGGAACAGGACCTTTTAGATGTTATGGGCTTAAACTCAGGTGGTCTGACTGCCTCTTCTGCTGGTTTGTCTTGCACAAGGAGGTTTCACATGAGGCATCTTTCTCTGTGTGAAGAGGGTGACTTACTGCACAGCTGGTGATTTCTGGAGTCCCTCAGGTATGAAGCACAACACCAGAACCAGCAACACAGGCTGCAGCTTGGAACTGCAGAATCAAAGGAATAGAAACAAGTACGCACCATTTCCATTGTTGTATGAAGGGCAGATCAATAATTTCTCATCTCTGTAGAATGACAAACACCTTGCAGCAGCCTTGCCTGAGTTTCATACCCCCAGCAGCAGAAAATGGTTCTTTACCTAAGAAATTTAACAGCAGAAGATTTTTATCTCTAGAGCTATAAACTCCAGTTGTGCTTTCACTTAAATTTATGGCTGAAAGTTTAGAGACTAATCAAATGGAAAACATGAGTGTCTCAAACTTAAATTGTAGAGCTGGCCTTCACAGCTGGGAGTTCAGAAAAAGATCTCTATTCAAGCAAGTACAGCAGTGACATATAACATATTCTCGTAGTAGGTACCATCTCATTAAATAGAAACCTTAAACGAGCAATCTATTGCAAAAAATGAGGGAATAAGACAGTGATGTGCAATCATTGCAACATGTTTTTTCAATTCCTCACTGAATTTATTGAAAAATTGGAAAGTAGAACACAGTCACAGAAAACATAACATAGTTATGTTGTTCCCTGTTTTCTTTATACCTTTCAGATCAAGTAAACCAGAAGTGGACATTGGTGAGATCTTAAGAAACTGGTGGAGTATAAAATCTTTGAAGTCAAGAAAGCTGATACATTTACTATGGTGTATAAAACTACATTTTCAGTTAAATTGAAGGATTTGCGGAACATATTTTATTAAAAAGCATGTGGAGTGATGGGAATGGGAATGTACTGAAAATTAAACAAATGGTCCCTTGTGAAAATGCAGAGTTTTGGACTTTCTTCTGGGAGCGTAAGAGCTTAGAAACTTATATTAGACAGTGGATGCTTCAGTCCACGCATGGGACCTTAGTCTCATCCAGATGTTCCATAAAGGAGGACACTTAACTTGAGATACCAGCTCAATATATCCATAAGAGATCCACAGATAATAGCTCTCAGTTTTTAAGATTTGTTTGCCTTGAAGCAGGGTTTAGAAAAGAATACTTCTTTCTCAAGAAGCTTCTATCGGAATTTTGTATGTTAAATTAACATTATTCCTTGGAGATTTTTAATTTAAGATCCTCTAGACTCTGCATTATATAATTTTTATTACACTCCCAGTTTTCTTTGCCTTCACTGCACCTCTGAGACTCAAACACTGTGACTGTTACCTGAAGCTTCTCTCACAGTATAAGTGATTTTATGCCACAAGTGTAGGAAATAAGAAGAAACACAAAATAAAAAACATTTAACGGAAAACATTAAAATGGTAACAGATGGGAAGGAAGTAAGTAAAATTAAATGTAAAAAATATGAAGCTTCAAAGCAGCCTTATTCCTGAAAACTAAGCCTATGTTTGATTAAAGAAAGGAGCTGCTTATAATGAAACAAAAAGGGAAAGATATTTCTGATTGGGCTTCGTACTAAAGTTTCAACTAGTGATTCTAATCTTGTAACAGGCAAAACTGGAGGGCAATATATCTAGCATATTTTAAATATATATTTCAAGATAAAATGAATTGTCATCTCTGTCTGCAGATTTTTTTAAATCAATTAAAAGGAAAATCTGTGAGACTAGCTCAGATTTGGGTGAAAAATTTTAAAGTGACAAAATTAAGACAGATAAATTTGGTCCAAGTCATTCAAATATAAGTTAACGACAACATGAAGTGGAATATTTAGTAGAAAACATTTTCAAAATAAGATTTAGAGAATCCTAGAGTATTCTGGGTGGATATCTAGACTAAAACACACTGAGTCTCAAAATCCGATTCAAAATCAAGTGTAATCAGTGAAAAGATGTGAAATAATACAGGCTTCAGATAAATGACAAGTAAAAACTCTTATCTACTTCAAAAGACATTTGAAAACATCCTTTCAACTCCCAGCAGAAATTAGTGTTGTGCCCTACTGGACTTGCATTTCTTTTTCTAAGGACTTGTATTTCTAGGTTTTTCATCCTTTCTCCTATCCATTCACAGATTATTTTATATTCACAGATTATCTTATATTCATTCCCATTCCTCAGCTTTATACATTTCAGTGGTTTCCACTCAACCACATCATATACTTTTTTCTTGACATTTCCTTTCTGCTTAATTGAAATTTAATAATACTAATTTGCTTCTGTTCCTAAATTATTATATTTTCGGTTTTCTTTACTAATTTCCAAATCGATTTAGGGGAAGTCAAATTATTTCACTTTGGATTTACTTGAAGAGTTCTATCATCTATTATTCACAACATTCCACTAAGGCCTTTATCTCACTCATTTATCTACGCAGTAAAGAGCCTTCCCAAAGATGCACACCCCATGCAGGTACAGATAGTTTTTAAAGTCCATCACTTATGCAGTCAGTAGCTTTTCCACCTTAGATATGAAAACAACGGAAATCTCAAACACATATTTAAAAGCAAGCTGATTTCATGACTTAATTTAGAACTCCAAAGCTTAACTCCATTGCATCCAAAGACCATTTCCAGTTAAATTTTAGGACAGACTAACCCCATACACAAACACAGACACGCACATTTTCGTCCTTCCAGAAAAAAATCCACAGTGTCCTCAGAACAAGAGGGCAAAGAAATCATGGAATGTAATTTATTTCTAGAAGAGAGTCCAAAAGATTGGCAAACAGAAGCCTATTAGCTGTGCTGAAACAAATCATCTGCTTACTGCAGTACAGCAAGGGAGCTTTTCAAATACCTACCACTGGTTTATATATTTCTATAGGAATTATTCCAGGAAATACAATATTGTCCACTTCCAATAAAATTCTACTTTCCATCCTCTCCCCCCTTTTTCTACCCCTCTCCAACCACTGTTTCTGCACATTTCTTTTCTTGAAACAAAATGGTGCTAATAGGTAATAAACAGGCATTTCCTCTTATTTTTTTCAAAGGACTGAGTTATTTTTATTATAACAGTGTGAACAATTAAAAATGCTTCCTATTCACATGCTCTAGCATATATGGTCTTTTTTTTCCTACTGGGTTGATCTTAGCATGGGGACAGATGCCACAGTATATCACTGCTCACATAGTGATGATGTAAGAGGTGAAAGATGTGAAGAAATACATAGAAGTGTATTTTCAATTATTAGTTAATAAATTGATTTTTTAAATGTGTATAAGAAATGTAGGTTTTGAAAAGCAAATGTAGTACTTAATAAAGTGGCAATTTACTGCCCGGTGATGTCCTCTCTTAATTCGCATAAAACCACAGCATTGAAAAGTCAGACAAAATTAAGCTTACAATAAAGTTAATAGTCCAACAGTTGAGTGTAGCTGTACTAGATTACTTGGCTGCGATTTCTGAAAGATATGGCAAACACAAGAAGCTCTGATGTTTCTTTTCCTGAGTCAACAGCCATATATCACAAAGCTTGTTTGACACAAAGCAATTCAACCCTCTCTGAGGTCTGTTTTAAACCAGTCGTCTAGAAAAGAAGGATCCTATAGCCCTGTTTGATTCTGCTGAACGCACAGAAGAAATTTTTCATGGGATGGTTAGATCTAGCCAAAAACAGTCATTCATTGAGATAGAACAAAATAGTCATCCAACCTGGAGATTAAACCTCAAAACTGAAAACAGGTTTCAGTTAATTAGTCATACTCTGTTTTGAAGTTCTTGACAGCATTTCATCTTTTCTGGATTGACTGAGTGGTGATTACAAGGTCTTTATGTTGTAACTAAATGCCATGGACAGTAAGTTTTCTTCCACCAAAAATGGCACTCTTATTCAGATAAACAACTTTAGCCAACCTTCTTATATTGATTCTGCAATTACTTTAGTATCTCATACCTATCACGCTGGAGAAACACATAGAAGCCTTCCTCTTAAAGGGTGAAGAGGTGAGCATAAATAAGAATTTTCTCTGCTTTTATCTTTCTGTGAATCTCCCAAGAGATCAGACTTCCCAATTCCGCAGTTTTCGGCTCCAAAGTCAGCATTAATATCTTAAACATGGACATATTTGTATAAAATGGTTTTCAATGGGTCACATGTTTTATCTTAGATATAGAATTAATACATCTTTGGATCTTGAGTTCCAGAGCAGGATGATTTATTATTTTATTTATTTAGTAGCTCAATAAAACATTCAAAGCACAAGTCTATGCTTATCACAAGTGGGCAGCTTGTAGAGATTGACATGATCCTAAGGCTTTCAATACTCAAATTTACTTTGTGCTAGCCACAGGTGTATAAGAACTGCAATTTGTGTAAGCCCCAAGAGAACTAATTATGTCTTAAGAAGAATGCACATCTTACTATGTAGCATACAATACAAGAAAATTACCATGCATCAGGTTTTTGAGAGACAGAACTTTAGGCAGGTAACAGGTATAGTTATGCACAGATTTATTCTGAAATGAACTCCCTTGAAGGCTTATCAAAAATAATATTTTTTTTCACTTAAATATATCTTCGTTACAGTATAGAGTTTTGCCTCTGAAAATGCTCTGAATTCAAATACTATATGAAAGTCTTCTACAGAAGAAGCTTCTTAAGCTTCAAAAGACAATTAATTTTATTTATTCGCTGGCAATATTAGGCAAAGATTAATTTTACAAGAAATCAACAGCTCTTTATTGCAGAGCCAGTGTCCAGTGACATTGAGAGAAACTGACTATTTGAAATATCTTCATGTACAGAATTATTACATAATGTCATACTACAGTAACAAATGAGATGAAAATTTGTCCATACTTGTGGTGGGTTGACCTTGGCTGGATGCTAGGTGCTCTTCAAGCTGCTCTATCATTCCCCTCCTCAGCAGGACAGGAGAGGGAGAGAATAAGATAGAAAAATACCCTCATGGATCAAGATAAAGGCAATTTAATAAAGAAAAAGCAGACAAAAAATAAAAGCTTTATTTTCTACTTCCCAGAAGGTGATGTCCGGCCATTTCCCAGGAAACAGGGTTTCGGTAGACGTGGAAGTTGCTCTGGAAGACAGACATCAAAGTATCAAAAGCTTCCCCCTCTTACCTTTTTCCCTTAGATTTGGTTGCTGGATAGACATCATATGGCATGGAATATCCCTTCAGTCAATTCAGATCAGTGTTGTGGCTTCTCTCGTGGGGGGGCTGCTACCGGCAAGCAGCAATTCCCCAGACCACAGAAACAGTTTGTGTGGGTCCCTCGGCTTAGCTGGCTGTGCGTGGGTTCAGGCTTGGAAGAAAGAAGCGGGTCCTGGCTTGGGTAGGAAAAAGGTGTTTATTTCTTGTGGCTGGCCATGTGCAGAGGAAACCATGTGCGCCAGAGCAGAGCCAGAACCGGACACCAGAACAGGCCAGGACATGTGCTCGGCCTTTTTGTCCCCCTTTCTCAGGTCGCGGCCTGGGCGGGGAACACTCTGGGCCATTTGGAGAAGGGAAGGGGTGTGGTTACATCAGGGGGAAACCAGGTGTGGGGGTAGGAATGGGGGGGTGAAAGGAACATACCATTACAGACAAATAACAAAATACCAATACGAATTCAAAAACCTGAAACTTGCGCCGCTACAGATCAGCTGTCCTGGCTATCTCCCCTCCCAAGATCTTGCCCACCACCAATCTACTGATAGGAAGATGAAATGTTGGAGAGACAGCACTGATGCTGTGCCAGCATGGGTCAGCAGTAGCCAAAACACTGGTGTGTTACCAACACCTTTCTGGCTACTGGTACAAGGCACAGCACTGTGAGGGCTCCTGTGAGGAACATTAACTCCATCTCAGACAGACCCAATACAAAAGTCATGTGATCATCACCACTGTAAATAAGCATAATTTAAATGTACGATAATTGTGGCCTTAGGAACCAGGATTGTACAACACTGAATTTGTTAGCAGTCTTCCATTGTCTTTTGCTTGACTTTTGTCTTGATGTGTGTGTAAAGGTGTTTTTGTTATTCCATGGAAGATCTGAATAACAGATCTCAGAAAGACTTGGCTACTTTCACAGAAGGTCTGGGAATGATGTGGAGGTGCTGTGTAGAAGCACAGGCTGGAAGGAAAAAGGTAAAATAGGGTCCATTGTAGTGGAGATAAATGAAGGAAAAAACACACCAGTTCAAAAATAGCCTGCTTGTCAGAAAGTGTTTTCATGAAAACTGTTTCAGAACAAGAGTGTTAATATGTTCTGAGAGCAGACACCAACCTGGATATGTTATACAACAGGAAAATGATCTAAGGTTTTAGAAATGCACATTATGAAGGAGCAAAGAGAGACAAATCTGAATCTGGCTCTTAGGCTTACAAAAACACCAAAAGGTTTCTATGTCTTTCAAATGTGGAGTTCATGTCAATGTATTCTTGTGTCCTGTCTGAAATGCTACAGTGGCTATAAAAGTCCATGGAAATCACAAGGCCTAAGACTTTGTGCAGAATACCATCATCAGAGGACCAAGACAGATAATCTCTTTCTGTCCCATAAGATCAAGATTTAGCTGACAGCATGTTTTATTTGTCACTATATTTTTACTGAAGATGTTATCTAGTTCCATTTAGTATCAAACCTACCTCAGATTCTCTTACTAGGAAGTTGCCTGTGTTCTAAGAAACCCTGAATACTAAAATGCAGCCTATAAATATAGGCTTACTTATGGCTGCTGTTGAAAAAAATTGGTCATTCTGATGCTTGTCCTAAAATCAGGAGCTAAAGCCATGAAAGTTTATTTTGGAAGGTATCCTGATTAAGAGACTGACATTAAGACCAGCAGTATCCAGCTATCCATAAATCTGCTGTTGACTGGAATTGGCTTCAGACACAAGATATATAATCAGAGGTAAGTACAGCAACTAAAAATATCCATTCAGAAATCTGGGGAAATTAAATACTAACATTCACATGCCTTTTCCAGTCTATCCTTATCTTGAACTTATCACAGAACTCCTTATCTGAGTTCATGTGAAAGCCAGACAATTTTTCCAGGTTTAAAAGAGACCTGGTCATGTGTTCAAGTAATATAACAATAATCTCCCTGGCTATTTTTTTGTGGCTGCTGTTTTTATTCTCATTTTCTATATCTGTCAGGATGGACCCATAAAGAAAAAATGCACCTGTGGCCCACCACAGCTTTGTGCTCTCTTCTAGAATACAATTTGTCACAATTCTATGACTCTGTAAAGTCTCAGTGTTTAAAAATGGTGTGACTGAAGAGGTCCTATCTGCATCTTCTTATGAGGAAAGACTGAGGGAGTTGGGCCTTTTCAGTCTAAAGAAGAGACTACTGAGAGAGGACCTCATCAATGTCTCCAAGTAACTGGAGGGAGAGTCAATAGGATGGAGCCAGGATCTTCTCTATGGTGGCAGGCAATAGAACAAGAGGCAATGGACAGAAACTGATGCACAGGAAGTTTCACCTGCATATAAGGAAGAACTTTATTATTGTGCAGGTGACCATGCACTGGAACAGATTGTCCAGAGAGGGTGTGGAGTCTCCCTCACTGGAGATATTCAAGAACTGTCTGGACAAAATCCTGTGCCATGTGCTCTAGCATGACCCTTATTGAGCAGGGAGATGACTCACTGTGGTCCAACCTTACCCATTCTGTGATTCTTTTTCCTCACTTTCGTTTATAAGTATAGTTAATGAGGCTGATCTTTTGCATGTCTAATTCTTAATTCATCAGCAGATACAGGGAATACCTTCCCTCTGATTCTGCAGTTTCTACCCTTATATATTCAAATCAGATATTTGCTGTGGTAGACCAATAAGCAAATGTCTTCGGAGAAAATTGAAAACATCCCAGGAATCTTTCAGGGATTAGAGAGGCTAGTAAACTGACATGTCATTTGTGTTTAGCCCTCCTAAGTGATTTTGAGCTTTCATGGTGGATTCATCTAAGTGAACCTAAGTCACATCATCTTGAGCTGTACGTCATTCTGCAGTTTCACAGAGTGAGGGTTGATGCAAACATTTTCTTCAGTACACAGAGATATTAATCTACAACATTTTATTCATTCTCCCCGGGTTAAAACCAAAACAAATGTTTAAAACAAAAACTCACAGATCTAAGTTTCCTGGGATTTCTGATATCAAGCTTCCTACTTTGATGCAAGCAGCTAAAAAGCACCTATGGCTGAGTTTCTGAATATATAGGCTAAACTTATGGTTTGGTCAGCTTGGTACCATTCAAAACACAGAAACTGAAATTTTATAGGTATCCCAGGGATACAAGAAAAGTCCAGTTTCTAAAAATTAAAGCTGAAGTCACAGTTCCTATCAATCCCATTAGAAGGGTTTTACTTCAGTTTTGTGTTTATGAGTTAATTAAGAGCTGTGACTGTTTTCCCCTACATATCTTAATTTAGTGATGTGACATACACTTTCTAAGAATAGTTACTTGTGAGCCATTTGTTGAGTACTTGACATTCAAAACAGGAATCATACTGAATTGAAATTATGTTGACACTGCTGTTTTTCCCTGATTGAAAATGTGAATTATGTTAGTGAACTCACTCTACATGACTATCCTCTTCTATTAGCTTAGTATTATCTATTTCCACAAAAGCTCCTGCCAGAAAATGTCATCCTTATAGATAGCAAAGACATATTACAAAGGAAAAACATAGGCACTGCTGAAGCCAATCTGCTTCTTAAAACTGGTACCTGTTACTGTCTCAAAGTTTTGAATTTTTAGCTGCAGTATTATCCATAGTTCACACAGTTCCAGTTATAGATGTGGGGTTCTAAAAGCATCAGGAAGCAAAAGGAGAAAAACACAAGCAACAGCAGAAACATTTTTTGTAACATCTTACATATCAACATTTTATTTCAGCATTGTAGAATTATGATTTTCATCTTGTGAAGTTGCTATTTGTAAATGTTTCTTCAGTGGTTGCTCACAAAACAGACTCTACTGAATGAAGGTTGATATTAATTTCTTCTCTGCATTCTTTC
This sequence comes from Trochalopteron elliotii, assembly GCA_024734555.1. Taxonomy (NCBI): domain Eukaryota; kingdom Metazoa; phylum Chordata; class Aves; order Passeriformes; family Leiothrichidae; genus Trochalopteron; species Trochalopteron elliotii. Next base: position 5,607,611 of record JANPWX010000013.1, read on the forward strand.
TGGGATCAAAAGATGGACTTCAGCTTCTTCTAAATACGGAAGGAAATCACAGTTTTTACTGTAATATAAAGTTGATGAATTTCTTACTGTAATCCATTAGAGGCTGAGTCGAACCATCAAATTCATTTTGATTGCAATCCAAAGCACTTCAAATCCAGTTCTCCATAAGGGAAATTTAAATACATTAAGTCAGTCTAGATCTCCATGTTTTCATTGTGTTTTTAGAGATCTTAAAAAAAAGAAAGAAGGAAAATAAAAGGATACTATAATATTTTTATTTAATAGTTGCAATATATTATTTATTTATCTATTTATTTAATAATTAGAGTATATTATATTATTATTTAATTTTCACCAGGGAAAAATTAATTCAGATACCTGGCTGAAAAACATTAGAGATATTTTGTAAGTTTTTTCAGTTCTTCTCTTTACACAACAGAGAATAAACATTCAGCAACTTTTTTCATTCTTTGCTGTTATTGATTTCATCTTTATTTCTTTCTTCCTTATTTCTGCAAACACATGAGCTCTTGGTTAACCTTTTACATTAGCATCCCTGATTAAACTGTTCTCATCAGCATATAATTATTCTGTGTATAAATGCAAGTATGGTTTTCTAACATTCCACTTTGTGCACTAGTGAAGTTAAAGCAGCTATTTATTTACAATAGCATGACACATAATGCCAGAAAATCTAAACCACACTCAAGTTCAATATTCATTTAATGTTCAGGAGTAGAGGGTAATCCAAGGTGCTGCTGTATACTCCTACAACAGGAAATACAGGAAATATTGCTTAATGATTGTGAGAAAATGAGTTAGACATAATTTAAATTTCCAAACTTAAGATCTCCCAAGGCATAAGAACCTGAATTTTTAATAGGGTGATTAGGAGCTTGTTATTAGGAATGCTGAAGGTTCACTTAGAACATGTGAAGGTTACTGAAATTCAGAACTACATATACTTGTCAAAATAGTTTTTTTGGTCATTATATAATATTTATGAATACTTTTCTTATACTCCCAAAATATCTACCAGTATTAGATTTATGATCTGGAAATTCCAGGATTCTCAAAGCCATCTACAGAAAAACAGACTAAATCACCTGTAAATCAACGGCATATTTGTGTTCATGTTTCCCTGTTTCTTTGCATTTCAATTGCACTGAGTTTTAAAGTATATTTTAAGAGTTTTAAGATTTAGGAATTTTTATTTTTTTGTGCCTTTTGTGTCAGTCTAATTTATTTAAATCCAGCTGCCCTCTTTCCATTCACCAACTCATAATGATGCTGAAATCAAGGATCACAGTCCTTAAAGACTTATTTCACTCTTCTCTGTTCTTACTGGGAAAACAAACAAACAAACAAGCAAACAAAAATATGAAAAAATAGTACAAACAAAACCCTTACTGATTTCATATGTATGAAAACAGAGAATTTTCATAGCTTGTCTGGAGGGTATGCTCAAAATGAAGTAAAGCAGTGCAAAGGAGGTGAGTCACTTCATTGTGTGACATATTAATATTTTACCTTTATATACCAGGAATTTGACTGCGAAGTTAACTTCAGTGACACCATCTACTCCAAAAAGAAGAAAAGTATATCTAATTCCTCCTCTCTGCTCTCATCTTTACAATGAGAAGAGAAAGAGAGCATATATTAGAATTTAGTTCAAAAGTAGTAGCATATATTAGAATTTAGTTCAAAAGTAGTAGCTCATGTCCCTGAGTTTAACAAAGTCTCCCAGAACTGCTAGTTTAAAAGAAATTTGTACAAATAACGTAGTTCACTTACATTTCAAACTGGACAACAGTCTTTAATGTATCACTCTCTAAGGAGGTTCCCCTTTTGCAGCCTCCCAGCCTCCATGGCACCATGAAAAATTTTGGTGCCTTGAGAAAGATCATTACTTCTTTTATATGGTTCTTTAGAACTAACTGTATCTGTTGGTTTTTCACAAGGCATTGAGCTGAACAGTAGGGAGAATCAGCAGCAATTCTGTCTATCCTAATGAATTAAAAGAATCCACAGAACTCATCCCCGTTCTGGAATTCAATCCTCTCTTCTATTGAACGTGAGATCATTATCCCTTGAATGGTGTAGTCTGGACATTTATATCAGGTCCACATTTGGAAGCTAAAAGAGACACAGGATCACTCCTAAAAAGCGGTGGCCATTTTCCCTCAGTTTAGAAAGCAAGAGCTTAGCAGTTCAAACTTGAGCATTTCTGAGGCACTTATCCCTTTCTTTACAGAGAACATGCATGGAATTCTTTAAGTCACTAGCAGACTGTGGCACTCTGGGTCAGATGAAGTTATCTGAAAAGACAGTGTGAATCTTCCCAATGAGCAATATGGCACAATTAGTTTGGAAAATATTCTGGAGTAATATAGAGTACTCAAAATAGACTGTGTGAGACAAACTGTGGTAGCCAAACTCTTCCAAAGAAGAGCAGAGAAAAAGTATTTGGAAGTCTTAGAAATGGTAAAAAGGGATTTCTTGGTGTGTTGCCTAAAAGAAAACTGCAAAAGATCAATCTTATAACTGTCTTCACCTTGTGAGTTCCTCCTCTCATGAATTAGTAGTAACTATTTCTATAGACAATTTATTTTTTTGTTTCTTTATAATCTCTCTGAATGTAAGGCAGTCTAGCTAGTAATAATAATTACAGCATTAAGTAATCATTCTCTCCCTCTCTTTCTCTCTCTCTCTCTCTCATTCTTACGACTGTCATTTCAGTGATACAACTTCAATAATGAACTTTATTACCTTAATATTTCTTATTTTGCACGGACTGCTATACAAACATACAAGCTAGGGAAGACAGAACTAAATCACCTCAAAGAATTGTTCAGTCTTTTCACATGACTGATACTTTTTCTTTTCATTTCTTTTATTTTCTTTTTTTTTCCAAAAAACAATCTAAACAAGTTAGTTGAAATTGCTGAATATATATGTGAGACCTTTTCAGCTTTAATAATGAACAAGAAAATAAATCCATTCCTTTTATTATCCTGCGCAGAAAAGTATTAAGACATACCAATTATGCAACTATTTTTGGAAGACAAGAATATAATTATTGTCATGCTGAGGTGTCACTTTATGACCAGATTTTTGAATAGCAATATGGATTTTCAAGGTACTTGGAATTCATCTGCTCTGCATATATGGTTGAATATCACCATCAGGAACATTAGAGAGACAATCCAAAAGTCAACCTTGTGAGCTACCTGCTGACCAAAGAAAATAATGGAGGCCAGGACTTTCATTAGAGTAGGATCTACTTCTTTCCAGAAATGACTTTCATGCTAAGGCCTAGAAGCCTATTCAGAAATTGCCACAGTGTGACCAGAGCAAAATAATAACCTAGAGGCCTATTATAAGTGCCTGTTTAGGAAATGGTACTCTCTTTAATTTCTATATCCTGTCTCAGCATGTTTTTTATTTCTTTAATATTCAAAAATAGACTCAGTACTATAAGGACAGGTTTTAAAGCTTTAATGCTGTGTTTGCTCATGATTGTTGTCATTCTGTTACTTTTCATATCTAGTGCAATGAATCTTTCAAAATGACTTTGCATTTTTCAGAGTGGCATTATTTTATCACTCTTACCTCTTCCTTTTCCCAGCACTTTCTGGTGCATACTGTCCTAAGTTTGATACTGAGAAGACTTTCCATATGGCTGGAGACTACATTTTCATAAACATTTGGGCTGAAGAAAATATTAATCCATTACATGAGAGATGGGAGCAACCACTGCAGTTATGTTTTCTTTGCTTTTTAAAACATGGCTACTGCTAAATTTCTTGGGTATGGTCATATCTTCAATTTGCCTAAATACAGTTAATATATTATTTACTTATGCTACTTGAGACACAAAGTGGCAGAATGTATGCCAAAAACTTCTAGTGAGCCATGTGTGTCTCTAGCACGTAGGGGTGATTTGGTCAAAGGAAGACATCTATATCTTAACTGACCTCCAAAAGCTCCCTTATTTAGCCTTGTGGAAGAAATGGGCACTTTTCAATCCTAATTCATGACATTCTAGGTCAGTTTGGTAACTCAGCCTAAACACATCTTGAGACTGGTTGTGGTTTGTTGTATTCTTTTCCTCCTCAATTTGTTTTAAAGAAGCTACATATCACAGGCTTCTTTGTGCATCTTTATACAGTGTCCATGCCTACATTGGCAAATAGGACAAACTCCAGCCCTGGCTTCTGGAGCTGGTCCTTTTCCTGGAGGATGCCAAGCACCCAGGGTTGTGTGTGTGCAGAAATGCTCTAGCAATTGAGAGAATAAAGCCTAGAGGAACCTGCACAGTTTCAGCCACAGCTGACCCAGCTGGTTTCTGACAGTTCATGGTTTCTGAGTTAAGAGGCCTCAGTTGCCCAATTCTCATTTTAGGCACAAAAGTCTTTCACTCTGTCCTTTATATGCTCCCACAAAACCTGATCACAGAAACCACACATCTGATCTTTAAGTGCTAGACCAGGTACAACTGATTTCACTATCCCAAAACAATGTATTTTTCTGGAGGCACTCTTGCTTTTTTGATTAAAAGTATACTACTTTTCATTTGCAAAATACTCTGAATTACCCTCCTCTCCAAACAGCTCTGAAGAAAGGAGGCTTTAGGAGGTACCAAGTCAGTACTCACTTTAAATTTATTTTTTGCATATCATGGAACCAGCAGATGTTGACAATTTTGTTAGAGATATCACAGGAAATAATGCAAAACTTTAAAAGTTCAAAGTGGGTTTACTGAAAGGAATACATACACAATTAGAGCACTATTACAATTCAGATGTTCCAATATTTTATTTCACGGCTACTATGACCTAACTATTTGTGGTTTACTTAGAGAAACTTGAGTTCACCGACCATTGACTGCATGGCCTGCAACAGCCACTCAGGAATCATTATGCTTTTTATCTTAAACTAGTTTACACACAAAAACATTAAGACACATTTGAGTGTGAAATAGGTCCAGCTAGGGTCAGTAAAGGTGTCTGAGATGTATAGCAGATTTTATATGTAGTGGAAGCATGGCAATGGTTACGTTATTTAGTCAGGAAAAGATAAATATTGAAAAGAAGTGGAATCAGGTTATCTATACAACATAAAACATAAGGGAAAAAGAGAAAAAAACTGTTACTGTAATCTGTTTTGTCTCACAGTATATTAAAACACCACAAAACCATTATATAAGGAAAATAGAAGACAAATATGCAGTGTTTTATAAAGTATGCATCTACACCAAATAGTCTTAGCAAAAAGAATCAGTACTGCAGAATGCCATGAAAGAATTGGTTTTAATCAGGTCTTAAAAGTAGACAGATAATTTTATACTCACTAATAATATTTTTAACTATAGTAGCGGAGATAAGGACAAGGTTAATCAGATCTCTCTTTGTGGGGTATACTCTGATACCATGCTGCAGTCAGGAAGGAATTATTTGTATTCTGTGTAAACTATAATTTAATGCAGGTGGTTATATGTCCTGTGGAGGAAGCTTTTGCTAAAACATTAGGTGAAGGCTGTACTAAAATCACTCTTTTGCACAATGGCTGTGATCTAGAATAACCAATTTTAGCAATGACATCTAAATTTAGTTATGGGTAAGACAGTTAAACACATTCTTGAGAATAACAGTGTAGATTATTTTTCCTTGAAAATTGCACAATGTTACCTACAAAAAACGTTAAAAGAGAAATTGTTTTAATTTTAGTTTGCTTAACTTTTATGTCTTAAATTTAGATTTTTACATAAAACTTGTCAAAAAAACAGTAAAATGCAAACTCACTATGGAGAAGCCACATAAAACAGGAAGAATTTGGGGCTGATGCACATTTTGGCTTCCACTCATTATAAAACCATGATTTCCTAGGATTTCTTATAAGTATGGCAAAAGCAATAGCAGCATAAAAATTCTATATTGATAACATGCAAAAATCTCAAAACTGAACTGATGTTGAAATGCAAGATTTCCACAAAGTTTTTCTTTGATTGAGTTATGTTGTAAGTAAGATTCTAGAAATTCAGCTAATATATCCTTTTAATTGAGGTACTCTTTCAAGTTGTCAAACTTACAACCATTCCTGTTGATTAGCTTTGCTTTTTCTCTCACTTCTGAGAAATAAGTTATTTTTACCACCTTCAGGGTAAAAGAGAAAAACAACGATCCTCTTTTTTTTTTTTTTGCAACTTTGCAAATTTCAATATAACAGGCAGCACAGATATGATCATCAAAAAAATATTTAGCACTTTTCTCTGGTACATGAAAGACTGGTCTTGACCTTCTACTAGATAACAAGATAACTCCTACTACAAAGATAACAAAATCTTTGTCAAAGCTTTCAACAAAAGTGTGTGTCCCTCTTTTGACAAATGGAGAAACTGAAGGAGAGGGTGGTGAAATGACTTGCCAAGGTAACCAGATAGACCAATGTCAGGAATGTTCCTAAAGGTTGGGCCTCCTGGGTACTGCTGCTCTGGGATATGCACTCAGAGGTGTCAGTGACCAGAAGATAAAGTTGCCCAACAGTTGGTTCCATTGAACATGAAATGTCAACCCTGTGTTAGGAAGTAGACATTTGTAAAGAAACATTTACTTCATTGCACTTCAGTACAATAGAGTTACACAGGAATGAGTATAATCACCAGACAAGAAAAGTTAAAATTAGGTTCCTAGAAGTAGTTTCATGGTCTATAAAGAAGGTGTTTAGGTAACTATTTGAGAGTCCTTGCTTTGCAAAGTAAGTCAGCAGTTACTATCCTTATACATACCAGTTACTATGCTTGTATATGTTCTGTGTCACTTAGGCAAAATATGTGAAAAACACAGTGAGTCAGACTGGGACTTCTCCTTTGCAAGGAGAAACATAAGAATCAGAATATATGTGCAACACATATTGCTTTTTCTGAACAGCTCCATAAATATGCATCTATTTAAAACCATGGGGATAAAACCTAGCCCAGATCAGCTTCAAATCAGACTTTCATGCCATGTACTGAGCATCTTGGGATGAAAATATTTCTGTGGAAGAAGCTGCTCTACCTCAGCAATAAGGCTTTTAGCTAGAAAGTATTTTCTATTTTCTTCTCAGGAGTGGGGACAGGAAGGGGGGAGTTCTGTTTCTTCCATTCTCATACTCAAATTGCTTGGCAGTAGACAAATTTACAAAAAAAAAAAAAGAATACGCAGATTGGAGTTAATGCAACTCTTCTTGCACATTGTGTGGCTGCTGATCACAATAGGATCACAGTGAGACCTGATGTGACACTATATCACTCTACAGCAAACAAATGTAACATCACAAAGGCAAGTAGAACCAGGAAAAGCAGAAGCAGTCACATCTACCAAAGGATAATGTTATCTAATATTCTTCACAGGTGAGGAGATACAGGAGACTGAACAGAGGTACTTGATGCTGTTACAGACACCCTAACAAATTCATCTGGCCTCCTGATGCCCCTGCAAAAGATGGGAGTCATTGTTAGGCCCTGTGTCACACCTGCCACTCCCATGGGAAGGTTTTATACACTGTATGGCATCTAAAAAGACACCAGTTACCCATGTTAGTAACCTGAATTGCTTGTCATACTTCTGTGCACAGCCCTGGAGGACATCCAATCAAAATATATGGAGCAAAAAAATCTATCTACATTTAATGTGGAGTTCAGTAAGTAAGGCTGCATCTAAATTGCTTGGTAAGTGTCTCTGTGGCAAGCTGGCAAGTTCTGATCCCCTTATCATTCAAGTCAGGGACATGTTAGCAGTGCAAAGTGGTGGCTTTTCAGCCTGCACACCTGAGTTTCCTTCCCATGAAGGAAGTTGTTAATTTTTTCAAAGGAATATATTTCTAAATTTAAGCTTTTTCCAGGGAGGTTTGAGCAAAATATCATTTTACTTCATTCTGAGAATGTGGCAACTGAAGTAGACTTCATAATCTAGTTCGATTTTTAAGGAAACTGTAGGAAAAAGGTGAGCAATAAGACTTGCCTGTGTGTAACATGCATGAAATTGGTATTCATTTGGCAGACTGTCTGTTGCACAAAAAGACACTGATCTAATATGTGTCAGGCCATAATACAGAGAATGGAAGATTGCTTGTGCTTTCCTCTTCATGGCTGCTTTCTCAGTACTTTCAATCAGATTTTCTAGCAGCGACTTAGGCAGTAATAAAAGTATAACACAAATTTCTCTTCATTTCAATCTGTTACAATAACAGATTAAAATTCCATACTTTGTCAGCAGTCAAATAAAGCAGATAAACCTAGGTGGTGTGAAAACACTGCAAGGTCTGTGAAACACTAGACTAAGAAAAATATAAAAAACACATTCTAAATAAAGGTAATTCATCAGTTAACTGTAGCATGCATCTTATGCAATCATTAATTCCAAGTTGTTTAGATAAATCACAAACTTCAACATATTTATGAGCATGCAATTTCAAGACAAATATGAAATTACAAAATTTAAATGAAGCCTATTAGGCCTAGAAAAGGTTAATTGATGGATTTATCATTTGATGCTAAAATGTACCAAGAAATAATAAATCAAATAATAATGAATCTCATTCATATTATAAGGTGCTACATTTATTCTAAATTTCTAGTGCAGTAAATCTTGAATCCCAACAGGAAATTGTGCTTCCTTTGTATATCTTCATTAATCAAGTCCAGGTTTATGCTGATCAAAACAATCAAAAAACATCAATCAGAAGTCCAACAGAGTTCAGCCATCAAGAAGATAGACACATAAGAAGCTATTGAATCAGTTAAATGTCAATTATATTCCAAGTTGTTTTCCTGTATGTTGACACTATACCGTTATTTTTTTTTCATTTGTTCCATATGCAGACACTAAATATCATGGGAAAACAACTTAAAGAAAAAAAAGAAAAATGAAAGAAAAAGCATATGCTTAGAACTAAGTTTATCCTAATATTTATTGAAATTCCCTGATGATATAAACACATATAATGCATTAATCCTCTTTTATTTACAATCAGTTTTTATGTTAATCCAGCAATATTATAAAATAACAATAATAATTGTGCCATATAAATAATACTTTATATTACATCATACATATGAAATAATACATATATGCTATTTTAAGCTTCTTTCTCTGTGAAAATATTTATCTTGTGGGCAAAAAATAACACATTATCCAAAAAACTTTACTCTTGGCATACTTGCATTCTCTCTTAAAGCACAGATTTCTGTTGGGACTATGTTACAGTAGTTGAATAAATTTCCTAATCTCAGTAATAGGGCAAGATGGAGTACAACGATTCTCTTTTACAAGTATTTTTAATATTTTAAAATGTGCTGAAAACTAGATGTTGTTTGTTTGTTTTTGTTTAAACAAAAATGTGCCCAACCACATGTATTTAAAGGACAAGGAATCAGTTTAGCTTTACATCCTTCGGTTTCTCTCACTCTCTTCCATGAGCTGGGTTTCTGTTTTTCCTCATCATTGTGTCATAAATGACTGGAAAACTTGGGAACTGACCTCTCATTATAAAAAGTTTCCCAAACTATTTTTACCCTTCCTGCTTTATGACAAAATGTGTCATAAAGAAATAAACTGAGATAAAAATATTCTGAGTACTGGTTCTAGTCTCTATCTCTTAAAATCAAATAAACCATGCAAACATTGGAAAGTTTCTTAATGAAATTTTTAAATAATTCATTGAGTTTCAAGTTCAACAGCAACTCTCTCAAAAGTACTTAATGAAAAATAACCAAACGATCACATGAGTGCAAGACGAGAAGTTCCTTGATACTTCTTCACTGAAACAATTCATTTGGTGAATTTTCTAATTCTCTTTATATTCATAGTACCTTGTCATGCAGATGGGTATTTCAGATTTCTTTCAGGAAAATATTACACATATTTTTCTTCCCTTTTTCCAAAGAGAATAAAAACTTGATACATACTGAGTAGCTTATCTGTGCAAGTTCTTAAATATTATAACAGATAGGGCTCATACAAATTGGGAAACAGACTCTTCCAGATTTTTCCAACAGCTTATGGTAATTTAGGAACATTCTGTTGCATTTACCCAGAAATGTTGGAGTTACTTCAGCAGCTTATTTCTAACAACATAATGTGAAAATCACTTGATTTACTTCTGAACTAAAATTACCTATGGGTGATTCCTTCCTCATGAAAGAAATATTCAGTTCCCCAAGGTTCACCTGGAAAGCCATTTTCAAATTACCCTACCCAATATTTATATGTAATAGCAATTTAGTTTGAATTTCTTTTATCTTAATTCATATCCAAGTGTGACAGTAGGACTTCTTTTTATCAAGATGTTTCCAGAGGTAATTATGCAGCAAGAGTTAATAAGCCATTTCTTTTTTTCTGCATATTGAAATTCTAAAACAGATATATAATCATCGCTCAGCTTTTCCTTTGAAATTGCAGAAGCTTGTTTTTGTTTATGATCCGTCTTGAGTCTGTATAACAGACTGTCCAGGCCATACAACAGTTTGTTTCCAGTCTGCTTAGATGATGTATTATCTGCAGTTGTTTGTTTATTTGTATTTCATCTTTAGGAGAATCTGGTATGCACCAGACAGCTCTTTTTTGATAAAACCATTTTATTACATCTTGGCATTTCTGTCTTCGTTTCTTCTTTTGCTTTCTTCCTTTGTTCCACAGAAACTAAAGGAAGCCTGGCCCAATCTTAACATTGGTTCAGTGTTATGTATGCACTGCTTCTTACAGCTTACAAGCTTGTTATTTTAGAATGCTGCTACAGAGAATACTCTTAGAAGGTTAGCTATTTCCTCCCATACCTTGCTTGTAGTATATAAGGATCCTTGTTTTATGTGTAAAGTGAAACATCATTTATCTGTTAACAATATTAATACTGTTAAGTTTATAAATATCTGTCAATAAATAATTAAGGATAAATCATAAACCATCCTTTCAGACTTACTTTAGAGTCAATCTTTGCTTGTTATTTGTGCAATGATAGCATTTACACTGGGGAAAACAAACAAAATGAAGCCTTTTAAAAGCCCCTTTATCTAAAAAAATAAACCCCAAACCAACACTCAAATGAAGTTCAAATATTTGAGAAAAAAAAGTCATATCCTCCTAGTCTGTAAATTATTCATCTAGACCTGGTGAAATTTACCCTGAGAGACTTCAGCTTGGTGAAGCAATAAAAAAAATATATTAGTGCAGGACAGTCAAGTTTCCAGATTAACTGGACGAAAACAAAGATTACCTAGAAGAAGGAATATCCAGAGTGCTATAGGGCTATCATTATATTTTCGAACACAGAAAGTTTCTTGGACAGACTGTCTGTTGGTAAGGATACAGAAGAGACCAAGAGGCTAAGTAGCAGCCAAAACAGATTTGAGAACTAATTATGCAGTTTCAAAGAAACTTCAATCTGGAATAAGGAAGAAAAAAAGTTTTGTTGTCATGTACCATAATGTGAGTAGTGTATGTGACGCTGCCACACATCATATTCTCACTACAAATGAGTGAAAATTTGTCTACATTAAAATATTGTGAGTTACATGTAAAATTAGCTAGAGATTCATACTGAAAAAATAAGCATCGTGGTACTGTGGAGTCAAAATAGAAGGTTGTGTCAAGTGGTGTTCCACAGATGTCTGTTCTGAAACTGGAATAATTTAATATTTTCATTAATTATATGGGCAGTGAAATAGAGGCAATGTTTATTAAATTTACAAATTATACCAAACTCAGAAGAGATCAAAGCCCATTGAAGCACTGGGTTGGAATTCAAAATTATTTCTAAGAGGAAAAAATCGTAAAAAAAGTAGAGTGCGATTCAAAATGGGACAAAATAACATTTTAAAGTAGATATAAATGATCACATGTACAGCACTGGAATCAATGAGTTAGACAGCAGTGCTGCTAAAAAAAATACCAAAGTACCTGTCTGGTTTAGCTACTTGTAGTGGGTGTCTAGGACAGTTGGATATACCCCATATTATGGTGCCTGCCCTCCAGAAAAACATGTCACCATTGGCCTTATGTCATATCCTGAGGTCACATCTGCATGGCTCAGGTGTGCTACAGCATCTCAAATGGCCCTTGGCATCTGTGTGTGTGGGCAAGAGACAAAGTCTTAAATAATTGCAGCCAGTGGAGCCCAGAGGGCTGCTCAACTCACCTGAAATTCGACATATACACACTGTCAAAAGAACAGCTCTCCAGGCTACACTGGGCTGGATTCAGTGACATCCAGATCCCACTTCAGGAGAGCCTAGGTTTCCCAGTGGTGCTGTGTCATACCTGGCAGTCCCATCTGGATCTTTCGGATACATGGGGTATTTCAGATGACATTAGGCACCCATGTGTGGGCAGCTAAATCAGACCTTACATTTCCTCTCACGTATTCCCATGACTTTGTATTGTCTATAAATACAGCACTTCAGCTCTGTGTGTCTCTGTGTGTGTGTGTCAGAGATGTGACAGACACATTTAGGTTTATGCAGCTGAGAAGAATTCCACCCTGACAGGATGTAGAGACTCCATTTGGCTATCTCATCCAGACTGAGTAAATATATAAGAAAAGAAGAATCTAGGAAACTTGTTACGCAAAAATAAATCAGTCTCGAAATATAGGAAAAGTTGCAAATGAAGGCTAAATTCCTTGTCTGTGTAGCAAAGACAAGAAATAGTGCTCCTAAATTGTAGAAAGCTATAGTTTAGGCACAATTTTGGTCTCTAGAGAGGGTGAAATTTTTCTTGAAGTATTGTGGAATTTCTATCAGTGGAAGTTTCCAAAAACAGCAGTTGATATCCTGCAGAACAGCCTGGCATCATTGCCAAAAATCAGCTTTCTACTTTTAAAAAACCCTGAACTGTGTGTAAAAGTATTGTGATGATTTAGGAATGGTATTCTTCAATTTGTTGTTCCCACTGAAAGCACTCCAAACCATGTGATGCTTGCCCACTTCCCCCTGCAGTGGGCTGAAGAATTGGAGGCAAAAAAGAAAAAGTTCACGTTGATGTAACAACAATTTACCATAAACAGCAGTGAGGTAAGAAAATTAACACTAACAGCAACAATATCACAACAAAAGTGTACAGGAGAGGCAAGTGATTCACATGCAAACACTCACCGTGGAGCCCAACAATATTCTGGCCCTGAAAGAGCCTTTCCCCCATTCCCAGAAATGACAGGAAGTGGTATAGAACAACATGCAGGGTCCTGGCCATGCCCCTCCTGGATACTGCAAAAATTAACCCTGCCCTGGCCAGAACCAGGACAATTATCCTGTGCCATATACTAACAATTTATTATAACCTATGTGTTACACATACAGCAACGGGAGCCAAGAGCGCCACATAATATGACTTTGTGTCACTTTTCAAAATCCTGTTTGTAACATGTAATATTCCTACAGTGTAGCTAAGGTTGAGGAGCATTTGAGCGTTTTTAAAGAACTTGCTTCTTCTCTTGAAAGATGACCTTTATAATTCCCTTTGGGATCATATTTTTGATTGCCATATCATCATTTGGAACTAATTAGTTGTCTCTTGTGCCAAAGATCAGCATGGTTTACACAAGACTGGCTTTGCTTGCTTGAACCTGTAGACATTGCTTTCTTTCTGAATGGAATCATCATCTACCTTTGAAGCTAGACCCCTTCTGAACCAATAGCTTCACAGTCTTACTCTGCCTCCTACAAGGATTTGCTAAACTGTAGCTGCTAAGCAATGTGGGCTCACTGAGCTGAGCATCTGCCAGGAGCCATTTGGCATATGGTCAGGATGAGACTGCTACAGAGGCAACGCCAATAGACAAACCAACTTCTGGAGTATGTGTGCATCCCTTGCCTTCTCTATATGCTGTGTCTATGTGAATTTTACATGCAATCTGGCCAGCAAAAGCAGAGACAGACATTTCTCTGTTGTCTGGTTCTTTGCTGAGATTCTTTCTCCAGCAGATGTTGGCAGATTTTCCCACAGACTTTGTTGTAAGTATGTCTGTGTCTTCTTTTTTGGATAAAAGAGAAAAAATCCATGTGCTGGCCTCTAAAAACACTACAGAGCTCTTCAGTTAAGTCCAAAATTAGTCCTTGTCTGTGGACAAGCATTGTGCAATACTCTGTAGAGCATTTGCAGCAAGTTTGAAGTGTTAGTGAACCCACGCTTTTGCTATGCTGTCTTCAGAAGAGAATAGATCAAAAAACTGAGTTTTAAAAGTGCATGTAAATTCTATGGATGAGTTCAGTCTCTCTGTCTATTCTTTTTCTCATGATTAATATCACATAGGCATTTATTCTAATACTGATCTTCCTCCACAATCAAAGGAGGAAGCCAAAATATCTGGAAAGTGTTTTCCTTTTGTAATCATAGTGACCATTCTTTATGTCTTCCTTTAAACACTTCTACAACAAGTAGCAGTCTCTGTAAATTGATCTTTGAGCTGATCCAAGAAAAATGCATATGAATTTAACATACAAAATATTGGATATAATTTCTGACATAAAATTAAATCAGTAATTACCTAACTATTGTTTTTACCCTAGTTCTGGTTAGATAGCAGAGAAATAGTTTCATTGTATTCTTTTCCTTGACTATAATTTATCTACTTGATATCTCAGAATTTTATTAGGAGTTGACACCAACTCTTTCCCATGAAAGCCAGAGATCAATAGTGACCAGCCCCTAGAGATTCCTGGCACCTACTCATTTCTTCAGGAGCAGAGCCAATACAGAAAAGGAAGAAATCTAAAAAGAAAAAAAAAAAGAGGTAAGAGTGTGTGGGCTTTTTCCTTTTTTCTTCTACAGAGCAAATAGGTTGTATCTCAGAATGAATCAGCTGCAGTGGATTCCTTCAGAATATCTGGAGTCCTTTCCTGAACTCTTCTGAAGATTTACGACATTTTTCATCAAAAGTTTAGATTCCACACTAGATCTCAGGAAAGCTGTCTGTATCTACACACTAAAATGTCAGCAAAATAAATGCCAAACACTGGAAGGTGTTGCTGCATCCATCAGTCAAGACTATAATTTGACATTAAGAAACAATAAGCCAGCATGATGTCCCACTATTCTCAAATCAACTCTTGGCCTATGACACACTTCTTAAACCCCTTCTGCACAACCCACTTAGGCACATATGTCTTCTTCTCCCATCTGCTCAGCATTTCACCATTACCTCCAGTGCTTGTGTCTGACTGTATGACTGGATGCATGCATAGCAGCATTTAAGTATCTTAGACTCCTACTCAGATCATTTTTTTCAGAATACAGTCTTTTATTTGTGAAAACTCAAGATCTGAAAGTCTGCCTGTTATATTTCACTGAAAGCTTAGATGCCTGAGCCTCTCAAAGATGGGAGCCTTCACAGATATTGGTTTACTGGATGACAGCCATTGATCCAAATTCCAGGCCCAAACATAACCAGCAGAGGACAGAGTTCTTTCTGCTAATAGAATGCAATGGAGTCTCATATATTTATACAAGCCCTCAAATACTGTCATAAATTCCAAGCAAATACAGTATTTTATTTATTTACGGGGTTTTTTGATGACTTAATTGGCTGAAGATTAGGTATGGGCTATGAAAGCAATTGTAATAATTCCTGAAGAAACATGAAACTAAAATCTCTACACAGAGCTCCATTTTTCTCCTCATAAAATACACAGACATATTTCCATTTAGAGGTTTGCTCACAAAAGTTAAGGTATATTGAATGAAATTCCTTCTCAAAAATAGGGTAAAGAAATTGAGAGAAAATTATCAATAGCAAGGTAGGGACCAAGTAATGCAAAATTTTAATTGGATCCTGCAGACAGACCCTTGGAGAAAAGATATAGAAGTTTAAGTTGACAATCCCTTTCTATTAAACTCTCTGTTGAACTAGAAAAAATTAAAAACTAAAGACACAACTAATTGTCCTGGGCTCCATTTTAATAAGCTGTATAGGAAAGGAAGGTAGAATTAGAGTAGAGTAATGCAGTATGTTAGGAAATGGGTAAGTGAACTGGAGTGAAAGCGCAGCCAAATGGGTGCAAAAATAAGTACTATTAGAATGTTGGAGCTGACTCATCCCTTCAGCAGGTGATGGTGCCTGTGGCACTGCCAGGATCACTCCTGGCACTTGAAGGATCATTGTGAAGTGGAATGCAGTAGTAGGAATGCAATAGTGGCAAAGCTGGAAAGTGCATGCCACAGTAGTTCCCATGCTTTCTGGAATATCTACAAATTTCTAGTCATAGTGGGCCTGAGAAAGAAAAAGCTGCTGTCTCAGTCCTGAAGGGGTAAATGGAAGATTTCTGTCCAGCAGTAAACTATGCCAGAGACAGGGAAAACTGGAAGGGAAAGATAAGAGGAGAGCAGATGTTTGACACTTGGTACCAGAGAGGAAGCCTATACTGTGGCTGCCGTAATGGATAGATCCCCTGTGAGAACCATGTCTTAGAAAGGAGCTGCCAAGTCAAATAGCCATTAAATCTCAGCAGAAACAAACATCATCACACTATGCTTTGTCTCTTTAGTAGACCCAACAGCAGTTCACACTGGGCTAGTATCAACTGTACAATACAAAGCCTGCACGAAAATACAGGCCAGAGTGACAAAACATGCACTTTTAATTAGGTGGTTTGAAATTAACTGAAAAATGTTCTGGGATAAATGAGTGAATGAGTTGGAAATCTAGCCTGTGAATTGAACCTATGTTCTTTTCTATGGATAGTACCTTATTACTGTGCCTTGTCTCCGCATTTTTCTAAGGAGAGTTCAACTGACATTTTATCTTTGCTAGTGCAAAATATGCCTTCCAGTTAGGGATAGTGGGAATCCTTCCCTTCTCTGGTCCTTTCTCAGTTGGTCCTGAATATCTGGGCAAGAGGGCATGTAATTACTTCATGGATCTGGTCATTCTTTGTGTGCAGAGAAACGCTGTCATAAAGCGAAGGAAATGAAAAACTCACAATCCTTTCTTCCACAGGAGGCAACTGTTATATATTTTCTTGGGAAAGAGAAAAAGGCTAGCTATCCCAAGGCACATGTCTAACTTCAATGTGGTAATCAGTAACTAGTACAGAGTAGTAGGAGAGAGATGGACTACTACATCAATTCAGCTGATACCTAGAGTAATGTGGACAATTTCCACTTCAAGTAAGAACAGAGGAGTTAAAAGCAAGTAAAAAATGGAAGAGAACGGTCAGATTTTGGACTGTGCAAACATGGAGGGAGAAAAAGGAAGTTACCTTTAATATCAAAAAGGGAGGATGTGCTGCTGGTACTAAAACGTGTTTTCACATTCAGATGTAAAAAGAACATTGTCTGATTACAAAAACCTCCATGCTTAAAACAAACAAATAAACAAACAAAGCTATAACTTTTTCCCCCTCCTTCCTCTGCCCTTTCTTTACCATAATAATCCAGGACAGTTATACTGTATGCTATATCAATCACATTTCTATCCTGCCTCTTCCAGCTAGTACCACCTATGTTTCAGCTGTGGGTAAAGAGAAGTAAGATTCTCCTCACAACGACTGCACACTGCTGTTGCAGACAAACCCTTTTTCTTGTCTGGGTAATAAGTGGACCTATTAAGTTCCTTTTCTGCAACAGGAAACAGGAAGGAAATAAAGCATACTTCTTGAAAAGCCATGACACTTGATGACCATGGAAGATGACTCAATGTAGGCCATTTATTTATTCCTGCTGATTTCAGATAAGCTGTCCTAGAGAAATTCGTATAAGAAGATCCAGGACTGAGAAAACAACTAGATCTAGTGATAGCTAGACAGGTAGAAACTAGAAGGAATAATGGCTCTATGACTGATAGATTTGAGGGAAATAGTCTTAGGGGTAAGAGACAAGAGACTGGTCTTGTCTAAAAAAGTATTGAAATGATACCTCCTTTGAGACAGGAGCAAGGAGATGATGAGTTGCTGAAGAATAACAGGAAGAAGTTTGCAGAACTTGGAGAGAAGACACATAATAAGGAATTTATAGATATCCTTTGGGTACCTACTATGCTGAGGCCAAATCCTGTATTGCTGATTGAGGCTACACATGCTTTCAGGAGCCAGTGCATTACTTGGTATGAATAAAAAGGACATATGGGAAAAAAGATTGCATTAATAGCGTATAATATAAAATTAACTGTAATTGGGGTAGATGTATGACTAAGGGCAAAGTGAGAACAAGCAAGGAAAATGCCGTGGCCCAGATCCAACAAAATATTTATGCTTTCAACTTCTAACTGCTAACATTAGATGGTAATAGCTTTCACAGCAGGTAAGCTCATAAATCATTTGTTGAATCTAAGCCTAAGGCTGTTGCATGCTAATCCAATGATTTTAAAAGTAAGGTTTACTGAACGTATTTACAAATTTTAAAAATATAGTTAATAGTATCAAAATAATACAGGCTGAGGGAACTATGCTTGTTCCTGCTGGAGAAGTGATAGCTTTGGGGAGGGCCAACAGCAGTCCTCCCTTTCTTATGAAGAAGTTAATGAAGAGGTGCTCCACAGCGCGGAAGAGGAGGACAAGAGAGAAGAGGTGCAATTTGGAACAAGAGATGTTCAGACCGTGTGTCAGGAAAAACTTCTTCATGATGGAGACAGACAAGTGGGGAAACAGGTTGTCCAAAGAAGTCATGTTCCATTCTTGGAGATCTTCAAGGCTCAGCCATACAGAGTTTTGACTAATCTCGTCTGGTCTCTGGGGTGATCCTGCTCCAAGCACGAGGTTGAAATAAATGGCTTCTTGAGGTCCCTTCCAAATTCAATCATATGATCCCATGAAAACATTCTCACCACTTCGGTGTGCAATTGCTGCCTTATTTTATCTAGGAAATATGCTAATGCTATCTTTTATTTTTCATGAAGGCATGTAGCTATGCGTGTTTGCCCCAGCTACAGTGTTTTCATTTATGAGATATCCTATTTAATAATTTTTAGGGCAGAAATGGACATAAAAGGAACTGGAAAGAAAAAAAAATAGTGAGCTTGTATGTACTACATGTATATACCAGTGCAACAACTCTAGAAGAAGGATCTGGGGGTCAGTCAGAAGACATGAAAAAGAAAAAGTTAATAAAGTGAAGCTCCAGATTGAAGTATGTTCTACATTCATGTGAAGCAACACAAGATTGCAGGAAAAAACTGTCTTGTGTTGCCAATAATATTAATGCTAGTGTCTAAGTAATCTCCCTCTGAATATGGAGGGAAGCCTCTAAAACACTGAAAAGCAAAGACCCCTAAATGGGCCCAGGTTAGTGAGCAGGAGTTTTCTGGACTATTTTCCTACACATGGCCATTTAAAATACACCTAACCTGCACATTAAAGAGAGCCAATTTAATTTCTGCAAGTTGATAACTTGGACTTTATGTGGTATAAATTTCAAAAAATGTAGAAAGAGTAACAATTTCAAACAATGGTTTTGTCATGTCACTATGACCAATAGCTGGTGGCATGAATAAAACATAGGTATTTTATAACTATAATAACTGAAAAGTGGACATAAATATTCTGAATCAGCTATAGACCTACCAAGATGATTTTCTGATATTGATATTTTTTTCTCCTGTATTGATGCATTTATAAGCTAAGTCAGTCAGTAAGTACTCTCAGAATGTGCAACAGCTCTTTAGTAGCCATTAAAGCAGATTGAACTAATGACCCATGGATAATCAAAGTGTCTCATTCACTTAATGATGGATCCTTCATTCTAGTTCCTTTGAACATATTGCATTTGATTTTCCTTTTGCTAACAAAAGATGGACATTAATTATCTCAAATACTATAAAATACCAATTGAAGACCTGTATTATAAAAATATTCTTTTTATTTTATTTTGACAGTCTTAGAAGATTTTGTCAAAATAAGAACCATTATTTTTCCTAATTTGTTTTAAGAACCTGTTTCTTTGTCCTGGTATAGTTCAGTAATAAATACTTGAGTTGCAAATTTTATCATATTTTAGTTTACTGTCACCATCATTATTGAAATACCAACCTCATGTCTGCATTCAAGGCAAAACAGATCCTAGTCGAGGAAGATGTAAGAAAAGTAGAGGTGTTTCCTTCCAATCTTGACTTTCAAAAACATAGTTCACTAGCAAAAATATTTCAGAGCGGTTGCTGAATAGGATGTTCAGAGGTATTGATGGAACACCTGATGATAATCAAACAGACATCTGCTCTTCTTCTATGCACTTTCTAAAGCTAATCAACAGCAAATCATCTTCCTGATCAGTCTCATACCAAAACAAACAAGAAAACCCAAGCCCACAGAAAATAAAACAAAACTAAAGAAAAAAAAAATGCACACAAAAAAGCCCAAACAAACAAACAAAAAAAAAACCCCACTGCCGTAGATCTGAAGAAAAAAAAAATACCAAAGGTGGAATGAAATAAAGTTAACAGATGGACAATGAAATATTTGTGACTAATCTTGGATTACACAGAATATTTGTTGCAGAATAAAGGAATCTAAATTTCAAATCCATTGTGTTGCCCAAGCAACCAGCTCTCTGTGACTAAACAATTGAAACTTACATATCTATGACTCTGTGAAAAATGTTAAGTGATATCATCACAATTTTTATGTTAGCTTGGGTTTTTTCCCATTGCTTCCCAGTACAAGAATGTTACAAGGAAAAATTAGCATGCAACTAAATCATTTCAGAAACATTTCTGACTCTGAATATTCAAACTTGTTATCCAAAACAGTAGAACAACAAAGACCATATGGAACAGGTCTGGTTCTGACTTTTCTAAGTTGTTGCTTTGCCTCCTTCTACTTCACACTTCACATTTAATTTCTTGGAGGATGTGTGGGGGCATTGTTATGGTAAACTGTCAGCATCTGGAATCCTTCAGTGAAAGCAATATGATGTTTATGTTAATAGCTTCTTCTTCTTCACGTTATAGTTCACTTAGGGTAATTTTTGTATTTGCTAACTTGTTTTTACACCCCTGTGTGTTTTTTCCTGGACTGCATCTCCACTTTACTTCCAAATTTACTTATGTGGTACTTTTAATATAAAGATAGATACTTCTTTATGTTTTTTATCCCTTAAACCAGTTTTCCACCGATCTGCATTTCTGTAATCGACCATGAGTGAATTATAACCATGGGGTCTGAAGTGCCATCCTGTGATCTATCCCCTGCCATCTCATGCCCATCCCTATTCCAAATCCTGTGTCCACTTCTCAAGCCCTCTGCTGTTGTACTAGGACCATATTTCTCTGCCTTATGAGATTACCTTAGTACCATAAATAGTTAATTCTGCATAGAATTAATTGTTTCTGCTATCTGTAGAAAACAATGGTTTCACTATACACAGACAACAAAAATAAAACAAATTAGCTGCAGACGGTCAATTAGAAAAAATTGCAATGGCAGTTAATCTCAAGTAAGGTTTAAGTCAGACTTTGTCTTTACTTATTAATAACAGGGTTATCAAATAACAGCTAATGGTGGGAAAAGTAATAAAGGTACTGTCTAGTGCATATTCAGTCATCTATTCATTTTACAAAATAAAGTCCTTTTCTAAGTTTCAGAGTTCTAAGATCTTTTAAATTTTAAGGGGTTGTCTATATTGCTACATTACTACTACATTTCATGATTATAATAAAACTTCCCTGCTAAATAACTGAATAATAAATATCCTTTCTCCCACCTCCGCCTAAGCTTATATGATTAAGTTCCTGGATGGATGACACCATGAAATTTTCTGCTTCCTTGTATTACCTACATATTTTAGATAAGTGACAAATCTATTTTATAATGGAAGATGACTATTTGTGATGACCCTTTCCAGATTTTTTCAACAAAGAATCCTATGTCTTGCTCCCCTTACAGTTCAATAGCACTGAATCTGTTAAGTCTTAAAATTGTGCCACAAGCGCCTATCTGTTTATCCAGCTTTTCTCCAAGGGGGTTGGTTAAAGAGCCATAAAAATTTTGCCTGTGGCAAATGAATCTGCTTTCCTCAATATCTACAGTATGTCTTACTCTCCCATTTTCCTTGAGGGACAAATGCAGGAATGCTATGACATCTGAAATAGCTTATGTTGTTTTCTAAAGAAATTGTCAAGACTTTGTAACATAAACAGTTTAGATGACATATTTGCTTAACAAACAAAAAGAAATCAAAAAGCAAGCAGGTTGTGGTTTTGTGTTGTTAAATTTCTGATCATTATCACTGAATGAAAATTTATTTTCGTATTTCTGCTCAAATTTATCAAATTTCTCACTGAACAACAATCTGTTTTAATGGAAAGATAGAGTACCTTTTCCTTGCAATGATTGTTTTTCTACTTTAAGGATTGTTAAATATTCATTTTACTCCAGAAAGTTTCTAAGCATGATTCACTTGCTTAAGTGTTGAGAAAAACTGGAAATTTCAATCCCAGTCCCAGTTCAAAAATCATATGTGTGTCCTATATTAACCAGCTAATACAAAAGAGATATCTTTCTCTGTTAATACCATGCAAAACAGAACAGTTCAAAAAAGTGGAGATAAGAACATAGCCCCCAGGAGCAGCATCCCTGTATCCCATCTGAATATAAACGCATTCATCAATTTTTATTTCAGTTCTTAGAGTCGGCTAGTTATTGTATTAAACATCAAGACTTTTGCATGAATTCCAAATTCCTGCAGATAGAAGATAAGAAGTCAAACAAGTTCCTATGGAGATCTGTTGGATGCTGCTACATTATGACAAAATTCTTTTATTGAGGTACTTAAACTGTTGATTTTTCTAACTTAGACATCAAAAATTTTAAACAGGATTATGCATGAATAATACTGTAGTTAATGGGAATTATACTGCAAAAAGCTGGATTTTCTCTTTCCTTCATGCAGGGAGAATAGAAATCTCCATACTTCTGTGTTTTTGGATCTGTGTTTTCTTGGGAACGAGCCTCAAGTCAACTCTAATTTTACACACAAATATATTTTTATTCCTGAAACTTGAAAAATAATAATACTGTTCCTTTACCCATGATCCCTAAATGAAAATTATTAACTGCTTTGCCTAAAAGGAACACCTAGTAATTTATTTATTTATTCCAGTCAAGTTATTTTAGAATTCAAGGTTTCAAAGGACAAGTATCATTTTAAAACAAAAAAAAAGCACACAGACTTCCTGCAACAAGATTTTTATTTGCCAGCTGTACAGGCTACTACAACAAGTACCTAATCCTGAAAAAAAATATTTTGCAGCATTTCAGAGCTTTTATTCTGTGATGGTAAAATATCTGGGAGGTTTGCCAGACTCAGTCAAAAGAAGAGCACAGCATTTTCTCATCACTAATAACAATGACCTGAAGTTACGCTGAAGATTGTAAGGTCAATTTCCCTCTTAAATTGAAAAAAGAAAATAGGAGAACAGATGTGTGTAGTTGCTTCTGTATTTATAAATTGCATGACAGCTGGGTTAGGCTATATCATCTCCAGTTTCTATGCAGTTAAGGTGTTTTCATTGAATCATTCATACTAATCAGATAGAAGTGTTAAGGCGTATTTTTAAGCTATTACATAACATAGAAAAGGCCTCCAACTTCATAGTGTACATTCAAAATTGGACATTTTTCTTCATTAAATCTGTTCAGGTAAGTTTACCATGTGGCATGTAAATTTCAAAGAGAATTTTCTGGATTTGAATGATTGGTTCTGAATCGATACAGCATAAAGGCATGTGATGTTAAAATGAGCACATTTTAAATAAAAGTGAAAATGCATAAAGTGTTAACTATGTAATACCAGAGATTTGTTTATTTGGTGTGTTTGGGTTTGTAGGGTTTTTTGTGGGTAGCTGGTTTTGGTTTTTTGGCTTTTTTTGGTTTGTTGCTTGCTTTGTTTTAGGGTTTTTTCATAGTTTAAAATAACAGAAACCGTAGCTGCACAACCAACGCCCTGATAACAATTATTTCATCATTTCAGGATCATATAATGCACAAAAAAATTCTCATTCTGCCCTTTTTCACATATTAAGCTGACCATTTTATTGGGTCCATAATTTCTTATTAATGACTCATTATGTCTATCTACTGAAATATTTGCACACGATACACACCAATATTTTTGGCTACTATTTATTTATATTACATTTACATTAAAATGCCAGCCATCTGCTTGTGGTTGACAGCATCTAGGCAAATCTTTCCTTTAAATCCCAGCGT
>JANPWX010000013.1:5647210-5670738 GCA_024734555.1 Trochalopteron elliotii
CTTCAACAGCCATGAGTATGAGGGACTGGCATGCCTAGAGTGTCCTTTCTCCTGGCATGCACTTGCAGCAGTAAGAGCCCAAGGGACTACCTGAGATGAAGGCTCCAGACTTCTGTGCTCAATAGAGAAAATGGGGCTGACCACAGTCCTTTTAAGATTCTAATTACACTGTTGGCTCCTGAAACATCTTGCAGCAATGAGTTCCACAATTTAATTACAGGCGTGATGTGACAAAATACTTCCTTTGTTTATTCCAAAACTGCTGTATGAAACTTGCATTGAGGGCTCTCTAGATTTTGCATTGTGAGCAATAATGAACAGTCGAATGGTTTACCATACATCTGAGATAAAGACTAAATTATCATTCTTCAAATAGCTGGAGTTATCTGGTTTCTCATCAGGATCTCTAAGAACAGAATACTCTCAAAAATGTACATAAACATATGGAAAACGTATTTGTGTGAAAATCACAGTATCTTGAAAGGAGAGAGGGAGAGAAATTATAGCAGCTATTGGTTTATGGGTTCATTGCTTGGGACTTTTTTTGTTTTATATTGACTAAGGAAGCCTTGCTTCTAACCATTTGCACAGGCAAATTTTAAATTATTTAGTTGTGGGAATATTCTAAGACATACACATTTTTAAAGAGTATTCTGTTAGTGTAAGAGTAAAATAATTCTCAAAAGTACAAAGTTCATAACATATATGATTAAAATTCCTTTTTCAATTTGCATAATGCCTTATTCGCTCCTTGATATTTAAGGGCACTTATGGAGGGAATGTAAGTGTTATTACAGTGAGTGACATGCCATATGGCAAGTAGGATCAGCTACAGCTTCGCACACTGTTGTAATTTTTCCCCTTGTACTATAGTTCTGCATGATGTAATGTTTTTTCTGTGGTTGTTCAGCAGTCTACCACTGAAGCCTGCCATATTATAAAATGCCATTTTAAGGAGTTGCAGCTAAACCTGATGACCATAAATCTGCGTTTATTTCACTGCTGTCTATCACACTGTCATTCCACAGGTGTACACCAACTTTACAATTTTCCTGGGCCTCATCTTGTGATGTAAGAAAAATGTATTATGCAAGATGAAGAAATGGCAGCCAAAAAAGTAAATGCTGCTAAATGTCATTTTACAATACAACTTGGGTATGCAAATTGAAGTAACCTTAGAGGATGATAATATTTGCATTCTCAA
Source organism: Trochalopteron elliotii (assembly GCA_024734555.1). Lineage (NCBI taxonomy): Eukaryota > Metazoa > Chordata > Aves > Passeriformes > Leiothrichidae > Trochalopteron > Trochalopteron elliotii. Next base: position 5,648,415 of record JANPWX010000013.1, read on the forward strand.
CTAAATATGATGCGCAAATGATAGTGGAAAGGCCAGATCCTGAAAAGTAAAAGTCCTCTCCAGGGTACAAGTAAGAAATATAAATGAGGTATTTGGGGATGGAGGAGGAGGGGGTGGCAGTGTCCATAAAAATAGGAGAAATTTGGGGGTTTTCTATGCTTCTGATCAACTGTCATCAATTAAAATTTGGGAAAATAGAATTCATCTGGAGGTTATTTTCTGACTTAAAAATTACAGCTCTTTAAATGTAGTCCTGTTGCTGCACTCTCAAAGAGTATGAGAAAATAAGCAATGTAGAATGTATGGGCAAAAAAAAGGAGGAAAACATTAAATATTAATTTAAAACTTAAGTATAATCACACATTTAAGGAAATACTTGAGTGTTTCTTCAAAGTTCAAACAACTATGAAGAACATTCTCTCTTCATTTCACTACACTTTGCCTCATACTTCCTCTTTGCTCCTCAACATGCCATGCCTATTTTTCCATCTGCAAGTCATCAGCAGTGTTGTCATCTAAGATTTCCATTTCAAGGTCAAACGTTTCTGTATGTCTACATAAACCATCCCTTTGATTCATTTAGGCTGCTGACATACATAGGTAAAGAGAGGAAGACAACAAAAAAATAATTAAGGAATTTAATTTTTTTTCAGTGGGATGTGCCACTAGTCAAAAAAAAAAAATTTAAAATCTCAGTTTGAATTTTATATCTCCATTAGAAAAATAGTTTTATTTATGAACCCATCAGAAAATCTGTAAAGGTCAACAACCAACAAATGCTGCAATAACAAAGTGTTTAAAAAACACTTATCTGAGTTTGAACGGTAGTGTTAATAGAAATATTTTCAGCGTGCAATCATAGAGAATTACAACCCAGTATTATTTCTAAGCCAAATAAGTCTTCTTGGGTTTGACATTTTGAAAATTAAAGACTAGGTAAATGTGAAGATAATGAAAGTTAAATTTGAATGTAAAGGAAAGGGTAAAATTAAAATACAAATACACTTTAAATTAAATAAATCACCACAACTTGTTCATAATTTTGGAGTATATGTTATTATGTTGAATACATTTAACCCTATATTCTCATTTCATATTACTTTTGGTGCCAGCACTGAGCTACAACAAAACTAATGCCTTCCTATTCTTAAACTAATTGAGAGTAGATATGGCCTGATAATTTTGGTAAATTCTTCCCTGGTTAATAATTTTGAAAATGTAACAAGAAAGCATGGCTTTATAGACAGAATAATAGAAAATATTGAAATTGGTTTATAACTGCAACTGAAGTTATTATTTACTATCAAGGCCTTTACTCCTTGCTTTACCTTGCTTTTTTTTATCAACTGGAAGACGAAAGTAGATTAAAAGCAGTAACAAAAATCTCTGCAACAAGGAAAGTTAAAAATCCTACTCCCTCATTAATATGTGTATTTCATGTCTTATTTAATCTACTTTAACTACTGATTTAGTAGATATTTTTTTGACTCTTGGTTAATAACTACAAAGGACAACCAAAATATCTTAAAATACATATCTTTATTTTTCTATGCAAACAACAATTATGATTATTAAAATCTTTCTTGACAATAATGTGGTTTCTCTAATTAATTACCCATAGTAAATTTCACTGATGTGAAACAAACACCTAAAGCCTGTTCTTTTTTTCGACTTGGAAATCTGAAAGTCTCTTAAAGAAAAAGATTCTTAGAGAAAACAGCAGTTAGAATTCTCTTAATTTTATGCAGTTATGGCCACTTGCTTCTTTTATATGCTTTCATATTAATTTCCTATTGAAGGATTTGCATTTAAATAACAACAGCTGCAAGATTTATGGCTTAAATACTGGCAAAAATATAATAGAAAGGTACAGAAAAGTCTATTGCAATTGCATGATGCTGACTTAAAACTGTACTTTACTCTTAAAGATTTTAATTCCACTGGTGAGCTTACTTGTTATTTATACAGGAAACAAAACCAGTTCCTCTTTACAAGCTTCACTTTCACATTTATACCAGCTGCAGATAGTGTCCAAGCTGCGACAGAAGAGGGTAATTATTTTGTTCACTCTGATTTTTTTGATTCTGTTAAATTTAGGTAAATTGGCAAACAAGGAAAAAGAGAGCTATAGAACGAAAAAAGTAAATGCGATTCTAAAGAAAAGAGTTAAAAGGTGATGACAGCAAGTTACTGGAAAAAAAATACTGTGATATCCCAGAAAACTTTCTATTTTTGATTTTGTTTCAATTCTTTCAAAGCTAGTTTCTTCTTTTTCTAAATGATCATTAATAAACAGGTCTCATGTTACAATTTCTATTGAAAATAAATTGTACCAAGAACATAACTTTTCTAGTAATTTTTTACCAATGAGCAGTTTTTTAAAACTATACTTGCTTTTCATCCAGCTTTTGAGCAATTTACTTTTATATAATGCTGATATTTTCTTAGTATTCACTGAATTGCTGGAAATCCATATATGGTCACTTAGCAACAATTATACCTGTAAAATTACACTCTTCAATGTGTAAGAAAGTTTAGCAAGTTTGGAATGAAAACTATGAATAATTTCTTCCAACATAAATTACGGCAGACACAATAAATAGCAACAATTAAATGCAGACAAACACTGCTGTTACTGAAAATGTAGTGTTGTATTTTTTGATGAGCAATGGAAAGAGTAAAATCAGAAAATAAATCAGTAAATATGAAGAGCTGATACAAAACAGAAGGGAAGATGAATAGGTTAATTCAAAAAATATTATGATGGATGTGGGAAAGACTTCATTACATTAAAAATACTTCTAATTATGGATAATATTAACTAGATTAAGTAGTCGAACACTCAAAGAGATATATAACAGTCATATGGAATCATCTGGGGGATAAGCTCCTATGCAGTGGGTTGATATGCATGGACAACAGAAAAGAGAAGCTTCTGCTTGTATTTTTCAGCTCCAGATGATCTTCCATAAATTTTGGGGCTTGTAAAGAAATAAAATAATAAAAAAATACAAGAAAAAAAGTAAAATATTTATCACTGATGTGACAAAACTTTACAAAGAAGGCATTATATTCCAGACAACCTTTTTAAAACTTGTATTAGTTCAACATTAGTTAGAATTAAATGCTGTTCTAAATTAAGAATTCCTTACAATAACAGAACAAATGTTTTTATCATCTAGAATTCTTTTTCATAGCAGGTTTAATAATAAATGGGAAAGACATTTAAACAGGCTGAAAAATTATTAAGTTAATGGTAATTTTTTATATTTTGTATCACAAAAGAAAAAAATTGAAACCCTCTTCTTTAAAGACTACTTTATGTCATGTGTGTAGTTTCTGTTTAGTAATAGTAGTATTTTTCAGTGCACAATGCTTATGTGTAGAACTTCAAACATATTGCATAAATTCTCATGTTCAGCTACCATGATTGATCTTACCATTACCTCCAGTTGTAGAAATGCCAGTAATTTAAACTATTTTTTTTGCTGTCACTTTGCCTTTGAAAAGATCAAGCTATTAAAATTCTACCTTTCTAAAAAATAACTACTTTGCAGTGAAAAGATTAAGGAACCTGTTACTCCATCTGTAACAGTATTTAGATTCTACAGCAAAGAAATCTAACAAATCTGGGCAAAGTGTTCAAACAGCTGATGGAGTAAACCATTGAAATGGATCAGACTGCAGGGCTTGAAATTCTCCTTTCACTGTCCATTGTCTCAACATGCTATAGAGAAATGCAGAGTTCCTCTCTCTCAGGGCCTATGTTGGGATAAGGAGTAAATAAATGTTCTTTAGAGCAGTCCTCATCTCAGGAATTTTGTGCAACTCGGAAGAAATTCAAAACAGATATGCCAAGAAAACTGAATATTAGATTAAATATTTTATGACTTCATAAGATAGAAGGGATAAAAAAAAGACATCATTCTTTAATAGGATTCTTTAATACACTTTCTGAAAAGATGTATTTATTTTTCCAAATAATGCAGAGCAGAAGGTACTTTGGACCAGAGTATGTTTCTGTATCCAAATGTCTAGTATGTTCTGCTGTGGGGCGAGAAGTCCCAGACAATTCCAGACACAGTGTTGGCATCTAATGTTCAGCACTAATTGTACACACCTGTGTAATGTGTCAATTTATCCAGGATGGTAGTAGGGTGTACTGTCTCTTCTTGACTGAGTATCTAGAAGGATTTTGCAAGAAAAACTTCTTACTTCTGGATGAAAACAACAATCACAAGGAAGTTCAGCCCTCACCTCAGTGTCAATGTGGTCAGTGCTAGACAGCCAGAGCACGCACACTTTCAACTACTCCAAGAACCTGTGAAGCACATTTGCATGAATTTAAAGAATTGTGAATATGGACTAAGGCATTTAGTGCCTTGTATCACTGGGTGTATTTAAATTCTTCCCCCTTTTTGATATCTAGTTTTTTCTTGCTTTCTCCGAGCAGATGCTTGTTTCAGACTGGTAATCTGTGAAAAAAAGATCTGGGCCAGAACTCAATGAGGAAAACTAATGGAAAAATGCACAGCAAAAACAACAGACCATCAGCTTTAATTAGTTATCCTCTTATTGTAATGTAGTCTGATGTCCAAAAAGTAACTGTAGAAGTATTACTTCTTTATATATCTAAATAATAGCATTAAAAATCATTAAAAAATCTATTAGTGGCATTCTATTATGTCTTATAATTGAGGTAGTTATTACTCTACAACACATCTACTGTGCTAGTAGACATTAAGCAAACATTAGCAAAAACAGAGAAATTTCATTGGAATGGAACTGCATTATAGGGTTTTTTCTTGTTTGTTTGGGGTTTTTTTGGTGGTTTTTTTTTTTTTTTTTTTTTTTTTTTTTTTTTAATTTTTAGTGAATCTTTTAGCCTAATCACAACAATAACTAAGTTTAACATTCTTACCGGCTCTGAAAGATGTCACAAGAATTTTCCAATTAAAATCTCTTATCACTTTATCCCCCAGCACCAGACCCCAGCAGCCTTGCTCTCAATTTTGGTGACATACTGCTGCACTAAAACTCCAACAACCTTTAAAAAAATATCCCACGGCTGACCTCAGCTACAACTTTCCAGTACACCAGTTTCTGCTCATGCATTTCACCTACTATGGGCACCTTTTCTCTGATGGAGCTTCTTTCCCAGCATACAGTCTTCTCCAATTTACCCTCACAGGGACTTCTCTCTGTACTGTAATCTTCATGTAGCCAGGGAATACATCAATGTTGATAAAATGTTTTGGATGCACTGGTTGGTTCCACATGTGGGATTAGCTTCATTCCATCCTTGCTGGCCTTCCTTATACATTCTTTGTATTTAAAATGTAATGACCTTTATTTCACTTCCTCCTCCCCAGTTTTCTACCATGATATGAATTAGTGTCCATTAGTGGTGCTGAAGTTACCTTTAGATAAAGAAGTGTCTTTTTTATTAAATAAGCTTCAGCTCCAGCACAGACCAAAGTATGTGTTCACCCATTGAAATGGACTCATTAGCTTCACAGGATTGTTTAAATGTGCAAATTATATTAATTACTGCATAAAAACTTTTGGTCAGGTTGTACCTAAAAAACATCAACCATAGAAATGTCAGCTGTGATAGTAAAATAATATATTCAGTTCAAGGGACTGCTTTAGTTCCACATTGCCTTTCTGGCTAACAAATACTGCTGTACTATTCTTAGATGTTTTGCTCACAGAAATATTTCAGAAATTTAGCATTAGCAGCTTCTTTACATCTCTTGTCTCCCTTGAGAAAAAGTTTTCAGAGAAGAGCATTTGGTAAAGAAGCACTTTCCAATATCTTTCCACTGGTTTTTTTTACACTAAGAGAAAGGTTGGTGAAACAATAGCTGTTCTTTTGTCACTGAGAGCAAAGGGAAAAGATTTTTTTTTTCATTCTTTCAATGATATACAGAAGACTGTTGAAATTTGAAGATTGGAGATGTGATTCTCTGTCCTCTTAACGTGAACAAGGCAACAGAGGTCTGAAACCAGAGTGAAATTCCCAAGTGCAGGCACATGAATAATTGAATAACAAGCTGTTTAGAGAATACTGAAGAAGAGACACTCAAAAAAAAAAGAGAGAAAAGAGAAAAAATTAGATTTTATTTTTTATGACAACATTTAAAGAAAAATGTTGATAGAATCATAGAAATCAGTACAAATCCCCAAATTTTTTTTAAGACAAAAATATTGAATTTTATTGTGGGTTTACCTTGGTTGGCTGCCAGGTGCCCACACAACCATTTTCTGACTTCCTCTCTTCAGCAGGATGGCAGAGAAAATAAGATGAAAAATCCCACAGGTTGAGATGAAGACAAGATTATTCACCTATTACCATCACAGCCAACACAGATTTTACTCGAGGAAGTTTAATATTGCCAATTAAAATAGACTCAGTTACTCAGAAACAAAAGAAAACCAATCCCCTCCGTTCAAGTCCCCTTTTTTTCAGGTTCAAACTTCCTTCCTCATTCCTGACTATTCGACCTCCTCCTCATGCTGAATAGTGCAGGAGGGTGGGGAATGGAGGGGTGGGATCAGCCCATAGCAGATCCTGTGTGTCACTACTTTCTCCTCCTGCTTTTCTCCTGCTCTAGTGTGGCTCTCCAGCAGTTTCAGCTTTCTTCACAACACATCCACCTGCTCTGGCATGGAGTCCTGCATCGGCTATAATGTGGATCTTCTCTTCCCTGTGGTCCTCCACGGGCTGCAGGGGCCGAGCTGCCTCACCATAGTCTGCACCAGGGGCTGCAGGGGAGCATCAGCTCCAGTGCCTGGAGCAGCTCCTTCTCCTCCTTTGCACTGAGCTGGGTGTCTGCAGCATTGCTCCTCTCTCATGTGCTCACTCTTCTCTCACACAGCTGCTGTGCAACACTTTTTACCCTTTCTTAAACATGTCTTCCCCAAGGTGCCACAGACCCTTTCGCTGCAGGGCCCTGTGTGAGTGGGTTGGAGCCACCTGGATCCAGCTGTGTCTGGCCAGGGGCAGCCCTGGGCACTCCTCACAGAGGACCCTGGAGTCCCCACTGCCTGTTCCTGGACACCAAATACATTAAAGCAATTTTGGTTAAATTTCGTTTAAATATGAAGCAAAGCAAATAAATCTCAATACTTTCTCCTGTATGTTGTGATCCTGAAACCTAATCAATTTAATTAAACAAGACATTTTCTGAGAAATTCTATTTATTTGGATGAACTCCCATTTCTCGATGAAATACTATTCTTATAAAAAGCAGCCAATTATTAGTAATGCATTATGCCAACATCTGCAGGCTAACTAAGCTTCCTTAATGACAGAAAAGGGTTATAAAACAATCTGCCACAAAAAATTTAAAATTGAAGTCAATACCAGAATTTTCATACTAATTGTATTATTTAAATGTAATTGAGAAAGACACTGTGCTGGTTTTAGGTAGAGCATTTAACTTCCTTCACAGTGGCTGGTATGGGGTTATGTTTGCATTTGTGCTGAACACGGGGTTGATAATACAGAGTTGTTTTTGTTATTGCTCAGCAGGGCTTGCACAGAGCCAAGGCCTTTTCTGCTGCTCATACTGCCAGGCTGGCAAGAGGGCTGGGTGTGTATGGGCGATTGGGAGGGGACACAGCCAGGACAGGTGACCCAAACTGACCAAGGGGACATTCCAGACCATATGACATCATGCTCAGTATGGTGGTCCGTAGTATATTCAGTGATTACATCCTACCTAATACATGAAATTACTCATGAAAGTAGACAAGAACTTTTTTTCCATTGTCCAGGGAGCTGAGTGCTAGGTTGTCGATTTTGACGATATTGCTAGAGGAAGGCAAAAATGAGAAGTGCCTTGGATTTGGGGTTCTTAAAATAAAAATAACTGGGCTTTGGGAGCAACATATTTCCCACTGTGTCCTCTGTCTCAGTAAATGACATCCTCATGCACAGCCCTTGAAAACACACATGGAGAACTGAGTCCTGTGGCTCTCTCTAAGTGCATGCCTTTAAGAAAGAGAGGCTAAATGGCTATTGGACTTATAAAAAATAAAGATAAAATAACAATAGAACATATTATAATTAATAATGATCACTTTCTAAATACCTTACAGCTTCAAAGCACTATGAAGCCATCAAGTAATTAATGTTTACTTACTGAAATTAGCATAATTCAATATGCAAAGATGCTGAAACAACAGAGGAGTTTTAGAACACACAAGCTAAATCCCTGAGCCCACCTGAGAAGCTGCACCATTTTGTACTAGCCTTGATGTGCTATGGAAGCTGACTGTCCAACAGCAGCAGAGTACACTAGTGAAATAAAACATTTGGAAAAAAATACAGTCTCAAATGCAATCCAGGTTTTTAGACGGTTTGACCCCTTCTCCAGAGGGTCAAAATCACACACCTTGATGTTCAAGCTACTCATGCTAGTAATAGATAGGAAAGAATTGACCAAACAGACAGCAATTTTGTCTTTTTTTTTTTCCTTGTAAGCAGCATTTTATTGCTAATTGATTCTTAACAGCTTATTCACAGTATGATTCTACATTTTTATACACTTAGAAGTTCCATTGACTTAAACAGGAGTAGTGAGTGCACAAAGAATGGAGAGTAGGGCCTTTGAAGTTCAGTATCATTATTTAGATTTTAGGCATGCCTGGAGACAGCACTCTAGATTAATAAAATGCTTTGCTTCAATTAGATCAGTGTCTCCTGCATCCCTCCCCAATTCCCTCTGCCCTTGTTTAACATACTCCCTTATCCCTTCACATTATCCAGACAGGTGCTCTCTGCTACCAAAGTGTTGCAAGTTTCACGGAAAAGATTCAGCGTGGGGAGGCACAGTACATATATTGGTTTTTTGGCTGTGATACATGAAAGGAGAATGTATGAGTCTGTATATGAGTCTGATTTGTTCTCCCTGAATATTTTCTGTCAGAGATTCTTTAAAAATATCTCTGAAAAAAAAATAATCTTAAAAGATCTTTTAAACAGACATGTTCACTTCTCTGTATTGCAAGCACATTTTCACTATGTAGCACAGAAAATGTAAATCAAAGGAGCATTACTTCTAGCTGATTAATTCTCAGGGAGAGGGCAGACAATATAAAGAAAAAAATATACATTCTTTAGTATATATGAACTCAGATTTATGCCATGATTTTCTCTCATTTTCCACTGTATTAAGTTCCCTCATTTCAGATTTCCTTGAAAGAGACTTAGGAGCATAATGGCCACTGAAAACTGTCACATTCTGCAAAGTGGGGCCAGAAAATTATAAGTTTCACATTGAGTTCAATGGGAAAGTCATAAGGCCCTGCTCCTTCTCCCTTGGGGTATTTTCCTGTTTTATTGTCAGGACTATAATGGGCAATCAGTTCCTGAAATGGTGCCCTGCTGTCTAGATGAAGCATTTATAGGGTTTTTAAGCAGTCCATTTGAACACTGCAGAATAAAAAAAAAATTCAGCCCTTGTAAGTTCAGATTTTAGGGCCCTGATCCCACACTGAACCATCAGCAAACCTCCTGCCCACTTGGCATTCAGAGCAGGATAAGGGTCTTGATTTGCACATTTTCTGCTGCAATTTAGACCTTTATTTATCATAGCTGGAAACAACACTACAAATAAAAATGGTTCTAAAATCCAAGTGTCTGTCCCTTTTAGAAGTAAACTTCCCTAGATATATGCACATATATTTACATAGTAATCCTCTGAATGGAGAAATAGCTCCTAATGAATTAGGGGATTACTACAAAAATTTGTATCACAGATGCTTTCCATGCAGAAACATTAAAAAAAAAAGAAAAAAAAAAGTTTAAAACTCAAAGAAAAGAAGTCTTTTAAAGTGCCTAACATCACAGGCCAGATCCAAGAAAGAATTAGAACTTATGGGCCAGATTCAATATAAGATTTAGGCCTAAAATGAAACTAAGAGATTTTAGGGATCACTTAAGGTTAGTCTAAATTAGGATTTAGAAGCCCAAACTTGACTACAGCTCAGATCATTATCTAGGTCATCTCTTTTCAGCACTTGTTAATCCTTACAATATCTAAATCTATAAAATGCCTTCCTGTGAGGCTTAAAGTTTACTACTGCTAAAAGTGGCCATACTTGTTCAGCCCTAACTACTGAAGATATATGCCCATTGCCCAGATAAAGTCCAGGCTTAATCAGGGGATAGTAAGTCAGTGAGCTACCTACTTTTACAGAAAAGTCTGAAAATATTGCTCTGTTGTTTTTTTTTTTTACATCTGCTTAATGCTGAGAACTGTTCTTTACAGAAGCTGAAGGCCTGCTACGAGCCCTGAGACACCATTAGCCATAAATTTTACAGTGGCCACAGGAAAGAGGATGTTCCACTTGCCTGCAGACGTAGGACTTTCATGAAGCAAGAGGCAGGGAATTAGAACAGATAGAAAGTTTATGAGTAACTCCCTCCTACTTTTTAGCTGGAAGAGTTATATATGATTTTTTTCAGGTCTTTATTCCTAGAACTATTGTCCTCACAACCAAATGGCTTAGGCAATATATTTCTATTCTGACATAGAGAGATAATATAATTTCTGTCCTATTCGAGGGACAGTCAGAGAACACTTTCTATGGTCTTTTATGGTTACAATGGATTATTTCAAGAGCTAAAGCAAACATTTTTTCAGCAGCTGTCCTCAAATTGTTGATGGTGTCTCAGGTGGTCACAGAGCTTAGTGATTTAGGCCACTTGTATGGAGGAGTCATCAGTTGCTTCAAGATTTAAAAATCTCCTTAGCAGACCAATGGTTTAACTGCCAGCCTACAGTTCAAAAGACAGAAAGTGCAATTTATCACTTTCCAAAATCATTCCCTTTGGTGTCTATTCCCCCCCATGGTATGTACGCTTTCAAAATCAGCATCTCACTCATTTCATCTAAATTCTTTAACATCAGAACAAAAATTTATTCATGGGAACTAGCTACTTACTCTCAGCTGAGTGACATATATCTGACTTACCATACCTTTTTCATTCTGGGCTCAATTAATCTTGTCTCATGCAAAATAAAACAGAAGCATGACAGCATGAGTAGAACAGAATTTGCCGTGAAGATTGTTTTTTGGTGGTTTTTTTGGTGGTTTTTTTTGGTTTGGTTTTGTTTTGTTTTGTTTTGTTTTTGTTTTGTTTTTTGTTTTTTAACATACATTGAAAGACTGAGGACATATCTCCATAGATAGATATAAAGATGCACATGCCAACCAATCTCAAATTTTACCTGTCTGGCTATAAGCTGACCCCAGCTCCAAGGCTGGGTGATAGTATTAACATGGCACCAAGACCAAGTTAACCAGGAATCAGGAGATCCCTGAGAAAAAGAGTGTTGGCAAGTTTGCAGTTTTGGAAGGTTTGAGACTGTTTCAGACACTCCCTAAGCCTCAATGAATAGTTCTATTCAGTAGCAGGTGATTATCCTTAAGAGCAGGACCTATAAACACAGAGAGAGCTAGCAGAGACACCCTACTGTGAGTGGTTTTTTGGCAAGCCTCATCAGAGACTTTGGCAGCCTCTCTTCCTCTAAAGTGCTACTGTGCTTTTGCATGGTTGCATTCTTCATGCAAACAAATACGTGCCAACCCTAAGAACATGAAGAACTGATAATAATTATTGTTTTCACTGCTGGATAACAGAGAACTGCAACATTGAGAAATATCATGCTTTCTGAGATTTTTTTTTTTTAGAAAATATATCTATTTCCTTAAGTTTAAGTAATAAAATCCAGTTATCTGACAACACATTTGAATTGTGTTTTCATTATATCCATGTATATTTTGAAATGGATTACAATTTTTAATTAAGGCCCCATGTGGTTATCTGAAAAGAGTAATTAGTAGCCTCCAATAAAAGTTTTATGTTAATGCTTATGAAATAATGCATTAGACAATTTTAGAACAAAATAAACTAAAATGTGGGTCTAAAAAAAATGTTTCTTTTATTCAATATTTTCTACTCCATGCCATGTTTGACAAAATATTTTCAGCAGATATACATTCATATAATTTCAATGCTGGAAAATACTTACTTGCTTGGGTTGAAAATATTTCTTTACAGTATTTCTAGTAATCACTTAACCTGGCCTCCTCTGGACTATTTAGTGAAGTTTTAATTCTGGGAAGAAGCAGAAAATAAGTACCACAAAAATTGTGATGAAGAAAAGACACAAAAGAAAAAGAAATGTAAACAGAGACATAAAAGGCCAACGGGTTTTACAAATTAATTAGGAGCAACACACCAGGTTGGATGGGGCTTTGAGCAACTGGTCTAGGGGAAGGTGTCCCTGGCCACGGCAGGGGAGTTGAAACCAGATTAAGGTCCTTTCTAATCCAAATGGTTATATGATTCTATGATCATCTATTCACAAGTTAGCAGTGAAAACTATTTCCAAGTTTTGTAGCAATGCTCTATCATTTGCATGCAACATAATACGCAGTCTAAAAAATCACTTAGGGTAGAGTGTCTGCCTGACTTCAACCAGTGTTAACAATTGTTGAGGTGGGAATAAGCAGGGTTTTATTGCTTGTCCACTTGCCTACAGGCTGCAGCTCTTTGAAACGTATTCCCTTTTTGAACCTTGTTGTTCCAAATCAGGGAACAATAAGATTTGTTCACAAGAGGAAAAGTCCCTTACCTCTAAAAAGATAAAACATTCATGCCAAGATGACTCCGAAGAATTTCTCTGAGACACTGACAATTTGGTCTGGCCTGAAGGCTTTGCTCTGTTGAACAAACACAATTCATTCTGTCTTGTGAGGAATGGCACTGTGAGTATGCAGGGAGCACTGAAGTTTCTGCTGGATAAGCCAAGAGATTCTATCTCCTAGAGTTCTGGGTTGTGATACAGGAACAGTTAAGGCTGCCAATAATATATGTGTTAATGACTAGTTTAACTTTCAAGATCTCAGCAGCAAATGACTCACCTCATGCATGACAGTTGCTCCTAACCTCCTGATACTGGCTTGATGTTAGACAGACTAGAGACCTATTGGAGAGAAATGTTATTGCAGAGCTCTGAATTATGCATATTCTAGATGCACCGAGCCTGACAAGGCTGTGTAGGTGGAAGATGTCACTCTTGCTGGCTGTGTCTTCATTACTGAAATTCAAACATTAGCTCTTTTGACTCCAAGTCTTTTGTTTACAAATGAATAATGAGAAGTCTAATTTGATAATTAATTCTTACTCCAGGTATTTTTTACTGTGTCTTTTGTTTACTCGTAGTTGGTGTACAGTGGTTTTCTGGTCTAAGGGCCAAGGGAGAAGGATACACAAACAATGACAGAAGACATAACCACTATTTATGTTCATTTTTGGTGGTTTTCTCCTACGTGGAATCAGCACATATGTGTTTACTTTTTATTACAGTTTTCAATTATTTGGGTGAGCAGATGGAAAGCAAAGGAGGATAGTGATAATTTCTATCAGTGGTTCTCTTCTTACCCCTTTGCCTCCAGCACATGATCTGTGGCTTTTATTTGTCTTCAACAATCTACACATCAAATATTTATATTCCTACTTTTTTTACCCTAATGGAGAAATTCAACTGGTATTTCCATGGGAAATTCTACTTTTTCAAGAAAAAAATCTCAAGATTCCAAGTCATCTGCTTCTCAGAAAAAAGAATCCTGCAAAATGCCTTAGAATATAAGCGTATTTTTAACAGTTTATAGGATTTAAATACAAATTAAAATTTCAGACTTAGGGGTCCTTGTATGGAGACATTTCTATTTATCTGTTTCCACTGTTTCTACTGCAGTAATTTTACCTGATACACAGTAGGGTTGTAATTGCTTCATGAGGGAGCGTTGTTCCCTGATAGACTATTACAGATAGCTTTTGCTTCTTTTTTTTTCTCTTGCATCTGATTTAGCTCCCACTTTATTGCCCTCTAAGATAATGACACTGAACTTGATACAACTATTTTTCATTCTCCTTCAACACTGTAGTTATCCATGATATTCTATTTTTCTCAGATCACGATCTTCCATTGAACTGGTAATCCCTCACAATGCTGCTTATGATGTTTATATCAAGGTCCTCAATGGAATACCAATAAATTCCCCATCAGTGATGTTCCTGGATCTTAATACTTTTCCTTCTAACATAAACTCTTTTTTCTAAAGTATGAATCCCTGTTGTTTTGATTCACAGAAGTATTTTCAGACAATGATTCAAATTGCAGACAAGATTGTCTTGAGGAAAAAAATCCTCTTCAGACGTGCAAACAGGTGGCAACTCTAATATACCACTGCCTGGATGTCACTGAGATACCTTGTTTATTTAGTTGTACCTGACACAAATTTAGCAGCTTATGAAAGGAAGAAAATATAACATTTTTTTTTATTTCTTGTTTTTAAATAAAAGTTACAAACCCAGTAGCAACCCATGAACAATATTTGTAAATTTAATGACTTTATAGTAGTTTGATGGAAGATTATTGATGGGAATAGAAGATATGTCTACATTAGGAAGCAGTATAGTGCAATAGGGATCAATCTGTGGAGTGAAACCACTAATTCAAGCAATCTGCAGTACAAACATTTTAGATGAAGTACTTTGGAAAAGGTGCAGACTTGTCTTACTTGCAGCCCCCTGAAATGCAGGGGTGTGTTACTATAGCACAATTCTTCACCTGTCTTCCATGTACCCCATATAATGGATTAAAATGTATTCTTCATCCATCCTTTTAATAATTACAAAGACTGGTAAAAATATGGGGTGAAACATCTCCCTAGAGATAAAGTGATGTACTATGTACTGACTTTGACATGTAATGAGAGACATCAAAGTAAATCTATGTCTAAGAATTCTTCATTTTTTACCAAAGATATACCAGCAACACCCACAACTCTTACAACATCCTGAAAAAGAATTGTCTTTGGATTTGTGTTACTTACTTATACAAGTTAGAAGACCTAACATATCTCCCAGAGTTTTATATAAATTTGAATTTTGAATATTTTTTATTTGACATCTTTCATATAATTACTAACTTGTTTAAATATCACTGTGCTATTGCCTGAGGTAAATGCAGTAGAAAATCACTATGTTCAATGTTATTGTCTTACAGTTTCATCCCCTCTGTCAAACTGAGGACTTCTGTTAATTCTGCAGGGGAACTTTTATTTCATTTTCTTGTTCATTCCTAATGTGGATGAATAAATTGCTGGCTATCTATTTACAGATATTGAATATTTCCTGTGTCAGTTAGCCAAGCTTAAAATGGATCTGTGCACTTTTGTCATTGTCACAGAAAGGTTTTTTCCACACTGCACAATAATGAAATGTAGAAAAAATACACATTAATTTAAAAAAAAAAAATTAAAATTATTTAAATGATAGCCAAATCAACCACTGTTCATTCTAAGGCAGGTTCTCAAACTTAATACAAACTAACTTTAGGAACGAACAGAGCACATACTTAAATCAGACTTTTTCTTCAGAAGAGCTTGGAGTGAATTCAAAAGGTGGGTTCCAAGCAAGATTTCTACACTCACATACAACAGCTGTGGAAGAATACAGCACAGTGCTTGAAGTACTCAATAGCAGGGGGAACTCGGCACTGACTTCTCTACCCAATTTACATTAAAGTGCCATTAGATAAAAAAGTTATGGTGACAGCAAGGGTATGGACCAGAATGCAAATCTGACTCTTCTCTACTCAGTGCAGTGCCTTACAGAATAGAAGAGTCAGGTTTTATTCCAAATCTCCAGATGTTGTGGCAATTGCTCTAAACATTGAGCTACTCATTATTTGAAAGACAGACTCCTACGTGAGGGTCCAGCCTCATGCAGGCGGCTAAATGTGTCTTAGAGTTGCCTTCTTAAATCAGATTGGAAAGTGTTCAGACATCTACTTTTACAATTTCAAGTTGACTGATCTTGAAATCTCTCTGTTTAATACTCCAGTATCTATATATTCTGTTCTTAGGTGTCTAATTCAGCAAAATACAGTTCCTGGAATACAGCAAATAACGTATACTAGCACACAAGCTTTCCTTTGGAGCTTATTCTTAGGCTACAACTACTGCTTTAGGTATCTATGTGGGAAAGTTTTGTCCCAGTGACATTTGCAAATCTCTGACATCACTTAGGAGGTGACTAACATTTCCACTGGTAATATCCCTCTTATAACTAAGCTCTTGCCGGAGGCCATACATATTAACACCAAACTTCTCACAGCATTAAACTGGTAGGTGTCTTGATAATTAGATTAAAATTTTATAAAACAGAAACTACTCAGTGTGCTTCACAGCAGAGCCTGAAACACATTCTGAGTATTTCAGATGTAGTGGAATATCTACAAGAACTTTGGCAGGACCCCAAATCAGCCAAATCTTTGAGGAGGATCAGTCTAGATCTTTCTGCTAAGAGTGACCTCTCTGAAAGAAACTGAAAATACAGGCTTAATCAGTTCTTTCAACTAAGATAGCTAGATTTTTGGACAGAAAGACTCAAAATGACTAGGATGATAAAAAAGATGTTCACTTAATAATTAATTTATAAACGAAACCATTTTCCCCCACTTTAGTTCCTCCATGATCTTCAAGGTAGGTCCTTGCTTCTACACTTTATTTCAGTCATTCTGGAAGCTTCCCAGCTGGAGCAAATCCACAGTCCTCTGTAGTTAGTAGGGACATTGCTTCTGTCATCCCTGAAGTCTCTAACAATGCTGTCAGTATTCCTGACCTGCAGGATACCCATTCATTGCTGTACCTCTCACTGCCTCCTACTTCTCTCTCACCCTTGGCAAACCCCTGCACTTCCTATATCTGTGCTTGCTCAGAATGCTCTCCAGAAAAATATCCAAAATCCCCTACAGAGATCCACATGGCCCAGTCATTTTGAAGGAACAGAAACATAATTTTGAAAAGTGAATTAATAGAAAATAAAGAGAAAAAAAAAGTAAAAGCAAATTCTCTGAAGAATTTACAATTGTTACCCTTACTCTACAGAAATTATCTAAACAGAAGGCAAGTAAACATCTAGGTCATCCCATTTCTTCATGGCCCTCTTACACAGCATCTTCTAGTTCAGTGTGCTGGCAACCCAAGCCTATCACGCAATACACCCTTAGACTGCAGACCAAAGACAGCATCTAATGCTGCAATACTGCAGCAGTAATCAAGGGCTGCAATATTCATTTGCAAAACTACAGCTCTCTTAAAAAGGGTGCCCAGAGTCCTAAAATGGCTAAAGAAAAATTGACTCCATGGGTTCAGAAACTGTTTGAGACACAAATTAAACAAAGCTCAATATTTCAACCTATATTCAAACCAGGGGCTTTTTGTTTCTTTGTTTGCTAGCTTGTTTGTTTTTTCAAGTTTAGTTCTGCCAACAGCAGTTACAGAATTGGTTTCATAAAGGGAGTTTGAAAACATTGATTTTATATAAGCATTATTTAATCTCATAGGAGCAATGAGGAAAAAAGATTCTATGCAGAAATGTTTATTCATTGGTATCAATCTCTTAAAGCTTTCTGTACTCTGTGATATGACCTTTGTATTTTCTGTTGACCACCAAACTTCTATTCAATATAATACTTTATTTAAATATTAATGTATTAAGGCATATAAGTATACTGTATGTTAATTTTTGTTCCATTTGTTTCTTAACTTACACTAAAGGGTTTAGATTTGGGAAAAAAAAAGTGAAACGTCCTTGAAAACTTGTAACTAGATCTTTATAAATATTACAAAAACAATAATTTTGCATCAGTATGGTGAACAAGTAGCAAAGTGCCTGAAGAATATAAATTGAATGTTCTCTAGAAGAATTGGTAAAGGTTAAAATTCATCATTTTAACTGATAGGCTTTCTTTGGGAAATAACTGATGCAGTGAATACAAAATGCTATGATAATTTTGTGTTTCTCCTCCATGTTTTTTTTTTTCTCTTGAAAAACAATATCTCTTCGATAATAAAGCACACATTTTTTCATTTATTCTAGACCTAAAGTTTCCTACAGTGCTTGTCTTCATACACAGCTGATAGGTTTTTTTCACTTTAAATGGAACATTTTTATCTGAATGGAGTCAACTCTTCTATCCAGGAAAGGAGAGGTTGCATTCCTATAGGAAATACACAGTGATTCAGATCATTTTAGGAAAGATTCAACCCAGTCATGGTATGAAGACTGGTTGCTAAATACCACATTTACTACCACAGTTTCCATAGTGATTTTCAGATTGTAGTAGGCTAGACTAGAAAAATAGGCATAAATGCAATTTATGCTAGAAATAACTACAGTATTTAGGAGCATCTGTTTGTCCCAGGCACTGCACCAATGCCAGTAACAGATAACTTTTCAGAGTCCTACCATCTACTAAGTGATGCAGAAAGGTACTGCCATCTTTCTATAGTTAGAAAATTGAGTTACAAAGAAATTGAAAGACATTTCTTTCACAGTCATATAGGAAGACTGCCACAGAAATGAACACTGATCTGTTGAGTTTCAGACCAGGTTATAAACTAGACTTCAATTTTCCACTGAGTAAATTTACCCCATTTAACTATTACTCAAACTGCAGATTAACCTCCTGTGCTGATGGCAAGAAGGAGCAGACTTGCATGTAAATCTGGTATCAATTTGTGGAGATTAGCTAGTTCCAAAGTAATATTATTTCTTTCTATCATGTCAATACTTCTGCCCAAAAAAGTCTCAGTGCTTTTTAAATTTGGGGTGTGAAGGAGGATTTTAATTGCTTTGCCATTTTAAAACTTAGGAGTATGATTAGACTGTGGCAAAACAGGGACACACAAGTCCAGATTTGTATTGGGCATTGCTGGCAATCAGACTATCACTGGTTTAAACATTTCCAAACTTTCTCTGTGAGATATTAGCTGTCCACTCTTACTTTCAGGCAAGCTGTCATCTTCAGGAACAAGCCCTATGCCAGATACATCCTGTAGCTTGTCACTGAGCACCATTTCAGGAGGCTAAGAAAAGAGCTACAGATACATGCAGTCGAGCCCCACGTTCAGAAACTGCATTGTGCCACTGCTGGTTAGGGGCTTTCTTAATTCACTGTCACACAGACAAATCCCTCTAAAAGTTCACCACAAAAGGCACAGTGACTCTGAGTATGTAAGTGTGTGAAGTTCACCCCTAATCTTTACATGAGCTAAGAATTATTCCTACTCCTTTTATATCTTTCCCTCTTTTTTTTTCCCCTTTTCTTTCTGCAGGCTGTTCAGATAAGGATTTTCATTGTTATTGTTCCCACTCTACTCTGAATAAGTGGAGTGTATGAAAAAGCCAAAATCACAAAAGGACTCGCAAATACTGATGCCACCACTGGACTTGAATTTAAAGTTATCTCACAAGGACACTGTTAACATTTATCCTCCTCTCTGTAGGCCAACAAATTAAAATATTACTTGAAGTCTCAGATCAGTTTCTGCAAGAGCGTTTCATTTTGATTGATATCCTCTATTAATACCAGTGATGCTAGTTAGCTTTAAGACACCCCAAAGGGCAGTCAGCTAGTTAAAACTCCACATGAACCTCATGCCAGCTGTTTAGCCCCTTGAAAGTTTTGCTGAGCATTGGCAGAAGACCTTATCAATCATCACAATTAAGTGCCTTCAGACTGTCCCTTCTAAGGGATGTCAGCTGAAGTACCATCTGCTATTTTGCTTTCAAAACTCATTGGTCTCCTCTAAGCCAGTCGTTTCACTTTTGAAATTACATTTCTTTTTCAGGAGAGTGATGGGCTGATGAAGAAAACTTTTTCTTTTAACAATCAGCAGTTTCTATGATGTGACATAATTTTTGCAGTGCTCAGGGCCTTTTACAAATCAAAAGGAATCCAACTAAAACAGTAATTAATGTCAAATGACTAGTCACATACGGTCGTATTTAATTAAAAAGTTCTAATCTTTGATTAAAACTCCTCACACGTTCTTGTGACTGCAAACTGTTGTCTACAAAGAGAAAGTAATTGGGTACGTAATCTATGGTGTCTTCTAACTGACACCTGCTAATTGTCTCAGCAGCAAATGGCAACAATTTAATTTAGGAAGTCAAAAAGTTTATCTTACGTGTTCAACAGTTTTTTTTTTCTGTATTATATTGCTTTACCGCACTAGATAGATCTCTTCCTGAGTGATCGTTATCCCTCTAAGAATTTTCTGCTCTCTAACAACATGATTTCCCACAGTAAATTCAAAAGATATTTACTGGATCACTAATGTGCAAGTAATGTTTTAAATGCTATTAATCTCAATTTTTTTTTTCTAAATATTGACTTATCTGAACACTGGATGCTGCAAACAGGTTTCTATACTCATAGCTTACAGGCAGAAAACCAGGAGAAGTAAGCCACAGAAATTATCTCCACAGGAATCCTGGCATTCAGAATTTCAGCTGGTGAAAAGCTGGCAGCTATAGCCACATTCAGCACTACAGTGAAGGACCTTGCTCCTTTGCCTCATCCCCTTGGGGTTTTAGCTTCAGTACCAGCAGTACAAAGAACACTGTTAAGGCAGAAGTGCCTCAGAGGAAAGAATATTCTTTACCAGCTTCTACCCTTTTTTGCTTTTACTCATCAGTGCAGAGTCTAACTGTGATTTAGCAAAAATAATAGTCACTATTATGTCTGTGTTTACTGCTGAGGTTCTCTTTCTTTCTAGGCTTATGGTTAATCTGGTAGCTATATTTTTTTTTCTTTCTGTCTTTTATGGCATGATCATTTGTTGCCTGCAGTTTTTCTGAACTAGAACTGTGACACTCCAAATATATTGGAGTGAAATTCCCAACAAGTATTTTGTCTGCTTTATGTCTTATTTTACCAATATATTAAAAAGTCCTTTGGCATGTTGCATGAAGAATTCTTAGGGAAGAATACCATCACTGTCCTTTGACAGCTCACATTTCAAAGCCACGTGTAATACACAAAGCCAAGTGGTAGGTGAAGTGCGTCTGCAAATATATTTTGTTTCTGATGGCTTCGGACACCGGTGAGCTGTGACACCTCCAGTCAAAACTACCTACTTGGGCACAGTAATTTTCAACTTTCTTGCAACCCCAAATACATCTGGACCCACCCCAGTACGAGGCACTGGGATGATGCCACTACAAAAGGACCACTGCTATCCAAGTGGTGGCGCTACCCAAGGTGTCCATGTGGAGTGGCCTGATGGTATCTTCTGAGTTGAGTCCCACAAAGAATTCTAAATCTTCTGAACAGTATCTATCCTTTTTTTATGAATTTCTATGAATTTCTATCTATGAATTTACAAAGAAAGGAAAGAACTGCTTTCACTGCTGTACAGTCAGAGAAACTGTAGCACAGCAAACAAAAAAACACCTATCCAATACCACAGGCCTAATCAGTAGTAGAGCCAACAAAATAAAGTTGTGTCACCTGATTTTCATATTCCTTCTCTACAGTCAAAATATAACAATAGCTGTCTACCAACACATGTGAATGTATAGAGACAGATAACAATACAGACGATCTAGAAAGCTTTGTGACTTTTTCTACAGTTGGCTGCAGCATGTCAATAGAATACTAAATAAACACAGCAGGAGTCTTGACAATTTTTTTTTTTTTTTTACACAAATAACTTTCAAATATCTGAATTTGGGCTCCTTGGCCAAATCATCCCTTCTGTCTTATCTACAGTATCTCTTCCTGCCTGCTTCATGCCTTCATTATCTCTTACCTGCTGTGACCTCTTAGCCACTGTAACCTTCTTCCCTCTATTCTCCCTCCTCCAGTCCACTCCAAACACTGGCCAAGGTTATCTTTCTTGTTCTTGACTCTGATCATGTCAAGTCCTCTCTCAGTCCCTCGGGTGGTTTTCTGTCTCATTACTCTACAAGATCAAATTTCTCCTCCGTAATTTTGAGGCTTTGCAAGAGTCTGCCTTAGTCTACCAGAGGACTGAGTCCTTACTCTTTCCTGGCTCTGGTACAGTCCTGTTCACTGTATCACTTACCTATCTCATGCATGACTTCCTTCTTCTATTCCCAAAACTGTTTACAGTGCCTAAAATATCCTCTCTGCTCTAATCTGCCAACCAACTTAACACTCCTCTTTTATGTTTCTTTGCGCATTCTGTGTAAATTTGTTTATGAGTGCTTTGGAGAAAGAGGCTTGTTTTTGAAAATACGAGGTGTTTGTGAAGTTGCAGGTATAACAATGAAGTTGACGAAATAATTATGAAATTTACTTCATCATCTTGCATCACACTGTGAATAAATATACAAAGTAGCATTTAAATATATTCATACTAAGTAAACAACAGAAATGTCTCCAATTCTCTTCTCCAGATTTATAGTGCAGCAAAGGAAAGG
>JANPWX010000013.1:5675737-5686486 GCA_024734555.1 Trochalopteron elliotii
AAGGAAGGAAGGAAGGAAGGAAGGAAGGAAGGAAGGAAGGAAGGAAGGAAGTTTTGTTTAGGATATGAAAGCAGTCAAGCACTGTTGTTTAGCCCATGGATCTCAGCTTCCTTGTTGCTGTGGAACACAGCAGCTTTCCATTTAACATTCCAATTTTCTCCCTGTTTGATATTCAGTGCTGTGACATTTAGCAGGGATGACAAAATCTCAATACTTGTTTATTCCATAGGTCAATATTCCAAATAGTTTTCTTGATACATTAAAAATGTTAGCTGCATTACCGTTAATATTGATACCTGATATTTACTCCACAGAAGGAAAAAAAAGGTCATGTTTTTATCATCT
This sequence comes from Trochalopteron elliotii, assembly GCA_024734555.1. NCBI lineage: Eukaryota > Metazoa > Chordata > Aves > Passeriformes > Leiothrichidae > Trochalopteron > Trochalopteron elliotii. The sequence goes on from JANPWX010000013.1 coordinate 5,676,083, forward strand.
CTTTCTTCCTAATTAATTGCATAAATATGTTCAGTACTGGAAAGGACCTGTTAAACCCAATGAGAATTTGTTCTGTTCAGAAGGGTAAGTGTGCTAGGCCTTGGTTATACTACAGCCAATTATGAAGTGATTTAATAATTTTAAATTCATGCCATTTATTCATAACACTAAGTCCCCCAACATATTGGTATTTGCCTAACTCTGTATATTGACCATCTTTGTTCCCTTCATGTGATAAGGTGCGAACACTAGTTATTGCTATTTTTCTCTTCTGGTCCATGGACTGGAAGGACAACATGTATTAGAATCTACCAGAGAGCATCCACAGCTTCAGCTCTAAATGAACATACTGAAAAAGAATAATGTCTCCAAACAGAAGAAAGACATTAAGTATTAATATTCAAATTTACTTTAGTTTATTAGTAGAGGCCCTACACTTTGTGCATGTGGCCATTTAGTGATGTATTGTTTAGGTCTGCCAGGTGTAATTTTGTATTGTATTTTATTTTAAACTCTTTGACATAGACAACATATACAGTTATTTGATCAATGAGGTCTTTCAAAATCCTCCTGTGAATTTTTAACATTTTTATTTCATGCATTTACTCTATAATAAGTGGCTTTTCAGAGGTTTGGACCCAATTCCCAGGGTACTGTAGCCAGTTGTTTGAGAGAGTTGCTGTTTACTACAAGATGATAAACAATGACTCCTGTTTGTGAATGTTTTCCCATAAAGTCTGTAAACCAAAGAGCTTGCTAGATGAACTGCTTTAGGAAAGTCTCAAGCAAAACTTTAGAATTCTCCTCACTCATTTGTTAAAAAAATAAAACAACCAAAAAAACCATGAAAGAAGTTGTGATTAAAAGTTCATTCATTAATTGTTTTTTTCTTTAGAAATTCAATTACATGGAGACTTCTGTGATTTTTGCGCCACATGGGCCAAACGATATCAGGATGATCATGTAGGTGAAGGCTGAAATCTGGTTATGCTTTGATGAGTCTTTAGGAGGCAAATGCAACAAGCAGCTACTTGGTCCGCAAGAGAGCAGGATCGGGACTATGTACTACCATAGAGACAATTTATATCTGCTGAAGAAGTGAATGCTATACTAACATGACCACAGCCTTTAAAAATCAGACAATGATCAGGAACGCCACATTAGAGAAGAAAACAGCAAAGCAATTGAAAATGCATTTCTTCAGCAGTTTTCTATATGATTATGTATTGTAATGAGAGCTCAATAATGTCTGAATTCAGACATTTTTGTGACCTATTACATTTCATACAGATTGAGACCTCATATTAGCAATTATTTTTTCTTTCTTGTGGTTATATGTCGTCTTCTCCAAAATGCACGTTTTTTGATAGACATTCATCACTGTACGATGACAACATCTAATACTAGTGCACCAAGCACTGCAAATTAATCTACTTTAAATTTGTTCTGGCACCCTTGCTTGAAAGAGAAGTGCGTGACCTGCTTCATCTTTAAAAAATAAAATTACCTACATACAAATTTTGCATATATTTTCATTAAAGCAAGCTAAGTAAAGAGGAAAGTCTTGCAACTGAAGCAGAAACTTGCTGAGGTGTAAAATGGTCATTGTTTCTTGTGGGATTTCATTCCGCTTATCGAGACTGTCCACCAAAGATGTCAGTCCTTCTCCAGATAAACTATGTCAGTCTGTTGTAATGAGGGAAAACCCCAAAACCATCAACCAGTCATCACAAAGGTCTTTTTGATACCCTTGATGCCTTAAGTTTTAGCTTTCATGATTTTCAGATTCTGTGCTGCCTAGGGGTGTAGTTCTGAGCTTCATATTAAGTGCTAGTAAGCTCCCTTCACAGAGTAGGTAGACAAAGCAAATCCTTTTCCTGCTGAAGACCAAGGGCAACTTTCAGGCCCGAAAGCACAAACAAAGGTGGATTGAAGAGAGGAACAGGAAGGATGAGACCTCACAACCTGAAGCTGTAATTGAACAATTAAACCCCAATGTGCAAGCAGACCAAAACTTAAGAAGTGTAAGACCTCGTGACCCATCATGCATTTTGTGACCATTCTAAGTCCACCCTGGGTGTAGCCCTGGCCAGGCTCTTGTCCTGCGCAAGGTGTACTCTAAAGGCCTTTCAATAAATACCTACTTTATTCTCTTGCTCTGTCCAGTCTCTGTTTCAGGTCAGCCTTCCTAAGGCTGAGTCATTAAGTCATTAAGTACCTTGAGTCATTAAGTACCTTCAAGTAAGAGTGTGATGTTGAACTTGACTGATGCCCTCTGAGACAGGCTTTGTGCCCTCAGACATCAGGTGGCAGCAACCATTACAGAGGGGCTGCACTGAAGTACCCTGGCAAAGTTTCAAAGGCAGTGAGGGTGTGTTTACAGCACTACACAAATGAGGATAAAAGTGATCCTGGATCATGATTCACCATAACCAAATGGTGTGTTCTTGTGCCTTGGAGATGTTTACATACCCTTAGTTTGTCTTTTCAAATAAGTTTTTAATTAAAAAAGCAAATTTTTCTTCTTTGGTAAAGCTCTAAATAACAATCCTCCAAAAAGCATTTCATTTAGGTTTGATACAAGTTACTCCACATTAAACAGGAACCAGCTATTAAGAAATACAGAGAAAAAAAAAAAAAGGATAAATAACCTAATCATATAGTCCCTACATCTAAATAAATGTATTTAAAATAACTATGCTATTTTAGTAACACAACTGACTCATGATGTCTAAATTAAATACCTGTAGTGTAAAACAAATCCTACCTTAAAATATTACCCCTCCCAATATAGTAGACCCTCCTTTATGCAGCACAGTGGACACACTTAGTGGAACAGGCAAATGGCAGAAGTTAGCCCTTTAAACACTTAACGCCTCTGCACATTAAATAAAACTGTCTGCAACATATATTTTGTAGTGATTTATTTGCAATTCAGATGTTATCTCTAGATGTATGTAGAACCGTTAAGTCTGCTAACAAATTTAGAAATTATAATAAAACAGAAAATTGTAGCAATTCATTTATGTTAATTTACTGACACTAAATTCCTCAGGGCAGCAGCCATGAACACACTTTCTTATATAAAACTAAACCTGTTTTGGTACCTAACACATCAACATTAATGACAGAAATACTAGCTAAGATTTATATTTGCATAGATTTCTTTGTTTGTCTTACTTTATTTTTTGCACAGTTTATCCATATGAGCTTTTTTAAAGAGTAAGAAATTATTTTATGTACTCATCGTTAAGATGCCTGAAAGGACCTAATTTCCAGGACACGGACACTTCACAGTTTTAAAAAATCAAGCCTATTTAATATGTCTTTCATAAAGATAGAAAAATTCACTAAGTGTTTTTAGTGGTCTCAAGGGTACAGTATTTCATATTTTAATTTTAGGATCTGTTTTTGTTTTTGCAGCAGGTTATAGGATTTTTTAAATGTTAATTTTGCACCTTGGTTATTACATTCTGTTCTGGCTTTTTTATAGCAATGGCTTCTAACTAATCACTTATGACAAGACTGTAAGACAACAGTTTGCCTGCAGAAAGGGGGATGTATAGCAGCACTATCCCAGGAGCAAACAGAGAAGGGAATTATGACTTTTAGAAACATTATTTCCTCTCTTGCTTACCCCTGGCTCTAAGGGGGGGCACAAGCCCCTACTGCTCTGTGCTGGCAGCCAACTGTCAGTTCAGCTTATCTCAGATGGCCAATGTGTTGAGGGGATGATGCCAAAGTCCTGCATGGCCTTGAGCACCAGCTGTCAATGCCCCATCAGGACAGGGACCAGTGGCCCCTCACAGGCTGCTGTCATCACTCTCCAGCTTTTGCTGTGACCTGAGGTCACACTAGCCCATGCCAGGAAGCAAGCCCTAAAGTCTCCCTTATTTTCCTGCACACTGGGGATAAGAGTATTTGACAATCCTATTTGGTGATTATGCCACTGAAACCAGTACAGAGACCTCAACTTGGTAGTCAAACAAGGCAAAACAATCATCTCCTACCCCGTTACCCAGCTGTAGATATACTGGACGCCACTGGGCAGGAACCTCATTTTGTAATTCCTGAGAGCAAATTCCTCATAGGCAGGCCCCTCCCTGGATTCTCTCTTGCCATCAGGAGATGAAAGGGAGCTTTGTACAAATAAATGGCTTGTGTTGCACCTACAGACGTGTCAAACTTTGAAAACCTCATGCTCTAGACAGCCTTGCCTTGCTGCTAATTGGTATGTTTTTCTTTAAAAAGTGAAGATTCTAACCTTTTACTTGACAGATATGTGGGCAAAATGCCACACAACATTTTGAAAGCTTATCTATAGTCTGCTGTTTACAAGTCTTGTTTATGTTGGAGCTCACACAGGAGTATACAAATGAAAAGGGTTAGCAGGAACAAAACTGGATGGTTGGTTTCAAATGGATGTGTAAGCTGGCAAAGAAAGGTTTTCCGCTACAGAAAGTCTAAAGATGTTGCTCCCTTTTAAAAGGCATACAAATGTAACACTTGACTCAACAGATTTTTTTATTATCACAATTTATTCCTAGTTGTGTCCCTGAACTTTTGGGATGGAAAGCAAAGGCAGTTTCATTACCTGTTTTAGGTTGGTTTGTTTTACTTTAGGTTTTGTTTTTTTTCCTTCTAATCTTCTGAAATTGCAGCTAGGAGAGAGTAAATGGGATTCCATCTCTCTGAGAGATTTAGCAACAGAATTGTTTACAGAGTTGCAATCAGTCATGTTTAAAGTAGAGATACTAACTGCATAACTAAATAAGGGAATACTTTGGAAACAAAAGGGTTGCATAACAGGTACATTTAGCTTGTAGAATCTTTAGTATCCAATGTATAAGAAATTTCAAACAGCATTAGGAGTGTTTGAAATTTTGTCAGGGGGTGCAAAATGCAAGCTCAGAAAAACTAAAATGAAAAAAATTATGGAAATAACTAATTACCAGCAATCTGGATTAATTCTTTTGTTGTTGTTGCTGTTACTGGTTTTGCTTCCAGTGTGAATCTTATCCCCTGCTGTCCTGGGTTGTGGTATAAGATATGCACAAAGTATTCCATCACCATCTTCATGTACTGTTGAAACCAATTCCTGAAGCAGTGTTCTTCCAGGTTCCCCTTCCCTCTTCTAAGGTGTCTTCTGTTAATGGATTTTTTGTTAATGGCCTGCTGCATGACTCATAGATATCATAGTTATCTTACTTTAATGGGCCATCAAGGACCCCCTGTATGACTCATTATCCCACTGTGAGATGTTCCGCCCGGGGGAGGAGCCAAGCATTCTCACCTGGATATAATCTGGGACTTGGGACAATATGGGGACCTTACCCACTGGATTCCCAGAGGATTAGAGCTACCAGACCTTTCTACAGGATCACTGCTTCCATCATCCAACTCAGGTTGTATTCTGACTCTGTCAGTGGTCTTTTGTATTATTGCATTTATTTTACCTTTTTTTTTCCCTTCTTCCTATTAAATTGTATTTCTGACTTGGAGCCTCTCACTAGTTTTGCTTTCAAACCACTACACCTGCAAATTTATACACACAGATTACTTGGCACTTACAGTTCAGGCTTACTCTCTTCAGGAAACTAGAACCTGATTTCCAGCTGCACTTGGAATTCAAAAGTTTCAAAGATGGTATCTTCATCCCACCTGGGGAGTAATTGTAAGAATATTGGCAGAGGTGAATTTCTGTGGATAAGGATTACTTAGTACTTTACACACGAATTATTCTGGAGTCTTCCTCAATGTTCTGCTTTCTGCCAATACTGGAAGGTGGCAGCATCAGCTCCGAAGACACTGGCCTTCCTTCACATGAAAATTGCTGACATGTCTAACTGATGTTACAGTTTTCAACCTCTAAGTAGTGTTTTGTGAGGAGAAAGTGATGCATTGAACTTTACCACACTTGCTTGGCTACAGCCAGTAAACATTAGCTCCAAAGCAATTGTAATACTGAAATACTAGAAGAGTGAAGAGATTCAGTGACATGCTATATTGAGATTTCAATGAATTCCCATGTATTACTTACCATTAATAATATTAATATAATGATATTCTTAGGGACCTTCCTACAAAACAAGGATAAGAAATACTCAGTAGCTTTCTTAGATGCTGTTGGGTCAGTAATTTTGTTTGATACATTGTTTGTTTTAATGAAGAGAAGGAAAATATTTGTTCCATACCAAATTTCACTGAGAATAACCTTAAAGACTACCAGGTAAGATATTTTTCTTAGAGGTCTTCCAGCACATGATTTTGCCCTTAAACAGTTTTCATGAAATATATTTATCAAGAGTTTTGTTAGGGTCTCCATTTTCTTTGATTTTCCTGGTCTTTCATATCATCAGATATGTCTAGAAATGTTACTTTAACTACAAAGACCTATAGTGACAGAACAAGGGAGAATGGCTTTAAAACCAAAGAGGGTAGGTTCAGATTAGGTATGAGGAAAAAAAAAAATCTCTACTGTGAGGGTTATGGGGCACTGGTATGGTGGCCCAGAGAACTTGCTGATCCCCATTCCTGGAAGCAGTCAAGGCCAGGCTCAATGGGATTTTCAGCAACCTGATCTAGTGAAAGGTGTCTGTGCCCATGGCAGGGGTGCTGGAACTAGATAATTTTAAGGCCCCTTTCAGCCCAAATCATTCTGTGATTCTACGATTTTGGCTTCTCCAACCTTATCCCCTATCAGTACTTCTATCTACAAAATATAAATCATTTAACCAGACCTTTGAGCTTGATCTGCTTCTACCCTTCCCTCAAAGCTAGCACTATCAGCACTCCCAAGAAAGTTTTAAATCTCAAAGATAAGATTCTACCCAAAACAAAGCACGATAAAATATCCAAAGTTAGAATAGAAAAGGTGCAGATGAACATCCACTGGCTCATGCTGATGTAAGACACCAGGTATTCTTGTCCATGCATGGTGCCAGTCCTACAGCTCTGCTGGTTTGCAGATTATGCACAGTCCGCTCCCCAAGCCCAAGTGAGTATTTTCTTTACTTCCCCTCTGAGACTTATATAGTAGTTCTGTTCCCTGCTTTTCTCAGCATTTATTGGAGTTTCTGCTCTCTCTTAATTTTGTTTTCTTTTCCCCTTCCTCCTTCTTCTTTTTAATCCTGCATTTCTATAAATTTCTTTATTTGACCATTCCTAAGGAAGGCACAATATTTTCAGAACAGCCTAAGCCAAAGGGGAACAAGAAAATGAAAACCTGTCCTGTCCTGCCACATAATCTTTAAAAGACACAGGAGACATTAATCATTAACAATAACTGCAATCAAATTAATTCCATCTACTAAGCCAAGTATTTCATAAAAATTAACTATGTTTATAAATTTCTAAACAAATATTTAAATCATTATATTAATGACAGGTTTATATGCCCTAATTGCTAACAAACTTGTCACAAATAATTCACAAAACAGATTTTCATCAGCAAAGTACTTCATTATTCAGTGAAGCAAAGCATATTGTTGATCTCTATATGGTTTGATGTAATTTACTGTGCAAACAAAAATTGTCAGGTTTAAGAAAAGTCCATAAAATATTTGCTCCAGAAAAGTTTTAAAATGCTTCAGAGAATATCCTTTATCTGAAAATGCAAATATTTCCTTTTCTTTTTTACAAGATCCAGTGTCTATATTTACAGTATATTCCTATCTCACTGGTACTGGCAGTGTGTGCATTATGTTAACAGGCCAAATCATACGATCATATTACTATGCCACATCCTAACTCCAGCACTGGCATCATGTTATAATCAAAAAGTGTTTTATAAGCTAAAGTGTTTTATTTTAAAATGTCTTAGTTTTTTTAAAGGAGGCTATGCAATTAAAAACACCCGCCCCCTTGACCATTATCTGAGTGTCTCTGTCTCTTCATCATTCCACCCAGCTACTCTGTGAGCTACTGGACAATTTCAGTCAAATTTGCAAGTGGTTTAAAGGTGGTTTTAGTTTAAATTTCATTTCAGTGAGTATGCAACATAAATCGATACCCTGAGAGAAGTAAAGGTAGCTGTTGTACCTTTCCAGGCAGCTGCTGCCTGGCCCAGCAGCATGTCCCTCTCAGCCAGCCACTCATAGCTGCAGGGCAACCATCAGACACTTGCCCAGACACAGGAGGGATATGGTAGTAGTGGCAGAGGGAAAATTAAAAGACACACCTGTAGGAAACCAGTTTCAGTATTTCAATTGCTCTTAAAGAAATTGCTTTTTTTAAAAAAAAAATCATTAAAAAAACTTAGTCTGTTTGAAATACACTGGGTTTTATCTCAGTATGCCCTGTTTTCACTGTAATAAAAAAGCAAAAAATGTTTCTGTACACTGTACTAAACAATCATTAAATAATGAGGCTAAAAAAAGGCATAAGAATACAGATCCTAAGAACCCTACATCTGGCCTAAAACTCACCCTTTCTGTAAGCCCAGTAAATGTGGATGTCTGTTTGTGTTTCCAAAACGACACAGGTAGAACTGTAACCAAAACATGCCCAGCTACATAAAAGCCATAGGTATCAACTCTTTCAGTGACAATTTCAGACAGTTCCTACTCACTAATTCCGTTTGCCTGAAGTCTTTAAATAGCCCTGTGCCCTGCTTCCACAACCTTTTCCTACTTCTCTCTCTTCTTGGGCCCTATCTCCCATTAGCCCACTAACACCATTTGCAGACACCCTCTCTTGCCTTTACCTACTGCCCTGTTATTTCATATTCCCTTTCTCAGCAATTCTCTCTTCTACATGTCTTGCTGGCGTGACCTCACAATTAAATTGACATGAAACTGCTTACATACAGAGCAACAAAAGGGGTTTCATCTGTTGTTCTGTTACAACTTTAAAACAATACTAACAAACAAGAAAGAATGTCCTTTCAGTCTAAGCAAGTTGTACTACTTTGCCACTATGGGATGAATCAAATCAGTGGAAGGGCTCCTATTAATTTCATCGAGTTTCTGGAGAGTACTTCTCTTACATTTCTCTAGATGCCATACAATTTCTATTTTTAATTGTTATTTTAACCCATTTCATACTACTGTTACAAAAAATAAATCTTGCCACACAATTTGTTGATCACCCTTTTAGTCTTTTTAAAGGAGAAAAAGATTTTGTACATTTTAATCCTCAGACATAGTAACTGATCTTAATAACTGCGTATTTTTAACAATTCATTTACCTCATTTTCAGATTCTGTAAGAATGTTTGATGACTACCATTTAGTTAGATTCTTTCTGCTCTTTAAGAATATCATCACTGACACTTTATACACACCCACATCTCATTGCTGTTACTGAAAAAGAGCTGACCTGAGGAAATGCCTTCATTTGCTACGAGTAGTAGAGTACAGAAATGTAATTTCTCTGCAGTACTTTTTGGTTTATAGCTATGGCTAAATAATAGGCTAGACAGTTGTGTCATGGCTTTCTCACACAGGTAAAGCACATGTTTGTTTATTAGCGGGGAATTAATTGTCTTATATATGGATTCTCTGTTCCTCAAATTTGCTCCTTGGCCTTTATAATTTTACTTTTTTCTATTGTTCTCAAGCTGATTGGATTTGGGCTTTCCCAATGATACATTTTAGGCTCAAATAACTTAAATACTGAACTTTGACATTTAATTATATTGATCTTTTCCTTGTCTCTCCATTTTCTTTTAGTTGTTTAGGGATATTTGTTCTGAAACTTTTGTGCTATGCTTAAGCATCCTTCACACCAAGACAATGGATTTTCATTTCAATACTTCTAATTGAGGGTATTTCTTATTGATTTCCTTTTTTATTTTTTGAAAGAATAAAGGTTTACCTGTCTTTACTAAAGATAGAATAATAAAGTAATAGATTTCATCATGAACACTTCACAAAAAAAGACTGAATAGTTATGTTTTAAATAAATCGATTTAAAAAATGTTTGGAGATGTGTCCTGTTACTACTTGTTATTTTGGTTAACATCAGACTAAAGCTTCCAATAAACGAACATTTGAAGAATTGAAAAGTAGCTTTTCAAAGCATAATTTAACTCCATACATAGTTAATTATTAGGGCTGTTATATTGGACTTTGCTCCTCTGTTGAGCTTCTTCTATACAGAGTGTTTAATGTGCTTTTCTTGACTTGGCAGACAGTGCAAATCTTCTATATGTGTATTTCTATTACTAAGGATTTGTGTTTTTTCTATGTATTACCCTCTCCACAATCCAGATTTCTATTCAAGCTGCTAATATGCACTTTATTTTGTTTTCTTTTTGTTTGTTTTTTCAGCAATAAATGCAAACTATATATTCAACATATAGTGACATGGCACAACATATAGGTATTATTTGCATTCTTTGCATTACCATCATACATTTCATTTTCAACTCTTCTTCGTGAAAAAATACAACAGTTTCTGATGA
>JANPWX010000013.1:5691404-5703536 GCA_024734555.1 Trochalopteron elliotii
CGGCGCCGCCGCCGCCGATTGGCTGGCGGGGAATCCGTATCAATGTTTAAGCCGCGGCGTGAGGTGAATAGAGGCAGTCGGCGAGCGGCGCTGGGCGAGCGCGGCGCGGCGCGGCGGCCCCGCGAGTGCTGCAGTGAGGGAGGCGAGGAGGGGGGGGAGAGAGGGAGAGAGAGAGCGCGAGGCAGAGCGCGGCTCCAACTGTTGAATTTTCACTGAATTCTCCACTTACCTGCGGGCGGCTGGTGAAATGGATCTGGTTTATCGGGGATCGGCGTTCCCTCCGCGTGCTGCCTGGCTAAGACTGGCGACCGTCTGTTTCCAAGGGGCCACTCATCAATGAGGCAGAGAAGAATATTTGTTTTTTCTTCTTTTGCATTTGAAAGCCTCCCTGCCATACGTTGCAGAATTAACTGTGTACTTTGGGTCCGGACTCAAATAAAGGAGAAAAAAACAGTGCAGAACTGAGACTCGGAACTAGATCTGTGAGCTATGTGTTGGAAACCTATGTTTTTATTGCTTTTTTATTATTATTTTTTCCTTTTAATGTGAAAGATCTCTGATTTATTTCACACATAACACTGAGGAAAGGTGGTTAAAAACACTCAGCAAAGCAGGAGACAGACGCGCCTCTCTGCCAGTGAGTGGATAACAGCCTTGTTTTCCTGATCCTCAGTCTCCCGGAGAAAGAGGTATAGTAAAAGTGTAGCTGGATCCGACACCCCCACCTTCTCCTTTTTTTTTTTTTTTTCTTCTTCTTTCTTCCCTTCTCCCTCTCCAAAATATAAATCTGATTAATTTTTTTTCCTGTCTATAGAGTGAGTCAGAGAAGCGTTAGGAAGAAGCTGCAACTAATGTCTGTGAAGGGAGGAACATGAGGCGATAGTGAATGTGATTTGTTCCGCTGGATCTGACTCATCCAAGCAGATTGAAACACCTGCATTTCTGTATTTGCCATTCATTTATTTCAGGTTGTTAAAAGAACCTGAAATAAAATTTTGCTACCCTTCTCCAGTATTTACCTATACACCATATCGCTAGGAAAGGTGTATATTGGAGAGGGGGAACGCATCTGGCGTTGCTGCCGCTCTTCTCCCCTGTACCAAGATGCTGAGAGAGCCTGTTAAAGCTTTGAAAGGACTGCAAAAAATGCATCACACTGGTCGCGGAACTGCATAGATTTTAATATAAGCGAATTAATCGATTAAAAGATCTCCTACTTTATTCATCGGCAGGATTGTTTTTCCTCTTCTTCTCCCCTCCCCTAAATGAAGAGGACTAGGCGGCAGTGTCATTGGAAGGAGACGCTGAATAGAAAGAAAAGAGAGGCACTTGATAGCGCAGCCCTGTGAATACAGAGACTGTTTCCCTTTTAGCGAGAGACTAAGAAAGAGAGAGAGAGTGTGTGTGTGTGGTGGCTTTTCTTTATCCCCTTCTCCCCCCCCGCCCTCCCACCCCCTCTCTTGGTTTTTTTGGTTTTTTGTGTGTTTTTTTTTTTTTTTTTTTTTTTTTTTTTTTTTAATCTATGCGTCCAGCCATGGGTTGCCTGTTGCTTTCCTCTCGGCTGGAGAGAAAAGCAAAGTGGAATTAAACTGCATCGAGAAAAGTGCAGCTCCTCAGACACGCATACGCACACACGCATAGATATACGGAGAGAAAGGATGTGGTGGTGGCGGCGGCTACTGGCCTGTCTTAAAGAAACCCAAGTGTGCTGCTGATTGAGCATGGTCTGAGCTTTCCCTCAAAATATATATTTACTGCTAGTGATGACGGTCAACTGGTGGGTTTCTTAATTTTTTCACCCCGAAAAGACGGGTGGGAGGCTGGTAGTAGAGGGAGAGAAAGGAAGCTATAAATCCGAACACTAGTTTTTGCTGGGGGGGGTGGTTTGAGTTGTGGGTTGTTTTTTTTTTTGTTTTGTTTTTTTTTTTTTAATGTGTTTTGTTTTCCCCTCTTGCCCTGCAATCCTCATCCCCTCTCCCTCTGATTCGGGGAGGAAACAGTGATCCAGGGTGTACGAGACAGAGAGGGGGGAAATACCGACGGCAGCGAGATGCAGCTCTCCGCCGCAAGCAATGCAAGATTAGATCTCTAAATGCAGCAAAACACTCCCTGAAAACCAACAACCCCGCGGTGCAATCAGACATTTCACTGCCGCTCACTGCACACGAAGAGGGCTTCAACAACAAGCTGAGACTTTTTTTTTTTCCTTCTGTCTCCTACCCCTCCACTCCATCAGTCGCATCACAAGCGATGACTAGCAAATAAGCTCTTTCACCTCTGCTACAGACCTGTGACCACCCCCTTTTCTTATGTATATATGAATACACTTACTTAAAAAATATTTCTGATCGTTTTTAGAAAAACAACCACTGCCGCCGGTTTTTTATTATTGTTATTATTTTTATTCTTTGTACATCTGCGGGGATTCAAGGATCGGGAACACATCGCCTGCCCGGAGGAGAAGATCTTTTGGAAATTTTTTGATTTTTGAAACCCTCCCACTGCCGAAGTTGGACAGACGAAGTAACTGCGAGGGGACTGCAAGCACGGCAAGCTCTTGCTGAAACGCTGCCGAAGCTGCTCCCTCCCCTCCCCCTGACCCCCCCGCCCCGATTGCTCCCTCCCTCTGAGCTACATGGTCTATTTGCTGCCTCTCATCCTGTGTCTCTGCAGATGTTTTAGAGCAACAGGTTCAGGAACTTGAAATATAGGGGTGGGGAAAGAAAAGGAAAAGAAAAAAAAAAATCAAAATCAAAAAGGAAGGGAAAAAGAGGAGGAAGTACAACCTCGACGCAGGAGGCAAAGAAGACGGGGACAACCCTGGTCGGCGCTGCTGCTCCTGCCGCCCCCACCCCTGTTCGGGGATGTACCTTTCCATTTGTTGCTTCTTCTTCTGCTGGGCTCCCGCCCTGTCCCTGAAGAACCTGAATTACTCGGTGCCGGAGGAGCAGGGAGCAGGCACGGTCATCGGGAACATCGGGCGCGATGCGCGGCTGGCGGCAGGGGCGGCGGGAGGCGGGATGCTGCCCCCGGAGCGTGGCGTTCCCGGTGGCGGCCCCGGTGGCGGCCGCGGCCCGAAGTCCACCTTCCGGGTGCTGGAGAATTCAGCCCCGCACCTCCTGGACGTGGACGGGGAGAGCGGGCTGCTGTACACCAAGCAGCGCATTGACCGTGAGGCGCTGTGCCGGCGCAGTGCCAAGTGCCAGCTGTCCCTCGAGGTGTTCGCCAACGACCAGGAGATCTGCATGATCAAAGTGGAGATCCAGGACCTGAACGACAACGCGCCATCATTCCCCTCTGACCAAGTGGACATGGACATCTCTGAAAATGCTGCACCAGGCACCCGCTTCCCCCTCACCAGCGCCCACGACCCAGATGCTGGGGACAATGGTCTGCGCACCTACCTGCTCACTCGTGATGACTACGGCCTCTTCTCCCTCGATGTGAAGTCCCGTGGTGATGGCACAAAGTTTCCGGAGCTGGTCATCCAGAAGCCATTAGACCGTGAGGAGCAGAGTCACCACACCCTGGTGCTGACGGCATTGGACGGCGGTGACCCACCACGCTCAGGCACGGTGCAGATCAATGTGCGCCTCATTGACTCCAATGACAACAGCCCCATCTTTGAGGCAGCCTCCTACGTGGTAGAGCTGCCAGAGAATGCACCACTAGGCACGGCAGTCATTGACCTCAATGCCACTGATGCTGATGAGGGCACCAATGGAGAGGTGCTCTATTCCTTCAGTGGCTACGCACCTGAGCGCGTCCGTGACCTGTTTAGCATTGACCCACAGAGTGGCCTCATCCGTGTCAAGGGCAACCTGGACTATGAGGAGAGTGGCCTCATTGAGATTGATGTCCAAGCTCGGGACCTGGGGCCCAATCCCATCCCCGCTCACTGCAAGGTCACTGTCCGCCTCATTGACCGCAATGACAATGCTCCCACCATTGGCTTTGTCTCCGTTCGCCAGGGAGCTCTGAGTGAGGCTGCCCCACCAGGCACTGTCATTGCCCTGGTACGTGTCACCGACCGTGACTCAGGCAAGAACGGGCAGCTCCAGTGTCGGGTGCTGGGCGGTGGCGGCGGGCCCGGTGCCGTTCCTTTCACCCTGGAGGAGAACTATGACAACTTCTACACCGTGGTCACCGACCGACCCCTGGACCGTGAGGCACAGGATGAGTACAATGTGACCATCGTGGCACGTGATGGGGGCAATCCCCCGCTTAACTCCACCAAGTCATTTTCTGTCCGGATCCTTGATGAGAACGACAACCCACCCCGCTTCAGCAAGAATCTTTATGTGTTACAGGTTCCTGAGAACAACATCCCTGGAGAGTACCTGGGCTCAGTCTTGGCCCAGGATCCTGACTTGGGCCAAAATGGGACGGTGTCTTACTCCATTCTGCCTGGGCATGTGGGAGATGTCTCCATCTACACCTATGTCTCTGTCAACCCCACAAATGGTGCTATTTATGCCCTGAGGAGCTTCAATTACGAGCAGACAAAGCACTTTGAGTTCCGTGTGCTGGCCAAAGACTCAGGTTCACCCCACCGTGAAAGCAATGCCACAGTGCGTGTCACTGTGCTCGACGTCAATGATAATGCTCCCCTCATCGTCCTGCCTGCCCTTATCAATGACACTGCTGAGCTGCAGGTGCCACGCAATGCTGGGGTGGGCTACCCTGTTGGCACCGTCCGCGCCCTGGACAGTGACTTTGGGGAGAGCGGACGCCTCACGTATGAGATTGTGGAAGGCAATGAGGAGCACCTCTTTGAGATGGACCCCACTAGCGGTGAGATACGCACCTTGCACCCCTACTGGGAGGAGCTCAGCCCTGTGGCTGAACTGGTGGTAAAAGTCAGTGACCATGGCAAGCCCAGCCTCTCCGCTGTGGCCAAGCTCATAGTCAGGGCCTTGGCGGGGCCCCTGCCCGAGGCTGGCGAGCCGCAGGTGAATGGCGAGCAGCATCGGCGGCCACACTGGGACTTATCACTGCCGCTGATTGTGACGCTGAGCACTGTCTCCATCATCTTGCTGGCTGCCATGATAACTATTGCTGTGAAGTGCAAGCGAGAGAACAAGGAGATCCGCACCTATAATTGTCGCATTGCCGAGTATAGCCACCCTCAGCTGGGAGGAGGGGGAGGCAGTGGCGGGGGAGGAGGAGGCAGTGGCAGTGGAGGGGGCAAGGGCAAGAAGAAGAAGATCAGCAAGAATGACATTATGCTGGTGCCCAGTGAGGGCGAGGACAGCCGGGGTCCCCTCAATGTCATGAACGTGGTGAGCAGCCCATCCTTGGCCACCTCACCCATGTACTTTGACTACCAGACCCGCCTGCCCCTCAGCTCTCCCAGGTCTGAGGTGATGTACCTGAAGCCCGCCTCCAACAACCTGACTGTACCCCAGGGACATGTGGGCTGCCACACCAGCTTCACAGGGCAAGGGACTAACGCCAGCGAGGCTCCCCCGAGCCGGATGTCCATAATTCAGGTAGGAGACTTTTAGAATACCCTGCACCTCACTTTAGACACTGGTTTAACTTTCCCTTTTGTTTGCAGTGCAATCTGCTGTAAGGCACCACTGAAGGGACCACCACAAGTCACTAAAGAGAGGTGGACTTAATGAAAGTTGAACCAGACCACATCTGGTGGGTCTGGTTCTGCTGTCACATTGATGTTTACAATGTGATTCAAAAGAAAATGCCTGCTCAAACACAGAGTTATGGCAGTGCCAAAGAGGTGCATGTGGGAGTGGGGGCAGGCACTTAGTTCATTTGAGGCATGCTGGGGTATTTTCCCAGGAGACTGTCAGACACAGGTGGGCACTTCCACAGGTTTCACTTCTCTTTGGTTTGGGGTGGAGAAGAGGGAGGGCATTTCTAAAGTGGTCATACCACCTGCAGTAACTAACAGGACAGGGAAGAAACTGCACACTGAGGACATCTATTGCAACAGTGTATTATAGCCCTCCAATCTTGTATATAAATATGAGCTATTGTTCCAAGACACATGTTTTAAATTTTTTAATTTCCTTCTTCAGAGTACATATCCATAAATGCATTTTTGACAGTATCATTGGGGCCCCATTGCCTCCTCCTCTCCCCATAACGAACTAAATTTTCAGTGCTGAAAATTCTGCTTAGTCAAATAGAAAGAAAATGTATGTGGTGACTCCCTCCTACCTCCAAATGTTAACAAAACTCACATCCTGTCATAAACCAGCAAAACAACTAGTCAGATTTCCAGTAGCCTGAGTCAACATTGATGATTGTTTTATAGTAAAAGACTTACATGCTCTGTGTTCTACCAAAGCTCATTTAGAAATTATAGCTGGGCTGCATTCTGCTGCCAATTATATCCACACTGTCCTCTACTGACTTTTGTGAATGTCAGAAATGGCAGAATTTGGACCATCGGATATAGGGTACTAATCAAAGAACAACTTAATTTTTAGCAGGTAGATTGAAGTCCAAACTCAGAAGATTTATTTCAGAGCAGTGAACTTGCAGAGTGAAGGTGAGGGCAGAAATTGGCTCCAGTTGATTTAATTTAAAGTATTACTTCATGATTAATGCAGCTTAATGTTCAAACACTACAGGTATGTTCCAAAGTGATTTTTAACGTTCGGATTGAAAGCAGGCTCTGGATAATGACTATTAATTATATTTGAAATGTCATATCTGTTTTATCCTGTGGTTCTCCTGGTATGCTGCTCCGAGTCATAGGGGAATGAGCTGAGTGTATCAGAAGTGACACAGCCTCATTTTGTGTATGCAGCTAGTGGGAAAGAAGTTGAACTGTAGTCATTTGATGTACCTAAAGAAGATTCATAATACCTTGGAGTTACCATGCCCTGTGATCTGTGAACACCAAATGTTCTACTTGACAGATGTATCTAATATTTTAAACTGAATAGAAATGGTCAAAAGTAATTGGCAGTTTAGAGAACCAAAATTCAAGTAACTGATGACCTGGAAATGGAACATTTATAAAGGAAAAAAAGAAAGAAAAAAAAAGGAAAAAAGGCTGCCTGTACAAGGTCACTGTAAGCTAATCCTCAAACGACTATTGAGTTGTGTCACAGAAACAATTTCATTTTATGCCTATCATGAATTTGTGTTGCTATCAGTTAGGTGAGTGGAGCAATACTTAAAATCTGAAATTGATTTTAACAAAAAGTGACACTTCAGGAAAGAGTTTAGGTTAGGGCACAACCAGAGATAATTTGATTTATTATTCATGCTTTAAAAAACAAATAACTTTCCATGACACTTGTTTAAGTAATGTCAACTTTTTTTTTCCTCTAAAATGGAGTTGTCAGAAAGTTAAAAAAAACCCACTCCATATTTTTTTCCTACTGACAAGTGTAATAGTTACTAAAAGACAGAAAATTATACTTTCTTACAACCATGTAATGTGTATATAAAGCAATTAATTAATGTATTGATGCTACTGAATAGTAAAGTTTCAATTGTAGTGTAAAATCCCTATGGAAAATATGATTCCTTCTTTTTTTACAGTGTTCACTGTATAAGATCAATCATGATTTTTTTTCCTGAAATCTATATAAAGCTAAAAGAGGAATTTCCTCCCTTAAAAAGTGTGTTGTGGTTTCTATAAGAGTTTTCATTATGACAACGATGGAAAATGTTAACTGAAACTCCTCACAACATATACTGGTATATCTAATGCTGGTCTTGTTTTCCCTCATTATCTACACAGAGTGTTTTGGAGGTTGCATGGTCCAGTAGGTAGATTAGAAAACATTCAGTTTTTCCTAGTGTACAACCTGTTCAAACATACTTATTGATACTATATTTTGGGATGGTATTGGCAAAACAGACACAGTAAGAAAGAGTGTAGTTGGTTTCTGTTTAGAAAAGGCTCAGATTTAAAGTAGCTAGAGGGGAAAATTGATCCTCTTCACTGTACTTTTGCATTACTGAAATACATTTTGTATTCTCCATCTCAACATCCCTGGAGTAAATTTTATATAAAATTTGCATTTAGAATGTGGGCACTACTTTATGTCTGGTCCTGTGCTTCTGCCTCATGTAAAATTTAAACTGCAGACATAAGAAGAAATAGTAAAGGATCAGCCCTCTCTCTGGATCTACTATATCTTTAATCACTCCAAAAACCTGTGTCTGCATATGTAAATTACACACTTAGGAATCAAAGGTGTAGGCAGTGGAAAAAAAAAAAAAAAGAAGAAGAAACAAAATCCAGCTGCCTTATTATCTCTTCATCTCTTTTAGTTAATCAATCCAGTGAAGCAGTTTTCTTCAGTATCTCAGTAAGAGGAAGGTAAACAATTGTGTAAGGGTTCTCTAACAAATTCTCCCATTAGTTTTTAAAGATCTATTTTTGAAACATGATAATCCCACACTATGTAATTCATACAGTGGAACTGCATTTCTTCATTCTCATTTTCTCGGCAACTGTTTAATGGCACAATTCTCTTTAAAACTTTATATATATGTCTATATATACATACTATTTATCTGTGGAGATGTATATACATGCTAAATATTATATTATTACTGAGTACATCCAAATGATTCTATAAATATTTAATAGCAAATAAATAATTTCTTTCTCAGTAAGATCCAAATTTTCTCACTCTTATTAGGAGTTCATAATATTTTTTTTCTTTTTGCTTACTAGTAAGATCTTGTGAAACCAATGGGCCTTATGGTTCCCTTATTTCTCATGAATAGTATTTTGCTCTGCAGATAGCCCAATTTGCATCACCATATACCTGTGGAGTAAAGTGATACTTAGTGACTAGGGGTTTCAGACTGACCCAAAAGGACCAGCAGTCAAATGAATTACTTCCTGATATGGGTAAGAGTGGTATAATCTTGCCTCTCTTTAAGTGACTTCTGTTACACACTAATCACACAATTTGACAGCTTGTGTATTTGCTCACTACTTTGTAGCATCCACCTATATACCACAGTTGCATGTGTTACTTATGTATGAATCAATGAACTTCTTCAATACCATAAAAATTAAATAATTTAAACGTGCTTACATACATATATGTATGAAATGTTGGATTGAGAGATGAGGATGCTGTACACATTCAGCTTTTGTTGGTGCAAGAGACTTGCAAGTTCTTAGGCCCTCTGCAAATTGACCATTTGTGATTTGATGTGCACCTGAGATTGATGTGTATTAAGAACAGTGTTTAGTAACATACTGGGAAGTTACACATCTACACTTCAGCATGTTTCATGGTTCTTAACTTCAGCAGTCATTTTTTAAAGATACTTTAGAAACAGTGCTGTCAAACAAAAGTCTGTTAAAAATATTTAAATGTAGGGCAGTGCTGTACAATCTTCATTGCCAGGGTCAAAATTCTATGTGACCTTTGAATCAGTTAAGATACAAACTATTATTTTTTTATTGGAGGGAAGGAAAGCAGGAGAAAATGGAAACTCTACATGGCTGAAAGAAGATTTCTGTTCTCTCTAGCCCTTAAAAACTACTGGGAAAATTTGGTTCATCTCATTCTGGTGGCTACTGGGAAAATTTGGTTCATCTCATTCTGGTGACCTACGCACCTGACTAAAAGAAAAACATAATTTTGTTTTATTTTGAAGTGCAGACATCAGGAAAAAAAACCCAAAAAAGTACAAACATACACATATGTATATCTCTCCTACCAAAATTCTGAGTTAGTCAGTTTGCCTTTCCCTGTGTGGACAAGTCACAACTTCTTCTTGCAGATTTCCAATAGATAAGAGTGGATAGATAAAGGAAAACAAATAGTTCCTTTACACAAGGGGATTCCAGAAATAGGTTCCTCAAAATGATGTATCAGTAGTGTAGAAAACTATCTGCAATATGCAAGTAGTGTTAATCATCCTAGAGATTATTTATTGCTGTACTTGTGGTGCAATAATTATACTTGGGGAGTTTTGTAAGTGTGTCAGGAATAAGGTGGGTGTGAACAAAAAAAAAGAGGTGGTTGCAGCTTTTGTTAAACAACAGCTGAAAACGAATGACTGTGCTGAAAGAAGCTCTCAAGCTGGGAATTGCTGTATCTGCTGTACCAGGCACTCCCACAGCATTTCAAGATAAAGTACAGATCATTCTTAATACTTCAGGCACCTGATGTTTATGATGTGTCAATAGATTAATGTCAAGTCCCAGTGCAGCTTCATCACCAGGTGTCTAGTAGTACCTAAGAAGATAGTCTTCAAGGGAATTAAAAAAACCCATGAACCATATTAGTGCTGCTGCTCTGTCTTTAAATATGCTATTTTATACTTTGAGAAACTTTTGCTCAGAAATTTCAAGATTACGAAAAGGAATCTGCAGCTGCTGCATGTAAGGAGGAGCAGCTTTCATCACAGAAGTTGCACTCATCCTCAATGATTTAAATTCCTATCTGAAAACAGAGGTATATATTTTTTATTTTTAATATCTCCTACCTCAATGGGGGAGTGTTATTCTCTGTTCTCACTAGAACTAGTACAAGGTAATATTTTGCATCAAGAGGATACTACAGCAGTTCTAAATATTTGCAAGTTTGCAAGTTTGTGCTCTATATATTCCAAAGATTCACAGCTGCACATTCTAGGGCTGTTATCTAAAGACACTGAGTTGTGAGATGCAACTCTTAAACTATCTGTCTAGGTATCATTATTGTAGCTTTAGCCGTGTTTTGCAAGGCTAGATGTCTTGCAAAATAACTCCTCTAAATACTTATGTTGTGTAAATGCAGTCTGGAGTTTTGTGTACAGTCTGGTTTTGTGTTACAGTGTTCTGCAGCTTTAGTTTCATTCATTGAATGAAGTCCATCCTAGAGTTGACTATGCAAGAATTGCAGGACAAAACCTTTCCTATGCTTCCATGAAGTTTTATTTGGTTTGTGGTTTTTTTTGTTTTTTTTGGGTTGGTTTTTTTTTTTGTTTGTTTGTTTGTTTGGGTTTTTTTTTGTTTTTTTTTGGTTTTTTTTTTTTGTCAAGATGCACTGCATAGTATAGTGACACAAAGCACATACATTTTAGGACAAGATCTGGCACACACCACTCTGCACTGGCTGCTGAAATAGACAAAGGAAGCAGAATTAAATTCCTTTTTTGTGTTGCATCTGATCTGGTCTTGATCTTGAGTTCCCTGCTGGTGATATTTATAGCACTATTATTTTAAAAAGATCATTCTTGATATACATGTCCATTTGAAATCTAAAGAACTTTCCAAAGTAAAGAGCTGTAATAAAGAACAATAAAAAAATAAAATAAATTAAAAAAAAGAGAAGAAAACAATTTAAGAGTCTAGAGTGGGATATACATATTATGAAAAAGAAAAGTCTTTCCAGAACAGAAATTCTTGTTAACAAAAAATTAATAATATCTCCGTAGAACTTGCTGTTTTATAAAAGACGTGAAACAAGTTATGCAAGGTTGGCTGTCACAGATTTCAACTGCCCTTAAAGTTTTCTGAGCTTTCTATATCCTTGTGTTCACTGTCACTACCTAAACTTAGATGGAAACACACCTGCAAATTTGTGATTACCAATACAATTTCAATGACTGACCAATTCTTTGAAGAGTTATCTTTAACAACATATTTTCTCAAGTTTCTATTAACCCTCCCCATGCAGATTAAAAGGCCTGTTCTTACTCATAATTCAATCTATAGCATAATTTTGACTTCATAAATGATTTTAGTGGTTCAAGAGTGAATTGTGACTAAGACCTCTATGGAATGCAGCTACGAATAGTATGATTGTGCCCTTCATTTTGAGGCTTGAGGTTTTCATGATTCTTTTTTTCTTACAACATCTTTACAAACAATTATGGAAACTGGAATTTAGATGTTTTTGAATTTATGATGTGAATTGTAACACAGAATCATACTATGGTTTTGATTAGGCAATACTTTTAGGATGATCAGGTCTGATGGTCAACCCAACATAATCATGTGTACAGTGGAAAAGAAATCAAATACTCCATTGAACATGTTGCTGAACATGTTACCACATTTTCATATATTTTTGAAACTTTGAATAATACAGAATTATTGTTAAAACTTAGCGAATATTTTTACATGGAAAATTAGCAATAGGTATGTGTGAAATATTCACAAATTTACTTGGTATTAAGAAAGCACAGACA
>JANPWX010000013.1:5703909-5925891 GCA_024734555.1 Trochalopteron elliotii
GTAGACTTTTTTTTCTTTTTAACAGAAGAATGTTCTGGATTAATTACTGTAAACCTTATGAGAAAGAAAAAAAAAGTAAATTATTAAGCATTTTAGATAAGATACTCAGTATTAACTACTACATTCAAGAACAAGCAAATTCTTACAAATGTCCCTGTTAATTAGGATATTAGACAGTGCTTTAAATAACCTTCTTGAGCAGTCATGTATTTTCTAGCTAAATCCCAAAGGCTGCTGATACATTTTCTTCTTAATAAGGTCACACAAGAACCATCTCTTTCTCCTACTCATTTGCTTCCACATAGGTAGTGGTGTTACCTGTACAGAAGGGATACCAGATCAATTCATCCACTTCTTGATGTGAGATCTGTTTTTTTCTTTTTTTTTTTCCTCAAAACTGAGGAGTCTCTCTACATACAGAGATAAAACTGCACAGTTTCAGCCAAGTATTAGTGTTATTTGTACACAGAAACAGCATAAAGATCAATTCGTGTCTCACTTTGGTTCACTGAGGGGATTGTCTCCTTTTCCAACCCTCAAGACAATCAGTCCCATACTGGTCTATTTTCAATATAATAAGATATAAGCAGTCTAGGCATGTTAAGTCTTTCAAATTAAGATATTTGATTTTAGCCATGGGCCTTTCTACTGTCTTTGTGGCATATGCATCAGATCAGAGTTTCTTGTGTTCATAAAATACTTTAACCCGTAACAGAAAAGTTCCTGATCTCATCCTGTTCCCTGCTGGGTAGCTTTGTGTTGCATTCTCTGTGGCCTGCCAAAGGAGAACTCCAAAGGGGAAAGGAAAAGTCTTGTCAAGAGATACAAATGCATAATTTCAGCTGCGTGGGTGAGACCCCTACTTGATGCATTGTAGGTTCTTGCAGTGTAGTGTTGCACTACAACATAGTGCAACAGGGTGTTGCAGGGTTATTTCCAGAGAGGGGTTCAGACCATCACTGATCTGTGTACCACATGTGTGTAGTGCTTGGGCTAGTTCTAGTGACACTGTGATTACTTGTATTTCCAGCCCTTGCCCTGGAACACTTCCAGGCAGTTTTATTATATTGAAATGGCTCTTACAGTTCATTGAGCATCCAGCATAATACTGTTGAATGTGATTGGTGCATGAGCATATATTTATTAAAACAAAAACAAAAAAAATCAGGCAGTTAAACTGTGTTATTATGGGAAAACGAATAATAACAATAAAAGACCATTTAAATTAACAAGCTTTGTGATCAAAGAATAAATACAGGTTAGATAAATGAGACTAGATGTAACTAATCTACATAAATAAGCTCCGGTCTGATTAGAGGATAGGAATATATTAAAATAATCTTAAAGTATTTAAAAAGTTTTTTACTTTAGTATTTTTATACTTTCTAGTTTAATTTCATCATATTTTTAATGTTTCCTCTCCATAAAAAGACCTAAGTGATAAACTACTTCTACGTACTTTTGTGTTTTGATTGAGTGTTTACAGTGCAAAAAAAGTCTAAACTAATACAAGTAAACAAAAGTAACATCATAAGTTTTCATTCTGGTTTGACTGTGTTGTGTGTCAAAAACATAAAGCATTTTTTAATGTCTTAATTTTAATTTTTTTATGTGGCAATGTTTTTTGATTGATTTTTAATTAAAGAAAAACATTAAAGGGAACATTTAAAGGACGATTTCTTGTTTACTGTCTTTATCAGCAGAGAGCAGCCTTTGTAGTGTTTTAAAGCTGGTGCATTAAAAATCAATTTCAAGTCTTCAAAGCTGTAAACTCTTGCTTGCTTTGTAGTTATATACTGTTTTTAAAATCATTGGAAGCACAGTTGACAATTGAATTAAAACAAAAGGTAAATAATGGTTTCATGAACATTTGAAGGATTTTAATGTATTTTTAATAATAGCTACAGATTTTTTTTATAGCAACAGACATGTGAATAACAATTTGTAGCTTTTAAATGCATAATTTATTCCTAAAGACAGTTTTTTGTATTCTTTTATTAAGAGAATTTTGTTTTAAACTTCTCTTGGTGTTATGCTGTTGTTTTTAGTGAATACCACGATTCAAACACAAAACATGTCAGTCAGTTTCCTTACTTACTATATTTCTGTCTTGCTCTTTGCTGATTGCTAAGCAACCACTTATGATTGTTTAGCTACGAATCGGTTTAAAAAAAAAGGTAAGCTGAAGTGGGCTAAACAAATGTTCATTAATTCTTAATGAAAATATTTAAATTCTATAATATTTTGAAAGTAAAAAAGAAAAGAACATTGCTTTAATGATGTACCTCAGATTCAGCACTTGTGTGACTTGAGTACCAACAGAGTCAAAAATGCTCTTTTTGTGCAAGTCTAGAAAAAAGCATGTCCTTAGTCAGTGAAAAAGTAATATTGAGGCCTGTGGATACATACATATATATGTATAATTAAATTAATATTATTTCTTTTAGGGCAGGATCCTTAAAACACTTAATCAGTAGTGATCATTTTAATTTAGGTCAATAGAACCATAAAATTAAATAGATCATTTACAGGTGTGGGATTGCTGATGTGCATAAGCATGTGCAGAATTCATCCCAGAATCTGCTAGTCTGTGTTACCTGGACTGCTCCCTTTTGCTTCTCTCCTTTGCTTTAAGAACACTGCAAAGCTGCAAAAGCTGTTACTTTCACTTAGCCTCCAATTACATTTTCTCATATTGTGTTGAGATAGTCCTGATGTCTTGCTTTCTTGCAGAGACTTGAGTAATTTGATATGCAGATTTGAAGATCATAAAAACAATCCTGCTTTGATGATCATGAGCCAGATTATCCAGACACAGCTGTAAAGTACCATGTGTGTTCTTTTGTGATCTCTTCATCGTTTCAGTGGATCAAATGACAATAAGAATATAGTGGAATTTAGAGTGCTTGGGAAATAATGAAATTAAAAGCCTTTTTAAAATGATGACCACGAAGCCTTAGAAACTGTTCTATTTCTAGGCTATGGGCCAGATAATGTAACTGTGTGTATGCATGCATATGTGGATATACACAAAAAAGAGAGCAGAATGGAATCAAAAGAACCATCTAGATGCATAAAAGGCATTATTAATGAGCAATGTGCGTCTAATTTTTTCTTTTTTATATTATGTATGATCTGTACAGAGCTGTATAGCAGCATTTTGGAAGATGCTGTCAACCTGCACCTTTTGCTGCAAACTAGAAAGCATCAAGTTTAGAGACAAATGATGTTGTCTTTTTTTTTCCTGAGGTAAGAGTATTGGTAAGGAAGGACCTCATTTTCCACTTCATGATGGAATCCTGCTATCAAAGTTCAGGATTGAGAGTGATGATTAAAAAGAAGTATAATTCGTGCAACATGTGAAAAGAAACAGCACTTAACTGATTCCGTGAACTGC
Organism: Trochalopteron elliotii; assembly: GCA_024734555.1. Taxonomy (NCBI): domain Eukaryota; kingdom Metazoa; phylum Chordata; class Aves; order Passeriformes; family Leiothrichidae; genus Trochalopteron; species Trochalopteron elliotii. The sequence continues at coordinate 5,707,307 of JANPWX010000013.1, forward strand.
GTTAGTTATTAAAAAGCACACGATAATTTGCATCTCATAGCTCCAAGGCAAGAAGTGTATCAGTCAGCTGTGTAGCTGTTGGGTGAAAAGGAGGTGGAAACAAGATGTTGCATGTTATTTATTTCAATATGCAGTTATCATTCTGTCTCAATCTGTACATGTATTTTGTCTATTTAAACTACATGTAGCTTCTATTCAGGGGGGCAGAAACAACTGTATCAATTTATTTTATTATTATTTATTCATTGGCCACTACATACATGATCTTTCCCAAAAGTATACCTCTCATTATTGCAAAGATGTGATGTAACAAAATAATAATTCCTTCAAGCATGAAATAACTCATTTTAGGTACTTTCCTGGGCTCATTTATTTCAAACAGCCTTCCAGAATTTTGACGAGAACTTTAACTTCAGTTCGTTTAATATACGTGTAGACCACAAATAGTCTTTCCTTCATCCCTGGATATTGGCAACTTAGGAAACTTAGGAATGAGTATCTGGATTTCCAGATTTTGACCTACTTGTAAAGCAAGAGGAAAATGTTTCTATTAAACAAATGTAAGCTTCAGAAACTTTTGTTAGAAATGGCAAAAATATTTAGATAAATTACTTGCAGTCATACTGGTCTTGCTGATACCTGTGGATGAAAAAATAGGCACACATGCTGAATAGCCATGGGAGGAGAAGACTTTTTTTGGGGGAAAGTTTTTGTTCTGATTTAAGTTTTGGGTTTTTGATAGTGTTTTATAATAAAGACAATTAGATAGTAATTTGGGTTAGAATGCATGCCCAGTTCCCCATCTCAAAACCCAATTTGTTACTACCTATGGCTATTTCTATTAAAAAAGAAACATAATTACTATGACTCTCAGCAGTCTAAGAGTAAATTTTTGCAATTACAATACTTCCCTTGGGCAGATACATGAAAATGGCAGATTAATTCCTGCCAGTCTATTCCTTGCACATTCTTCAGTAGCTTGGACTGTCATTATATTGATGCTGTTTATTATCCTGTGGCTAAGGTTAAAGAAGGAATGCTCCTATGAACCTTCAGGACTAGGATGCTATACCACTGCCTTGCAAAGTCTTTGTGCTGAAGTGTGATCCACAGCATCCTAGGAGCATGATACTAATTCTGTTTTCATGGAAAGTGGACAATTTTGCTGTTGATTTCAGCATAGTTTAGAAGAGTATTTTGTATTTTATTGTTTTATGCCTCAAAAGATTTACATAAAAACACCAAACAAAATCAAGTTTAATCATCCTTAGGAATTTATCAAGACATTAATAAAGCTTCATATGAACTGAAAAATATGGTAGTTCCTTAATATGTTATAGCTTTTGTTTTATTCCAAATGGCACAATGCGAGGAAACACCAGTAAACTAAGCTGGCCCTGAAATTATGTAAAGTAACAAATTCCCATGGAAATAATTCATCTTCTAGTGGGTTTTTCCCCCTTAAAACAAGTTTTGAGGGCATATGAGTAAATGAATTGCATGCTAAGGCTGTGCTCCTGGAGATCACTCTCTGCAGCTAAGCACCTAACTCCATGTTGAATTCCAGTGAAGTTGGAAGTTGGTGTGGCTTCATGTGGGCTCATGATCCACCTGCAGGGAGCAGCATTAGTCTGTGTTACACATGATGTAGTTTGACTATCCAGGAAGAGCAGTATGAGCAATCCCAAGTTATTTTTTTTTTCATTTTGCATTAATTTTTTTTGAAATTTCTTGCACTACACCTGTAGTGTTTTCTTTTCTTTTCTTTTCCCACTTTGAAAGAGATTTCCACATACACAAGCTTCTGAATGTCAGCTTGGAGACTTCTGTGATGTGGACATTATTTAGAGAAGGTTTCATTAGCTATTTTCTTTGAGAGATCATAAATAAAATTTTAAAAAGTTACATATATATACATATATATCCTTCAGCTGATGTTCAATGCATTCCACTTTGGAAAAAACTGCTCACACACTGGGTGAGCATCCTGCTAATTAGCTAGAGAGGAAGTCCGTAATTAAATCCCTGTGTTCTAACAAACCTCTCAGTCAAATATTAGCATTCATGTTCAGTCACTCTATCGCTGGTGAAACCTGCAGCAGTGTCCTAGATATTGACAAACCAACACTGCTTTGGAACAAAAAGATGACTTTATCTAATCCTGGAATCTTTGCAGAGACAATATTTTATGTGAATCTTCTTAATTTTACAGAAAGATCTGATTTCAGAGTCTTGATATGGCACACCATAATGAGAAGGGCAATCCAGAACATTTTTCTATCAGTCTGTTAAGAATTTACAGGTCAAAGTCAGCTTTTAAGTACTTATAAAGTTAGAGATTACCTGTGGCAATACTTAGTTAAGTGGGTGTTGTGTCCTAGATGAGGTGATCCTGTAAAGAAGGGTAGCTATTTTTTCTTTTGCTTGTTTTGAATCAATTTAATATAGAGTCCTATCAGAAGACATTGCAGTAGGTTAACATTGTAGTGACAGAGTTGTAGATGCATGCACACAGGCCTATACAAGAACAGCCTTATTTTTTTCTGTCCAAGTCTACTTGACCACTGCCACTATACTTGTGGTGTAATGGTGTATTCAATCCAACTTTCCATTTTATGAAGTACCTCATCAGAGACACATGACTGTTATGACTTTAAAATATATTTAGGGACAGAATCTCTTGCTAAATTTGTGCAAGCCTAAATTATTTATCTTATGTCACAAATAATAAATCAACTCATCACCATTTTACAGTTGAGGATCTCCTTGCATGGCTGTGTGAGTCTGTAAAGCTTGATGATCTACTATTCTGTAATAAATTCAGCCATTATTTTTGCAACATATTTGATGCTTTCCTAGTGCTTAGAGGAAATAATTATATGAAGGTATTTGTGTGAAAGTAGGGCTTTGTATCTCGTCACAAAATGTTTAGAGAGTACCTTGTTGAGTATTTTTAACAAAAAGTTGAAATAAAGATTTGCATGACCTAAATAAGAAATTAGACAGAAGCTTAAAATGTAAGTTTTAAAATCTGTGATTTTCTTCTGAATTCCTAGGGAATTTAAGGGAATCATTGTTTTTCTGGTGGAGGATTTTAGAAAGAGAGAGGGGATAAGGTGGCAGCTTTAAAGAAAAGGAGACTATCTAGATTTACCCCTTTTTTCTGATCGCCACCTAGGAAGAAAGCTTCAGTGTTCCTCTTTGTGTGTGTTTTCTGTGCAGACAGTGTCGCTTCAGAACCAAATCCTGCTTCATCTTTGTTGCTAATTTCTTTTGCCCTGTAGGGAAGAAACACAGAACTAGAATTTCATGCCACATACAGTGTTTGCTGCCCAGCTAATCACCTTTCCCTGTCACTGCCATTACAAATCTGTTCAAATCAACTTTCTTCAGCATACAACATATGTATCTGTGGGAATGTAGCACGCTGTGTAAAGGCTCGCTTAGCTGGTAATTGAAGTAGGCAGACTGATCCAAGGGCTATTGAAACCAGTTTGAAAACACCCATTGATTTCACTGGACCTCAGGTCATGGCTTGTGGGAGTTTTATTGTTGCCTTTAGTGCGAGTATGGGTTGGACAGAAAAAGGTAAACATACTGGATAGATGTTAACACAAAGTTAACAGATTTTAAATATCTACTGTCTCTGTTTTCTCCTTACTAAATATGATAAGTACAAAACAGATTAACAGTGTTAAAAGGCCATAATTTGTTCTCGTTCTCCACCATCCAGTACTGCAGTGTTTATAAGCTTTTATCTCTTCAGAAAACATTTGGGTTATGTTGCTCTTAGAAACAGGAAATAAGCTGTGGTAAGAATAGGACAAATTTCACTTTACTTACTGGCTTCACTGGGAATGCTTGCTAAGTAAGAGCTTTCAGATGTGTCTCAATATTAAAAAAAAAAAAAAAAAGCCAGGAGATCAAAACTGGTCAGAAAGAGAGAAAGAGAGAGAGAAAGAGAGAAAGAGAGAGAGAAAGAGAGAGAGAAAACAAAGAAAGAAAGAAAGAAAGAAAGAAAGAAAGAAAGAAAGAAAGAAAGAAAGAAAGAAAGAAAGAAAGAAAGAGAGAAAGAAAAAATATGGTTGGTGTCATGCAGAAAAGAAGGGTTCTAAATATTTTTAAATTCTAAACAAATACTTTGATCATATCCTTACTTTTCAAAGCACTATTTTAAAAGTTTTTCCTTTAATTTTTATTTAAGTTTTCCTCCAATTTCTAGAATTGATATTTAAAATGAAAAATAAATAAAACAAAAACAACAACCCAAACTACAAATGCTGTCAATGACACACTCCTACGTGTATTGTTGTTTTGAGTTCATGGTATGATACTCTTGAATATGAATAAGCCGAATATTGCGTTAAGTGCAGATTTCATTCTAGTTAGCTAATTGTAATTGAGTCTGTTATGTGGTAAACATAGTATCTGTTATGAATACTAAGGTAGACTCAACATGGTGGGAGCCATAGATAAAAGGAGCATTAAAGCGTTTCAAATTCAATCATTAGGTTTCATTGCACCCATCTGCTACCAGAAAATATAATGGGCAGCTTGATTCATTGACCCTTAACTGTCATTTTTGAAACATGTTTTGTTAAATCCAAATTTTCGACTCAGACCTAGAGAGGTAATTTTAATAAGAGAATACCCAGTATATTTTAATGCAATTACTTTTTTCTTTTCATTTTTTTAAATATAATCAGGTTTAACGGTCTGTTGTATATTCTGCTAATCCACTAAAAGTAGTTATTTCACATTGAATGTGGTTAAAAACAACTAATGTTCAACTTCACTTAGACTTCTATTAAATAGAAGGTTTGCTGAATTTCTGCTGTTTTTTAAATGCATGAACTAATACCTGTTGTTAATTATTTCTGGGCATTTCTGTTACATTAGAATTATACTTACATGTTTCATTTCCACGAAGATTATACAGCACAGCACAAGGGCTAAAAACAGATTGAAACTGTGGAGTGTTTTGTATTTTGTTTCCAAAGTATGTTTGCTCTCTTTCCTTTTATGTTCTGAAGGAGATGTTATCTTTTGGGGGGCGTGTAAAGTGCATACTTCTCTTAGCAGTTCTATATGTGTGACACACAGGTAGACTGTCTCATAAAATAGCAGTTTTACTTAGTGAAAGCAGGAAACAATGTGATAAATGAGGATAATTTAATGTTTTCTCAGCAATGGCAAGCTATTATACTCTTCCGTCATCTGAAGTTTTTTAATGGAAAAAAAAAGTGGTTACATGTATTTCTTTGCACAACGGGATACAATTCCTGAAATATTTATGTAATACAGAGACAGATGTATGTAACTTAACCTTATAATCCCATTTCACAGCTTTCCCAAATACTAGGAAGCTCAATAAATGGGAAGCCGATTATATTGGCACTGTAACTCTATTAATAGGATTCGGATTTGCCGTATTGACAAGCCAGTACTGTTAATATGATCCAGTATATTAAATTGACAGGAAGACTGAAGCGATAGAATGTATCTACATCCTAATTGACAGGGAAGCTCTTTCAAAAGGTTCTTAATGTGGTTTTTATTGACAGAGTAGCTTCAGTAAGTACATATCATTGGTGAGCAGTGTAAATATATTGGATGCAACTGTACTAGCAGATTCAGGTGTAGTTATTGTTTTGTCTTCCCATACTTCCATCTTTACTTTGCTGCAAGTTGTATGAAGCTCTCTTGTAAGACCTTTACAAATGCCTCACACCAGTCTAACTGCGCCGCTCACAGGCATTTGACAAGTTGTGAATTATCTAAAATGTGTTCATCATTTTTAAATGAATAGCGGCACTGCGGAGCAATGCAATAATGTGTCATGAATTTCATTATGTTTATTTATTGACACTGTGATAGCATTATTGTACTTTCAACTTGAGTTCTTTATGTGGTGTGATGTTTGGCACTTCTTCCAACATTCTTATCTTGCATCTTCTCCAAAAAGTAGTTCAACTTCAGAGCTCATATTACAATTCCTTTTTCCTAGTCACATTTGACAACTTTCCACATGCTGATTTCATTACATTTCATGTTTCTCCAGTGCAAAATAAAATAAGGCTCAGAAACATGAAATCATAGTAAAAAATGCAGCAATTTGAGTTTGGTCCAGAAAATCTTGATTCCCTTCTCAATAGGAGAAAGTTTTGGGTTCAGTTTTCACAGTTTTTTGTCGTCACATCTTTCTTAGAGGGAGAGAAGTCTGACCTTAAACACACATCCTGCACTGGTAGAGCAGCTGAAGGCTTCTGTTGAGCTGACTTCCCTGCTGACAAAGAGACAAGCTTGTTCCTGAAATGCTTAAATCTTTTATTCCATATCAAAAAATCAGATCAGGGTCTGGTCTCACCTCATCTTTTGAATGTCACTCAGGTCTACTTTTTTTACCAGGATCACTTAAAATTATGTCATTCTGTAGTGACCTTTTTAGCTTCTTCAGTCTTCTGACTTGCTGCAATCATCAGTGAGATGAGAGAACCTTGTCTGGGCCTTGTGATTTCTAATCCTTGCACCGTGTTAAATTCCCACCGTCCAGGATTCTGCCATCTTTAGTGTCTTGTGCATTGCAGAATAAAGTCTTGTAAAAATTTAAGGGAGTTGGTTTCATTAAACCAGTAGTAAAAACAACTGAAATAATCTACAATTCCTTGGAATGATACCTTAACCAATGAATCAACAATAATTTATTTTGGTAACAAATATGCTACTTGCTAAAACAGAGAAAACAGTGCATGGATTAGGCATTCATACAGGGAGATCTGCATTCCTTTTCTTATAGGAAAGGATGGTAGTGTCTGTCCTCAGAGCTTTACTTTTCAGAAGTCACTGTGCAATTGACTGAAGAGCTCAGGACGTGTTCCTCTCACAGTTTTGCTCTTCTCATTCAAGAGGAAGAGAAAACACAAGCCACCAACCAACTCTTTATTAAAGAATACAGCAAGACTCGTGAATGATATTGCCTTGTGCATTTGACTGTTCTTACCGCAGTGTTTTCAATGTGTTTTTGAAGAATGCTATGTATGTCAAATTCACATAAACACACTGTAGGACTTTTAACACCAAAATACACATCTTGCAGCAAGTGTGAAATTTCCCAAATATGTACATGTCATATAAATTATATCTCAAAAGCTTTTTCAAAGGGATGAGAGTGGAGATCACAAAGTAGGATAATATTTTAAAAAATAGCCTATTTAATTTTGTCCTTGAAAAAGGTAAAATAACTTATGAGAGGTTTATGGCCAGTTTTTGAGTTTGTTTTTTCTTTTGGGATAATGAATTTTCTTAATGAAGTAAATCTTGTGGAACCAAAAACTACTATTTGAGGCTAAATATACACATTCACTGGCAGTCTTATACTGAGAAGTCTTTGTGAAAAATTGTACTGTGTTGAACCCACACTGTTCCAAACCAAAATGAAGACAATTGTCTGCTCTTTCAAAACTCAGTTTGGCAGAATACAATTCTTTTGCCTCCAGAAGAGATTGCCATTATATAAGATCTTTGTTTCATGGGGGAAGGGTGAATACTTGGAATTCAGCTTTTCAAGAAAAGGCATAGAAGATGCTTGAATTAGATATTAGGTGGCAGTCTGATAAAGGTGAGAGATGTTTAATTTAATTTTTGCATTTATTGTTTAATTAAAAAGAAGTTAGACTCAGCAAAGACATTTTGCTTTATTATAGTTCCAGGTATGAACGCCTACATAAAATGGAGCTGCATTAAATAATTTCAGAAAATGTGATACTTCTTCTTGTAATTCCGAGAAAAAATTATGAATATTCTAGTGGTCTAATATTCATAAATCTGATTAATGTTTAAGATTTTTTTTCGTATTTTAGAGTACATTTTTGCCTTATATGACAATTATTTCTAGGTATAATTTGTCAAGAATACTTAAATATTGAATTTCTCTCTCTATCCCTGTCTTTTTCTTTCTCAATTCCTCTTTTTCTGTGTAGGCATTGATTTTACTTTTTTTTTTAGAAAGACCAGTTGAATTGCACACCTGGTTTTTTAATTTTCTCTAATTTTATTCTAACAGTATGGAATACACCAAATATTGCTAGAAGTCTTCAAAATTGTGAGACAAAATGCTTCTATTAAAAAGTTAAGAGAAAGATAAAATCCTGGGGAACATCTAATTTTTAAGAAACAGCACGCTTTGTGCAGGAATTCTTGGAAGCAGAAGCAGAAGTCGTCTACTGTTCTCTTACTGAGCAATAGCAGAATTTTTGAAATCTGATTGATTAATATGGTGCTATAATTCTAAGCCTGAATTAAAAAAAAAATAGTGTGTGCAGAGCCACAATAGAACTCTTTTGTATTTATAAAAATAGCATAATATTTCAACAAAATTAAACACATATACCTTGTGAACATGAATTTATGAAAAGATAGAAAAGGGATAAGAGATGAATATGGCCCATTGCTAAAAATATTCTCCATAATTCATTGTGTAATACTTGGCCCAGGCTGCTTCAAACTGTTTCCAGTGATGAGGTTTTTTACTTTTTTTTTTTTCCTTAGGAGTTTATTTAAGGTTAATGGGTCCTATGAAGAATTTGTTTCTCATACACTGTTCTTGGCTATAATTTTTCATTTTCCTTTCCCTAAATTGAACTTTTGGAAACCATAGCCATTCCAGAATTAATTCGTATAAACTTAAATGTTGACTTTTAAACTTTGAATGGTTTTATTTCTGAGTCGATAAAATTTAGTAGTTCAAACACACCTTTTGAGAGCTATACTTGGCAACAATTTTAGTTTATCTAGGTCTTCGTGTGGTCATAATATACAAGTCCTGACAGGTGCAACAAACTGAATAGTTTTGTAGACAGTTGATGGCACTTGGAAAGATATTCTACGTGTTGTTCATGCTAACATTGGCTAGTTAATGATTTTCAAAGTCCCATTATTGAACTTTAGCAATTACATTGTCACATTTGAAATTCCATACCAGTAAATCCAACCAGCTCAGGTTGCCCAGAGGACTTCTGGGTGCCCCATCCCTGGAGGTGTTCAACACCAAGCTGGATGGGTCTTTGAGCAACCTGAGCTGGTGGAAGGTATACCTACCCATGATGGGGAGAGAATATGTGGAGCTAGATGATATTCAAGGACTCTTCCGTTCTATGATTCTATGAAAAGTATATTTTGCACAGCTTTAATTTGCCCCTTTTAATTTTCCTTCTCCTCAATTAACTGAAGTAAAAGGTAACAAAATCAAACTCTACAATATTTTCTGAAAGGAAATAACCATTTCTTTTATTTTTTTTTGCAGCTTTTGAAAGGTTCCTATGCATTCTGACCTCTTTTTAAGTGGCTTTTTTTAATGAGCTTCAACTTCTGAGAAAGTTGTATTGAATGTGTGTACAGAAATCCTGACTTTTTTTGCAACATTACATTAATGACAGCGTTCCTAAAATTTCATTTTTGATCTAGAATCACATATAACGATAGGTAGAAGAAAGTATTTGTAAAGGTCTGTTGTGGCAACTATCAAAAAGGAATATCTATTGAATGGTTTAACAGTATACTCTCATTGGAAATGAGCTGGTTCCACTAATCTATGAAAATGATCCCTAAAACCAGGGCCACTTCTCTAAGGTGGCTTTGGGCAGTTAGGCTGACATCACAGACTTTAATTTTCTGGTGGCTGTGGACATTTCTGCTTTTGTTTTAATTTTAGATAACATTTGTCCTGCTACTGGAGAACCTGTGCTGTGGTGGCTGCCAGTGACCTAACCAATTACTCCATTCTTCAGTCTTGAATCACAGAGATAGAAAACATTTCTTTTACAGTTTAAGTCTGGTGACTTTTAGAGACTGTTGCCGAAGATTTTTTTGGAGGGAGGGTGAGAACGAGGGTGGAGTTTGTTTTATTTTGTTCTCCAGGAGGTTAATGATGCTGGCATTTGAATAATTTTTGGTTATTTATCAGGAGACTGCAATTCCAGGTAATTAACTTCTGACGTGATGCATCTTACTTAGTTTTGGCTATTGCACTGGACATCTTGCTGATTGTTAAGATTCCCCTATGCCAATAATGCTCCCCAGGATTATTATGTACCTAATGCTAGATGACCAAATGGGATCTTTTGTATTTCTCTAAGGCACATTGAGGAGGCTTGGCTGATTAGCTAGTGTAGCTGACTAGATTTTAGGTGGTTTTCCGCAGGTGAACTGCAACCTACCTTAAAACTGGAATTCCAGAGTTCTGGTGATTTTGTTGTCCTAGAAAGGGCTGTATATCCAGAGAAGAACAAGAGGTTTTTTAGATTTTTAAAGTAATATTAATTTCTTAGAATTACAGCTATGCAATGTAAGGAGGTATGATTAATGCATGAGCTGGAATGCGTAATATCACTTCCATAGATGTTAAAGTGTAAAAATTTTAAGTATATGACCTCTCATTTCAACTGGGATTAAAAAAGAAAAAAAAAGATTTTAAGGGAGTTAGACGTGTTAGACATTTGTCTCTCTCTCATCCACTGTGAAGCAGATGTTTACATTTCTAGGATTCCTCCAAACTGCCAAGCCTTAGCATTAAATTCTTTTTTAATTATCACAATTTTAATGGATATTTTCATATATGAAACAGTTCTCCCTTTGCTGCCTGTATCTCAGAGTGCTGTTACAGCTCAACACAAGCATCATACCTTCATAATTTATAGAAGAAGGACTAATGCTTTTAGAGCAGAAAGAACAGTATTCAACTCAGCTCTGTGTCTGTATATGATCATCAAGTACTTACATTTGTTCTTTTGTAATGCACTTGCTGTAACATGACACCCAATTCATTGTATTGCTGCAAAATAGAGTATGAAGGTAGTTGGTCAAATTATTATCTAATTAAAGGTTTCTTTGATGATCTTTAGTGATTACCAAAAATGAAGTATTTCTCAGCAGCTGTGGTCATATCTTCTATTTTAAAACCTGTGTATTGGCTTATCCAGGTTTGTATGAAATGCTTTTTTGCTATGAAAAAGCAGAGACAAAAAGCATGACCGGTTCTTATGGTCGTCCAGTTTACAGTTAAGTTCTTAGCACCATCAAAAAGGAGGAGTTACTTCCAGGGCAAAAGTGTGACTCTTTTAATGGCAGAGAATTGATGAAAAGGCAGTTTATAGCAGGCATTTTGGCTGTCAATGTCTTGAAAAATGGAAATGTTGATTCTGGTAGCAGCTGTGTTTAGGAGGAGACAGATGTCTTACGTAAGTAAAAGCATAAGGTCAGTTTTCCTGGATATCTCTATTTGAGATATTAGACATAGAAAAGAGACATGAGTTCTGTGGTTGTAAAGGTTTATTCAGGTTGATGAGTACGGAGTTTTGTAAGTGCCATAATGATTGTATATGAGTGTATATATATCAGGTAGGTTTGCTGCACAAAAGAGAGATAATAGCTTAAAACTTGTGAGAAGAAAAGAAACAGCAGAATTATATCTGCTTCCAAAATAGGATGTGCTGCATTTGAGAGATACACATAAGAATGCTGAAATACACCTCCTTTTTCTGTTGTTTTCAATGTTTATTTTTCTAACTTGATACATAGTGAATGTGAAGATGAACTTTTATTCTAATTGCATATATTAAACTAGGATGGATGTGAACATAATATGTGTTATAATCTTATTTTTTGAACTAAAGGACTTAGAAATTAGAAGAAAGTATGGTGTACATTGACCTACATGCTGAACAGAAGATGGTTCTGTATTTTCTATCCCTTCTCTAATGCACAAACCATATCCATGGTATGCAAACATCTATTTCACAAGTCCCTTGGGAGTACAGGTGTCTGCCCAATTTCTGTTGCAAACAGCAGTGACTTAAATTTTGGGTGAAACTTTTTGCCTCTTTTCCAAGCTCAAATATTCCAACCATACAAGAAGTAGCAAATATTTCTAATTACCTCCTACCGATCAAACCCAAAAAGATTAAAGATTAAAGATTAAAAAAATGGTGTGAGGAGTGGCAGGGAAACCCAAATACCCAAGATCCCAGTCACTTGTGCAAGCACATTCTGTGTGACATTAAACCTTTGGCCCTCAGCTTCATTAATTGAGCGGTGCCCGTGTTGGGGATACTGATCCGCTGGATGCTGCTGCTGCGGGAGCCGGCGCTGCTGCGGAGCAGAGTGGTGTGATGTGAAGTGATGCAGAAAACAGTAGAAGCTCTGTCGCTAGGTCAGCTGCAAGAAGTGACGTGCCTGAATGTACAGTATGCAGAGTTTTCTGAATGATGCAGTCTCTCTCTCTCCCAAAGAACTTCAGCTAATGATACAAGGGGAATTCAGTTCCCTTTGGCAGGACTCCATGTTGGTCTGGATCCTTTTAATACTTCTGCTTCTACAGTTACTTGGCTTATGCTGCTAAAAATATACATGACAGACTTAAAGTATCTTCTTTTAAAACCTACTTGTCAACAGTGATCATTTAGTGTTCTTGTTTGCATGTGTGGTTCTCATTATTCTGACATAGCTATTAATACTGATGAAAATTAAAGAGAGAAAATCCAAATATTTTCATACTTGCATTTTTCCAGTAGCATCTGAGAAACCCCACAGCTAATCAGCCATAAATTTTCTTGATTTTTTGTTTATTTTTTCAATTCAAGTATAATATAGCAGTATACAAAACTGTATTACAGCAGTAAGAACTTCAGAATCCCAGTAGATGATGTAATTATGATTAAAAATTAGTATTATTGAATAATTCACTTTTTTAATATGCAAGAGTAATTTTTTTCTCTCATTTTCAGTAACCATCAGTCTTAATATCTATCTAATGAAAAAACATAAACAGTGTCATCTGTCAGGTTACTAACAGAGAATGCCACTTATTGGAGCCTCATTGTTTACTTTAGCAGGTAATTTGTGGACCGGAATCATTTAATTGTTCTGAGCACATAATTACATGCCAGCATTTTCCAATTTAATTAAAATGTACAAATCTGAAGATTAAGGGAATTTTTGAATTATTAATCATTTCTCCTCTAGGAAATCTTGTTGCTCTGCAGGAGATTTGTCCAGTGTACAACTATACGTATTTTTTTCCTTCTCTTTCACAGACAGACAATTTTCCCGCAGAGCCCAATTACATGGGCAGCAGGCAGCAGTTTGTTCAAAGGTAAGGCCTATTAAATAACTTTCTTGGCTTCCCCATTTGCATTCTTGTCAAAATTGCTTTGCCAGAGAGTACAATTCAACTTAGAACAAGTAAATACAACACTCTCTCTCTCTCTCTCTTTTTTTTTTCTTTCTTTTTTTTTTTTTTTTTTTAATATGTATTTCAGTAGCTCCACGTTCAAGGATCCAGAAAGAGCCAGCTTGAGGGACAGCGGGCATGGGGACAGTGATCAGGCTGACAGTGACCAAGACACTAACAAAGGCTCCTGCTGTGACATGTCTGTTAGGGAGGCACTCAAGATGAAAACTACTTCAACTAAAAGCCAGCCACTTGAGCAAGGTGAGTGAAGCCTACAATGCCTACAAAAGCATAAAGTTTAAAACGTCATTATCAACCTATTAGTATTGCAGTTGTGGGTTATCAGGGATGAATAGCCCACTGATAATATTATCAGAGAAAACAGTAAATCTTGTCTCTAGCCCAGAGCAAAGAACACAGTATCTTTCAGAATGAACATGAAATGAAACCACAAGTGTCCAAAACAGATTAAAATAAAAATTTTTAAAAAAGAAAAAAAAAAAATCAGTACTTTTGAAAATGATTAGAATATACTCTATCTCCACTGACATTGCCTCTGATATAATTTATACAATCCTTCTGTCAAAGCATGATTTGGAAATTCAAACTAGACATGACTGCAACAGATAAAAGAACACCAGTCATTTACATTCCTCATGTAGTTTGGAGAAGAGGAAAAGAAAATGTTCCACATAAAAGACAAGAGTAAAAATGTATTAGAAGATGTTTTCATTTCATGGATTCATTTTCCTGTTTGTAATGTTGATTTCACAATTAAGAGTAGTGTGAGAGGTGTCAAATACTAATACAATCTTATTTTCAATATGTTTTCATTCACATCCCGTGAAGGTAGCAAAGATTAAGAGTGTCTGTAAAACAGCTAAAATTACTTAGATCAGGACAATGACAATGTTCTCTGCCAACATTCATTCTGACAAAAAAGCATACTTATTTCCTCAAACTGTGTCCAATTCATTTTTTTCCAGATGTGTTTTATATAATTAGGTATTTTGTTTCAAAAGATACTTTTTTTTTATTTTATTTTTTTAGAGGATCAGACAGACAAAGCAGTCCAGCATTCTCTGCTTTTATGTTTTGCTTCCATGCTGTAAGCAATAAAGAAGGACATCACTGAATGATTTTTAAATGTTTTGTATGTTTCCCATTATTTTACTTTGCTGTGGGGAGGTTGTTTCACTGTTAAAGATAGTTAGGAAATTATTAAATCAGTCAGCTTTAATAAGAAGTTATGTTTCTAATTAAGCAGAAATATATGGTAAGCTTTTTATTAGTTGTTGATTAGTTGAACCTGGTTTTTCGCCTCTTAGCTTAGTCTGATATGTAGTACAGTCATCAGAAAATATGTGTTCAACTTCATTTTTCTGATTATGTTGAGATTGCAGTATAATTTTTGCAGTGCAGAATATTTAGAATGCTGCAGTATAATTTATTCTGTATACATTTGGAGGTTGACCTCATATGTGACCTTATTTTCCAAGTAATAAATGCCAGAAAGATTATTTTTTCCTGACCTTTTGCCACAGCAACTCTCTGCGTATAATTGGACATTGATCTGTATAAAGATGCAGTGCAGGATTTATTTTTTAAAGAAGCCATTTGAGTGTGTGTCTTATTCTCCCAGTTTTGTGTGACACAAAGAGAAAAATTCTGGATTTTCATCTATCAAGTCTAGCCTTGAAAGAGCTTTAAATTTTTTAAGGTTTTACTGGGAAACTATTTAGTAATTAGATTAAAAATGTGTGTTTTCTTAGAAAAGGACTGTATGGCCAGTGCTCATGATACTGTAACTTGTCCAGCAGCATCAAATCCAATTCTGATCAAAATACATGCAATCTAGAAAAACATGAAGCAAAGTATTCCCATTGCTTATTTTCATTATAATGCAAAAAGTTATATGCAGGTTTATGTTTGTCATTACACCTAGGTGAGCTGCCATATTCATCAAGAAAATGTATTCAAATTGCTCAGAAGAATTCCTCATGTTCTTATTAAACATATATTGAATTGTGGACGTTAAGTATTGTCAGCCACTGAACTAAAGCAGTGGCTGTTTCTGTGAACTTCTTTACTGAGGAAAATAAAATAATGGGGATAGAGAGACAAAGTCTTTTTTTATTTTCTTTTTTCAATTTTTTTTTTGTTCCCCTCAAATATAATTACAAATAGTAATGATATAAATTTATTTACTTGAATGAACTCTTCTGTCTCTAGTGTGCTATAATAAAATCATTATCATATCATGAAAACAGAACCTCCATCGAGCACCTTATGGGATTTCAGGCCATTGTAGTAACAAATATGGTGCTATGTGGTGTTCCCAATGAAATCAATGATTACTTGTCATTGAAGTTAGCATGATTTGGGTTCTTAGCCCAAAGTAATATTTTGAAAGAAGATAAATAAAATTGCTTTCTCTAGTCATAAGCCAAGTTGAAGGAGGGTAAGAAATATGACATATGTGATTAGGATAGAGAAAGAATTTAATTTTTCTTTAGAGAAAAATTGTTTTCTGGGAAAAGGAGATAGAAAGCTTGCTAGAAACAATTGTCTCCAATGCCTGAAGCAATATCAGAAGCTGTGGTTCTGTCATCATTCTGGTTGTATGCAGGGGTGGAATTCACTATTTTGTAACCAAGTTCTTGGCTTGATTATTGTTTTTTAAAGATATTTAAAATACTTTAGCTTCTGCTATTAGAATAACATTAAATCTTATTAAATTATTGAAAAATTATCTGGATTATCTGTGAACTCAGGATCTTCACATGAGAATCCTAATTTAAAACTGAGTTAAGTTTAAGTTTGATATATTCTTCATGTAATTCCAAACACTATTGCCATGCATCCAATTCTGCCCATGGAAGTAATAAGAATTCTAGCTGTACCAGTAATTTGACTACAGTTTTGATCAACTCCAGCCCAGAGAGTTGAAAATTAAAGGCTATAATGAGATAAAAAGTGTTTTGGTAGCACTACAGCAATTGTGCTTCTCTCAGTAACAGAGAAGTAGCAAATTTTACAAAAAAAATTTTTGTAGACAAGATGTCTTCTGATTGCAGCATGAGACGAGAAGCAATCAAGCTTTCTTTATGATTTTCATTAAAAAAATAAAACAGTTAATGATAGAGACTGTCAGTTTACTATTGAAATACTTGATCTCAAGGAAAATATATCCAGATAGCAAATTCTGTCTGGTAGTGATTTTAAACATTTTCACAAAAAAAGAAAGACAATGCAAATTAGAAATAATTTATCTCATAATTAATGAAATGCTTATGGAATGGCCTTAATGGAAGGAAAGCAGAAAAAAACCCAAACTGTAAAAAATTATCATGATAGTAAGTCTTGTGTTACAATAACCACATCCCACTTTAGTTATCTCAGCCTTATAGACTCTTGCTGTGATATCCAAGCCACTTTCTGCATAAAAATATCTAGCTGTCTCTTAAGCTTACTTGTGCTATCTTATTCAGCTGTCTTACTAAACAGCTCATTCCATACACCAGCTACTCTTTTAATAGAATGTTTTGGATAAATTTGTTTTGTTTACCTGTCTTTTCTTCCACTTCTGTTGCTGATGCTTTAAACCCTATCACTAGTTTGGACAGTTTGAGATCACCTTACTTAGAAGTCTTACAAGAATTAATAGTTTTGAACACATCTGTCAAATTACCTATTTATTTCACTCAAAGTTTTAGCATGTAATAGTCACTTTTTGTATTTGAACAATAGAGTAGTTGTTTTGTTTAAGTACGGTTTAAGAATAACAGCAATAATCTGTATGTCTTTAAAAGGTATCCAAAGCTGAAAATTATATCATAACCTATAAAACATAAACAATAATATCTACAAGGGAGCAGTAAAACAGCAAGATGTTAATTTTATACTTGTCTTAGTGAATCCTGCATATGCTTACTTTATAATCAGTAAAAAATACTGAGTTATGGACTTTTCTGCAGTTACTCATAAATTATTGTCTTCGTTAGATTTTCCCAGGAATTTTTGGGGTTTTTTTTCTTTTGTTCTGTTGTTTGGGTTTTTTTTCTGTCTGTGTTTTCTTGTTTTAGTGTAAATCTACACTTTCATGTCTTTGTCAAAAAAACTGCAAGGGATTAAATATCTCCAAATTCAGTAGCTTTTTTGAATTTTTGCTTTATCACTGTGCGTTGCATCTTTCTTTCAACACAATTTCTTGCCATTCACACCTGCATCCCATAGAAGATCCATTTCTGCATATGCTGTTGCCTGATTAACGATAGTGTGGATCCTGAGAATAAAGAAAAAAACAGAGGCAACTGCTTGAAGGAAGGGTAAAACAAAACTTCAGCGTAGCTGTCAGAGTCTCCTCTAGGACTAAGGCTGCTCATCAGGCTTCCATGCAAAACAGCACCGTTTTAGTCTAGTGTAGTGTTACTAGTATAAAAAGAATTTAATGTATCTGCATGATAAAAAGCGATACTAAGTGTAATTTGAAAATATAATAGCTCTTTCTTCATCACAACAAAAACACATTTGCATCAAAACTGATGCAGTTCTGCATGCAAGTCTTAGGAATAAAAATTATATCAGTTCTAGAGACACGCTATAAATACTGTTTGTTACCCCTTGTGTTTGCCCACTGAACGTGTTCACATAACATGTCTGTAGTAACTTTTTCATTTGTAGTCTCCATTTCTAAACAAGACGGATCCTAGAAATCAAGTATCCTGCAGTATCCATCTGCAGCAGAGCAGAAAAATAAAAAAAAAATTTACCAAGATTTTTCTGGACTATCCATTAATTTTCTTGGCATAAACTTGCTAGAGTCTGTTGGATAATTAAAATCCATTCTGTTTAACTGAGTTAGAATCAGTCTGGACTGTTAAGTGCAGAAAGTTCATCAAGTACATTTCTGCTGTCTGACATCCTCACCAGTGCTTTCCATGCCATTGAGGATGATGAGTTCTTTTATGAATACACCAGCTTAATGAGATAATAGGAAAAGAAGGTAGTGGAGAAATATTTCTTTTCAAAGTTTGCAAAACTGGTGACAGACTCTTCTGAGAAACTGATGGAGGCTGGGACTCTCCAGGAACTGACACAACCTGTGAAATCTTCTGTTCAACAATGCTTCCTCCCATAGATATTTTCCCCTGAACAGAACACCACATTCTCTCTGTGCTCAGAATAGCTGTCAGACTGCCCTCCTTGCTCTGACACCACTTAAGAGTCTTTATGTCCAGCACCATCATCCTTTCTAACTTGCTTACTTCTAGCATGGTCAGGTAAGATGCTAACTGGCTGTTTACTTGCATACAGTATCCATTTTTCAATTTCATCTGAAGAATTATTTTCCAGGAAAGCTGTAAGAGCAACTTAATTGTATTGAGAGTCTCCTTTTCTTGGTATGTCTCAATAGTAGAATCTGTTTCTAGGACTGTAAGTTCTGAAAGTTGTTAGGTGAAGCCCACACAAAATGAGATTTTGAGACTCGGGTTTTAGGCTTCTGTTTGTTCTTTTCTATATATTTTTTCATCTTTTTTTTTTTTTTTTGGTTCTGTGTTTTATGCAAACACATGTATGATCCTACATGAGAAATAGCATAGGTTAAAGAAAACTTATCTATTCTGTAACTATTTCTGATTGATCAAATTTGTTATCAACAAGCTGGAGATACTTGATTTTGACCTTATTCTAATAATGAGACATTAAAATTAAAAATGTAAGTAGAAGTGCAGAGTTTTATGAAGAATAATGCCATTCCTTGATATCTACTCTAGTGTGTATAGCAAGTTCAATATGACATTGGAGCCACTGATATGACTTCTTTCCTTTTTTTCTTCTGTGAGTACTTTGTTCAGTGAAACAGCACTTCTAAAGGTATGAGAATTAGCAGCATTGTTATTGCTCTCATACTCCTTAGAAGTCCTTGTGAATGGTGAAATTGAAACTTCGATTTGGATTAAACTTTTAAATTTATATATTTCACTTTTAGTGAGAGGAAACTAATAGAAGTTTCAAATGCTCTAAGTGTCTTGATCTCAGGCATTTAAAGATGATCTAGGTAAGACTTTTGAAAGATTTTGTTACCTGGACTGAGGTAGATTGTGCAGATCTTCAATAGTTCCCTGTTTTTGAGAGGTCAGAATTACATTCTGCCTTTTAACCAAAGTTAATGAACTAAAGAGAAAAATACAGGTCAGTTGCCTTTGCTGTACAGATGATTGTCAGCTTTTCTCATGTTAGTACCTAGCAACCTATGACATATCTTTTGCCGTATAATGTCTACAGCAAATTATATGATGAATTTAGACAAAACAAAGAAAACTCTCATATCTGCCAACTTTATTCACTCAGAGTATTATGTTGAATCTCTCTCATGGTTTACGTTCTATTTTCAGACAATCTCCTAGTCTACCAGTCAATTAAGGTCATCTTTTAGATTTCAGCTATTTTTATACCAAGTCCATATTTGTGATTGAAGCTGTGTGACTGCTTCAAAGCAGAGTGCAGTTTGGTGCTTCCTTGTTAGAGATGGGAGGTCTCCCAGGCACAGCTTCACCATAGTGTGCTCCTCTCAGAAGTACACAAGCAGCTTTGGTTTTCAAGCAATGCTATCCAGGTAAGGAAGGAGAAGTTTGAGGAAGTAGGTGTTTGTCCTAAAAGAACAGAAAAGTTAGAAAAGGAAGTGAAGTGGCATCCTGATGGTGAAGGGATAGATTCACTTAATGCCTCATGACTTCTCTGCCTCTGTTGATACAAAATAGAAAAGTGGTGCAAACATTCTGGCAGCTGAAGTGACAGTGAATACAGTTTGCATCAGATTGCCTTAGCCTGTTATTGCTGCCTGTTATTGCCCATTATCCTGCATTTCAACTGGCGCCGTGTTCTGCCAAACTGGGTTTTTAATCAGGTGTATGTTTCAGCACCTGGAAGATTATTGCCATCATATATCTGGTAGCTGTGAAATTTTGTGAACAGCATATCCCACAATTAATGTATTTAGCTAAAGATTAGGGGGTCAGTTCTATAACTGACTTTCAAAACATACAGAAAGATCTTTCTCCATCGGTACACACAAACATGTCACTGTGGCACAAAGGGATTGTAGCCATTCAGCACGACTTCATCCATGCACCATTTGGTGTGTCATGCTACATTCTTTAGGTAATTTCATTTCTCCTCCACATTATTTCTACTTATTTTATAATTAAAAATTACTTCAGTGGTTGAAAATTAGATGTATTTTTGACCTGTTTTGTTTTCATTGGATGCTTCACTATTGAATCAATTTAGATACACCCTTACTAACGTCTGAAAAGTTCATGACTTCACCAATAAAGGTATTCATAAATTTCAGAAGAGTTTTCTTTGATAAGCTTATTTGCAAATTAATGCATACCATGCACTTCAAGATCACAAGTCTATTACCATAAGTCTCGTATCTGAGATTCTAATATTTGAGTGCTGTAGCTGTTGGTGCTCATCTCTTTCTGCTTTACTTCAGAGGCAACAAAGCAGAATATCCCTCCCCTGTCACTAGTGGAAATCTCATTACATCCTTTCTGTACTTTCTGTTTTGACACTGCCTTTCCTGGGGCTGAGCACAGTTATTGTACTGCAATTTGTTCTTGGAAGGCTTAGAATCCATAAGTTATCTTTTCACTTTATTCCCACCAGAAGAGCAAGAGAAGGATTTGTAGTTCTCAGTAAGATGAGGTCCTTCTATGTCAAAATCATTATCTTCAGCTAACATTTCTTCTTTTCAGATTCTTGTTATAAATTGAAAGAAAAGTGGGGGCATAGAAAGATCAACAACTTTTGAAACAAGGAAATCAGAAAATAGAGAGTTTTCATAGTATCAGGCTTTATGCATTTCTCTGGGTGATAAATGGATGTTCTCTACTTGTGCTTACTTTAGTTAATGAATATTTTAGGGCATATATTCATATATTGGATGAATACTTAATAGCAAGGAAACTATTGTAACAGGACTAGAAAGTCTGTTCCTGAGTCTTGTTCTGTGTCTGAAAACATCCTTAAATGGTGTACTTACAGGTTTCTTTTAATAAAGCTTGCACAGAATTAGAGTTTAAAAACCCCATATATATGAGAGTATGTGTGTTTATTCAGTTATATAGAGGAGGCAATTAAGATAAATGCATCTTCTCTCTTCCTCATTTTAAATCATCATTTTATGATTTACGTATCTCCTCTTATTATCGTATCTCCTCTTATTATGTATCTCTCAGCAGAAAATACTGATCTGATAAACAGCAAGAGTGGACAAGATTTAACAAAATCCCATTGCATATTGCAGCCACATTCTTTTTTTCCAAAAAGAAGGAATTTTCTGCAGATGGAGTTACCATAAAGCTGATACGTATTAGTTGAAATCTGAGTGATTGTATTTATCAATAGTTCTATGTCCAGCTGGGGAAGACAAAAGAGAAGTGTCTTAAATAAGAGACAGGAGTTAATTATTCCATTTAGCAATGCTTTAGCTGGAATAGTACTGATTGTATTTTGTTCCTCTGGAACAAAGAGTATCTCCTAAAGTCTGTGCACACTAATAGAGACTATCCTTTTCATGGCCCTTTTTCTGTTTACATATACTACTTTACTCCTATGCCATGGTTTCCAGAGGGAGAAATGTGGTTTAATTTAATTTGGGCCAGAGTTGCAGCATGCTCTAATTAGTGATGCATCCACAGTACACAGTTTGTGGGCATATTTTCAAGATAGATCTGGAAGAATTTGAAATCAAAAAAGAGGTATAATAACAGCAGAAAGTAGAGGTTTGTGAAACATCGCCTGTAGGTGAAGTTAGGAAAAAGTGTTTGTTTAGAATCTGTGTGTGTTTAAATGAGCAAGGACTGGGGTGAAGCATAATAAAAGTCTTTGTCTATATAAAGTTGTTATAAATAGGATGGTTCTTGCTTTTTCCTTTCTTTTTTATTTAATTTTCTGGGAGTATTTAAGTTATATTTGAGAGAGAACTTTATTTTAAAGATGTGTAGGCACTGAAGCAGGCTACCCCTGTAAGTTAAAGAATACCCTTTCCTGGAGATTTTTAAAACAGGTTAAATGCACATTTGTCAGTGATAATCTAGATTTATTTTAAACTATCCAGGGCCAGAGGATCGACTCTAGTCCTGCTTTTTATGGTGCCAAATTCAAATATGGAGATGTATTGCACTGTCTAATCCTGAGTAAATCATATTGAAAGAGAATATTTGCTCTGATCCGTTACTCAGCCTCTTCTCTGTGAACATCTTCATCTTGAACTCACCATGGTAGAAAATTGCAGGGAATGTGGATTATGTAGTGCCTCCCAACAATAATATGCAGCATTTAGCATGGTCCTGGCTCAGAGACAGAGCTGCAGAAAGATTAACTAACAGAACTTAGTGAAACTTTGTCTAGTCTCTGTAATTTGGTGATACATAATGCCATGTATCAGCCTCTGTGCACCTACTGCCCAGTCTGATCTCCAGAACAGCAGAACAGCTGGTTTCTATTCCCTGCTGCTGCTTTCTCCTATTCCAGCTGCTGCACTCAAATAACCTCCCTTCCCCAAGTGGGCTTCATATGGTTTGAAAGGGACTTAATGTACCTCAGTGCATAGGGAACTTTTGATGCATATTTCATCATGTTTCAGTTCTTTCTACAGGGAACACTGCATGTATAACAGATGTTCCCTGACTACTACCCTTTCCTGAAGGTGACATGCCCTTTTTTGTGTTTCATCTCTAATGTATATAGAGCTGGTAATGCCTGCGTGGTACTAAGAAACAGTGCTCCATGGCTGCCCCTGTGTTGCATGCCAAGCTATATTTAAGTCCATCTGCTTCCCTCTGCAGCATGAAATGGAGAAGAGCATATGCCCAGTATAACCACGTCACACTGTGGCACAGATAATACCCCTTTATTTAAGACAAGTATAGGGTTTTTTTTTAAATTTAGGACCCTGTTCTTCCAGTTTTATAATGTATAAATTGTTTTATATAAATTAGTGGGGATGTTCATGTAATTACATATCAAAAATGCATTTTTTTATTATATCTTATTATTTTTATTATTAATGCAATATTATTAATATTGTATATGTATATGTATATGTATATGTATATGTATATGTATATGTATATGTATATGTATATGTATATGTATATGTATATGTATATGTATATGTAGTGTGTGTGTCCACACACATACTCATAAATACAAAAATAAGACATCAGTAATTGATATCAATAAAAACTTTATTTTGTAATCTATATAAATCTATACCTTAACATTATAGAAAATTTAATGCTCTGCAACGTTTTATGCTTGCTTGTTTTAAAACTGCAACCAGGAGAACAATTCACAAATCTGTTTACACAAAGCACTCAATTTTCACCATAAAAGTTGTTTTGGAAAGAATAATAATTCTGAGGCAAAACCTGTCAGATTAAAATACAGTGTATAATTGAAAAGCAGTACTTTGCAAATAAAGTTCTTAAATATCTATTTAATAATGTATAGCACTATCTGACCCAATTTTTGTTTGAACAAATGAATACAGTTCTTATATAAAAAGTGCAGTTTAGGTTGCGCATTGACAAGATCTCTAGGCAGCTGCAGAACCCAAACAACCTTTCAAGGTCCAAATCAAACATAAAAAAACCCCCCAGAAACAGAACTGTGCCTGTTCTGACCCTATGGAGCGACTTTGCAGCACATCTGTAATCTTCATGGCCCTGGGAAATGTATATGGGATCTGTGTGTGCTGCTGTATATGAATATTCCTACACTCTGTGGAGTTTTGCTACACTTTATGGAATATTCCTGCATTTCATATCTCTGGTTAGTTTTAGCAAGTCATATTTCTTTTCAACATTGTTAATTTGACTTGAAGCAAGGATTCTGTCACTTATCTGTATGGTATTTTGTTGTTGAAAGAGAAGTCCACATAAATTACTCCTTTTTGAGGGGAAGTTCATGGAGTAGAGCAGGATAGAGAAAAAAGGCTACACTGAATACTGAAACTACTGCTCTGAGGAAAGCTTTAAATTCAGCTTAATTTGTGAGTGTTCTGTAGCTGCTTTTTTTTGCTTCTCAGGAGTACCAGAGCACATAAATATCTTTGCTGAACTGGACCATAAAAATTATTTTAAAAAACCAAACACACACAAAAAAACCCAAACAGAAACCCAAATAAATAAACAACAAAAAACCAAACATAAAACAACAAACCAAAAACCAGAAAAAAACCAACAACAAAAAAACCCCAACAACACAAAATAAAGCAAAAAAAGTGAAATATTTTGTCATTCATGTTTGCAATAAACAAATAAGCTAACTACTTTGGACTTCTAAAATAAAACTTCCCTCTAAATTTTCTTTCTTCATTATATTAATTGTGAAAATAAAATCTCACAAGGTGAGATTTAGCCTATGATATATGAAATTGTGAATTTTTCTTATTAATACCTTTTGTTTATACAAAAACGTTAACAAGGTCTATATTTTTGTTACTTTCAGAGTCTGTTTATTCATTCTTTGTTATTAATGCATATTTTCATTCCTTTGTTTTTAATTTTATGTGTTCTATTTTCTGTGCATTCACATTTTTTTCTTATTATATGGAGAATAGCGGAAATATGTTGCTAAAATTTTGGCACAAAAAAGAACATAGCAAACACAGGCTAGACAGTTACTGATTAGTGTGAACTTACCTTCCTTTTGTTATTGAGAAATCTTACCCCAATCACTAATTAACGTTGTTTTACAGTGATTTCAGAAGATGTGTAACCTTCATAAGTATGGCAAAATAAGTCAGTATTTAAAGCTTCAAAGTAAGCCAGTATTTAAAGCCTGAGAACTTCATTGCTACTTAGAACCTAAAGATTACTTTAAACTCTTTAAAGACATAGATTCAGATGTCAGTAGAAACTCAGATTTATTGTAAACTTATTAAATGTCTTTTTCTAATATGTAGAAGTCTGGAAAGACAGAGTGAGAGGAAGAAAAAAAAGAGCAAAAAACAAAAACAAAACAAAAACAAAAACAACAACAAAAAAACCCCAACAACAAAAAAAACCCCTCAGAAGTTCAGGGTATGGGAACTTATTGTGTGACATGGAGGAGAAAAGAAAACCAAACAAGCAATCAAAATACATTCAGGTTTCCTAGGAAGTAGGAAACTATTGGAGGTAGTATTATTTTGTTAAGCTTAATTCTCTGCCAAAAGTGATAAAAATTTGTAATTTTCCTAGAGACAAGCTACATTTAAATATTTATAAACTGGAAATATTTCATATCAGGTGTTTTTTTGAAGAAGTTCATCAAAGTCAGCAGACCTGTACCACCTTGCCCATATTAAGTTAACACAGTATGATCTTTTTTTGTTTTGTTATAAATCTACATAATATAAATTTGTATTTTTAATCCAATGTCAGGTAATATAAATCTTTTGCATAAGCCTTTGTATTAAAAAAGGTCTTCACAAAACTTAGATTATATTTTTCCTTTAGATATATGAGCATAATACTCTGGAAAATAGGGGAAAAATAAGGAAATGATAAGTTTAAGACAGCTGAAAGTACTTTTCAAGAGCTTAACGAAATCCAGGATATTCTAGTTAGTGTCTTCTTCATTTAGACTGAAATTTATATTTTCAAAATAGATTTGAAACTAAGACACGGGTTTTCTTCTAGATACAAAAATACAACAAGCTGGAAAGACCCGAAGGTTTTGTTAGTTTAAAAAAAAAAAAAAAAAAAAAAAAAAAGAGGAAAAGAAAGCTTCCCAAACCTCTACATTTTCAACCCTGTGGAAGGAAAGAGCAGCCATATATTCTCAGGAACCTTGTCCCTGTCATTTCAACTACTATCTCACCTACATCTGAGCAAGTTGCCCTAATTCTTTATAGTTAATTAATTAGGACTCTCTAGAATTACTGAGGACAGTGATGTGCTTCTAGAGTATGATTCTTTTGATCTGTTTAAGATGAATCTCGTCCTCTTTATTGTCAGTAAAAGATGACTGGTATAAATAACTGTATATATATAAACATATGAAAGAAGAATTTATTCTCAGATTTTGAGGGAATGAGGTTTTTGCAAACTGAGTATTGTTTATTACCAGTTTTGGGCTTCTGTGTTTCTTATTTGTGTTATAGGTGTTAATTGTTCCAGCCCAAGGTTATTCTGGAGACATTATCATGAATTTATTTAGTAAATCTTTACCATTTCATCAGTCATGCTTTAGAGCTATTGAGTCTCTCTTCCATGGCAGAAATTTGATTTCTGTTTGTATGGCTATTGTTCCCTCTCCCACGTATTTGCCAATGGCAACTCTTTTTTTCCCTCACAAAATTAAGCGAATTTGTAAGGTGCATTATTTTTTATGCTTTGCTTAAATATTTATCTACTTGGCTTTTGGTTTGGATTCCTATGGCCAAATTGATAGTGCCAGAAGCAATGGATTTGAGTGTGTTGGAGGTTTAAAATTAGAATCTGAGATCAACCTTTTAAAAAGCCCTATGTGTTGAAATGCTTTACTGAAATGACTTACAAGAAAAGAAAGGCATGGTCTTGGATTATATGGACTTCTTAAAATCAAAATAAGTTAATCTATTTGTCTGGCTGCTGGAAGTATTTTAATTTAAGTTAATTAACTATCAAGGGATGAATAAATATATTAATTTAAGGATTAATCTCTGTGTAAAATATCTGCACCTTACATAACATTAATCTTCAGTAAATTTTTATCATTTGGTGAATGAAGTAATTCATGAACTTGTTAATCCTAGCTCCTTATAACATCTAAGACAGTGCTTGTATGTTCATTAAATAGCAATGGAATAGCTGTTAATCCCCAGCAAATACATTTAAGAATCAACTGGCATTTCATAAACAAACAGTAGCAATCCTATTAAATCTAAGTAAATATTTGTTTAAGATACTTCAAGTCTATCCCGTTTTATCACACCCACTGTAGGCTGCGCCACTATGATGGCAAGGTGAGGTTTATCTGCATGAGAACACCTGCCACTCTCCTCTCAACTCCATCACCAGAGCCAGCTGCTGGAGGTGTTGCACATGCTGGCACAAAGAGGTTTCCTTCCAACCTTTCCTCACTGTGCTCCTGAAAGAGATAAACTAAACTAAATATATATTCATATAACTATGTGAATGTCAGAGTTTTCTGCCAAATAGCTGTGAGGAACAGGGTTGTCATATTTTTTCACACTCCTAGATGACATATCTTTGCCAGCAATGCTTCACAATATAGATCTGGTCTCACAAGTTGCTATTCAGCATCAGTGTCATTGATAGAGAACATAGTCTGCTTTCTTGCAAGGCTCACACAGAGAAAGACTGAACTGCATTTTTGGCAAATTGAACAATGTTGTCAGGAATATGTTACACACCTTCTCATGTACAGATTAACCCTCATAACAACTCTTTAACTCCATAAATGCCTGTCAGAACTATCTCTGAAAGTAAATCTTCTATACTGTACATCACTCAAATACTTATGACTGTCTTCTGCTTTTGTTTGCTCTTTCAGCTTTGTTAGCATAAAAAAAAAGTAGTGGAGTAACCATCTTATCTGGATTATTTTTCTTTCTCTCTCTCTCAAGATAGTCCCTTTACATTGGGAAATTTGAGTACTTTCTTCTGGTGATTCAGTTTACTGGGTTTTTTTACCCACAACAAAATATTTGTTTGATTGGTTTCTTTAACATTTAATTTTACAGAGGATAAGAAAATAGAGAAGCAGTTTATAAAGCAAACAAAAAAATCCTCCCCTCCCCATTTGAAGCTAAAAATATAGTGACTTCTTGTGAAAATATTAACTAGGCAGTCTTGAATTACTACAGTTTGCTATTTCAGAAATTATGGGAAATGTAATTTGGATTAAGGACCCATATAATAATTCATCCTTTGCTATTTACAGCTAAATTTGTAGCTCACAAAATATTCTAAGTTTATCTATTTTGCAGAACAGGAAAGCAAAAGTGTTATTATTGAAAATAGTGTAAAAATGTCTTCAATTTACCTTCTTACACAGCTTTTAATATCTCTATACCTCAACTTGAGGTATAGTATCAATAGAGCTAATATGGGACAATTTAATCTCTTAGTATTCTTTCTGATTTGGGCATTTGATCCCTCAGCTTTTTGAATGTTAACTATTTTTTTTTTATTTATTAGCATTAGAAAACTTCACTCTGAGAAAGGTAAGAATTCAATATTATGATTGTTCCATTCCTGGAAAAAATAGAAGAGATTTTGAAAAGGAAAGACTTTAAGTTTAAAGCAGTAACTTAGTAATAATATTGGACATATAAAAATATTGAAGAGGTAGGTAAATTTTCTTTTGGACATACGAATTTTTTAACTGTATTCTTTCTGTGACTTCTCATAATTCAGGTTTCATCTTTCTTTATCTCACCATTTCTGTGTAGATTGTAAAATGTAGCTTGTCTGGAGCAGTCATGCTGGTATCTACATATGCATTTGATTTTATGAAACTAAATTCTTAGTAAGGAATTCTTTTAATTTTTTGGTACAGATAATTTAATATCTTTTATTAAACTGAACTAAGCTAGTGCTTTAAAATAGCTCCCTGACATTCAGAATAATGGATATGAAAGTAAGAGTAATAAAAATTGCTGGGAAGGTGCAGTGCAAGCACTGATTCAGCAACTACCACACTGATTTAAACATTTTCTTTGGTACATAAGATATTAATCTGTAGGAGTTTAAAAGCATATGAGAGCAGCCCTGTTTAGAAAGGGTTGAGACATGGAAGTTATACATGGAGTTACAGACTCTGACTCATTGTGCAGTCTAGGGCAACTGTACTATATGCATGCCCTTCACTAACAGCAGCTGAAGGTAATTCAATCATCCACCCAAATGCTACATCTGAGTCACCTTGTGAAATTTCCTGCTACTCCAGCATTTGCACAAAGACTTCAGGACAATTACAGCAATTGTGCAATTAAGGGTCTAAAGAAAAGAATGCAAGAAAATAAAAAAAAAGACATTTTTCGTCAAACCTGTGAGGATTTTTGTTCAGTGAGTTTGTGTAACAGTGTTACGGACCCTTAGCTTGTCCTGCAGAACAATCTCTACAACTTTGGTGTGTATACAAACACACTGCTTTTGGTTGAAACCTGCCACCTGATAATTTCACTGGCAGTGCCTAGTTCTTGCGTTATGAGAAACAGTAAATAGTTGTTTCCTATTACTCTTCTCAGTGACAATCACAATCCAAAAATCTTTTCATATTTTCCCTTTGTTGTGACTTCTTCAAGCTGAAAAATCTTAGTGCATTTAATCTCTTCTCTTATGAAAGCCTTTCATAACTTTGATCATCTTTGCTGCTCTTTTTTGTCTTTTCAGTTCTATTATATTCTTTTGAACATGGCATGAGCAGATCTGAATACAGAAGTCGAGACACAGCAGCTATGGATTAAAAGAGTAGTGTTTTGTGGTTTAATCTCTATTCTTTTCCAAAATATCTTCTTATTCTAACTGTTGTCTTGATGAATTATGAGCTGACATCTTCATTTAACTGTCCAGACTAATACAGAGTTCAGTTTTAGAGACCGTTGCTTGTGTATTGAGAGTTGTTACTCTTTCCCATCATCTGTATTACCTGCATTTGTAGACACTGAATCTCATGTGCCATTTTACTGTAGTCATTCAATTGCATGGCATGTATCTGCAGCTCTTCACAGCCTCAGATTTTACTATTCACTTTTGTTTGGTACCAAAGCTAATTTAAGTGATAGTGTTACAATTCTTCAATTTCATATTTGGATTCCTTATGGTCTGCTGATTTGTTAGTAGTCATTTTACCCTATTAATCTTTTCGTTCCAGGCAGTTTTAATGACTCATTTCTATTCTCAAAATATCTGCATTGTAGGAATCACTCTGACTTCCTTATTTTCAAAATTTATTTATTTATTTATTTAGGAGTGAGTACTTGTGACCTTATCCTCTTTCAGCAGTCTGTATATGTGGTTAGCCTCGCTGATCCTCTGGCAGACTTTCATTTTTTCTGATTTTTTTTTTTTAATTCTCATTAATTTCTATGTCATGAACAAATAGTCTTCAAAACCTTTTTCATTGGTTTATTCAATATATATTTCAATATTGCAACATTTTATGTGTTGGACTTCATGCTTTTTTCTCATCCTAATTTGCTCACAATTTTGACATTTTTTTAAAGAGTATCTTTTTACTCTTAATGGCCTTCTTTAGTCTGCTGTTTCACCAAGCTGGCTATTTTTTTGTCTTTTAAAAGTGTTTTTGATAAGTGGTATACAGTTTCTCTGAACTCCTAATATAGTATCTTTGGGCAGACTGTCATGCTATCTGCAAGGATTTAGTCTTTTAGCTGTCCTCTTAAATTTCCTCTCAAAAAGCTTTGTCGTGTTCAGGTAGTTCTCTTTTTTTTTTTTTTTTTTTTTTTTAGTTAAGTGATATTGTAGATTTTTTTTCCCCTTTTCCTCTTTTCTGTAGACATTCTATTTGAGAGCTTATTGGCCAGCATTACAGTGTAACTTAGAGTTACTTTTTCCACCTGGCCTGTTGAATGCTAAAAAGTAAATCAAGTAAGCACTGTTTATCCTCTCTTGTGCTCTTTGACAAGTTGTTGTAAGTGCAATGTACTTCATCATTCTTATATAATTTGTATCTTGGAATTGTAATTATGCTATGAAACACAAGGTATTTTCTTTTTATTTCCTTTGCGAGGTATCTTTGACATTACATTCCTCTCTTAGAACCAGGTGCTGGAGTTCTTATCTTTTAAACATCAAAAAAAAGTGTAGAATCAAGTAAATACTTGATTTTGATCTGGCTACTGATTTTTACATGCCCTGTTCAATTAGGATTTTATTTACTGAAGTTCTTTTTTGCTATCCCCTCTCTAAATACCATCAACTTTTACTCTACCTATTTTC
This sequence comes from Trochalopteron elliotii, assembly GCA_024734555.1. Classification (NCBI taxonomy): domain Eukaryota; kingdom Metazoa; phylum Chordata; class Aves; order Passeriformes; family Leiothrichidae; genus Trochalopteron; species Trochalopteron elliotii. Next base: position 5,738,504 of record JANPWX010000013.1, read on the forward strand.
TTTTCCTTTTGCACTTTAAAGTTTGTGACTTCACTCTAGTTGACAAGTTATCTGAGATTACATGCTTTTCTATACCTGTCACTTGTCTTCAGTCTAAGACATTAGCATAGACAATTCTAATGTCACCAGCCTTTTTCTTCTGCTGGTTTGCATAATGCCTAGTCTACTTGAATATGTTCCATTCATTGCAAACATTTCCTTGGTTGCTATTTAAAATATACCCTTCTCTTATCAATTTTCAACCAAAAAGAGTATATGAGCTTTAGCATCTAAAATTCAGAAAGCAGAAATAGCATCCTGCAGAAAAGTGGAAATGGTGCAGAAATGTGATGTCATTTTCAGTTCTTTCTTAGGCCATTACAGTAAGACAGAGAAGAAAAAAAGAAGACAAATTTATTCCAAATCAATTAAGGAGAGATTCCTAGCTGTCTCTTTTTCATCTTGAATTTTATCTTTTGCTTGTGATTCAATTGACTCAAGTCTGCCTCTTCATAATGAATTTTTATGAGAGGGAGACTTGATAGTTATACCTGTAAGTAATGTTCAAGTAAAATTCAATGTTGTGCTTCCTTTTTACTGGAAAAAAACACCCACACCTTATATTGGTTGTCTCTGATGACTGCCACCAATTTCCTATTTTCAGCTCCTTCTGTTTTTTTATTCTCACACTTCCTGGGAGTATTGGAAACTAAGAATAACCTTTTTAAGAACATGTACAGACAATGTCCATTTTTCCTTGGTATACTAGTAATATCCCATATCAAAGGTAACAAAATTTTCATTGTTCCCTTGTTACGCAATTTTCCAAATGCCTATTTTAGGCTTGTACCTTACCCTTTTGTCATTTTGACTTTTCTCACCCTTGGAAAAATACTTTTAGAGATCTTTCACACCCTATTGTTACAGAATTCCACTCAGGAATGCAAACATCCATTATTATTACCATTTTCCCTCAATCTATCACAAATCTTAATATTTTTATATTTTTCTACAATGAGGCAGCTGTGAAAACTTGTCCAAATTAACATTACAGGTGGATTAGCCAAATCATTTTAGAGCTATTTATTTTTATCTTTATTTAGGCTTAAAGTACAGTCAGTCACTTTGCCTCAACTTAAATCCAAAGTGAATCCAAAGTGCCAAAGTGAATAAGAGTAAAGAGAATCAGGGCATTTTAGATCTGAATAAGAATTAGAAAAAAACGTAATGAAAAGAGTAAGAGTATAACAAGAAGAGTATAAGAATATCGACTTAGTGCTTTGATGCAATTGAGCAAATCTTCTTTGTCTGTTTAACTGATAAGGATTAATTTTTCAGAGTGTTTCAGTACAGCCTCAGACAGAAATAGGTATGCAAGCTCTGGTGTTCACTATTGGAGGTCTTTCATCAAAGCAATGCCTTAAGATTCTTTCCCACCTGATGTCCAAATCTCTTTTATGTACTGCAGTGGGATCTGTTTGGGTTGCTGTAGCCCCTGACTAGGCTGCCATAGCTTTGTGGGGATTGCTGCAGCTTCTTGGTAGAGTCTGGTAAACACAAGGTCATTATACATGAAAGAAGCATGTTGGTAATGCATCCTCATTCACCCATTGGTCAGATCTTATCAGGTAACACCCTTTGTGCAAATAAAACATGGCACTTCCATGTCAGGGGTACTCTGACCATGAAACTGAGTTCAATAGCCTGGCCACAGGCACAGCTTGTAGTCTTTTTTAACATGCAGTGCAGAAAAGTCACCTCCTTGTGTAATCACTAATGGTCAACTTCACATAATTTCTGTAAAGGTTCAAGGTAAAATCCAAGAAGAACATTATGCTAAGAAGAAGGATCACATAGCCATGAATCTCAGCTATGCTGACTTCCGAATCATGTCCACAATATGAGAGCTGGATCAGGCCAAAGGTGTGCTCAGCATGACTTCAGCTGCATGGAAATTATAGGTAGGGCTGCTACACTAAATAGACAGTTTTCTGCTGTGCAGATTTACACTTATTAAGCCACATGCAGCCAAAGGGTCCATAGAAATGGAATCAACATTTTGAGCTCCACAGACTGTCACTCATATTCTCAGACAAGAATAGGAGTCTTGCAGTTTATCTAAGGGGCTTAACATTCTTTTCTCTGATTCTCATTCAATTACAGTATATATTTATTTAAATTCGTTCATCTGGAACCTTAGGAAAAGATAATTTCTTTCCATTTCAGTTTTACAAAGAGGTGACAGTAACAGCTGAAACTTATGAAATGTTTGACCCAGACGTGTCCTGTTAATAGCTTGCTTGCTGATTCAAACAAGCGGTGCCATCCATGCTGTATTCAGGACTTCCTCACTGAAAAGAACAAAACAGGTCTGAATGTAAAGTTATGGTACAGTGCTCTGTCAGGTTGAACAGCTCAAAGGTAGACAAGGATACCTGCAACTCTGTTCAGCTGAGCTTGAATTCCACCCTGATGCATGCTGAGAGTTAGCATTATATGCTTTACTCTCAGTGGTGACTGCCAGCCGTGTAACTCTTCAAGCATATCCTGCCATTTGTTCTATCCAGCAGAGGTGGGTTTCATTCCAAAGGAGCTCTTCCAAATACTTCAAGGAATAGTGTGCAAGGAGGGTGAGTTTGGGCAAATAGTAATTAAAAAAATGACAGTATTAAAAAACGCACTGTTATATGAAGGGAAACAAAATCCATCCTGTTTTCTTGTGAAAAGTGTTAGAATGTAAAAAAAAAAAAAAAAAAATTGAAGTCATATTTCTTTTGAAAAGACAATTAAAGGTATGGGACATTAATTTTGTTAAGTACAGTATGCTGAAGTCCATAGGATTTAGATCTTACCTAAACCTTAATCACAATTCCAGGTACCTCTTATAGCCAGTGAGAGCCAACTACCTCAATCATTTAGATATCGATGTGAGACTCATTTGTGCTCAACTGTTTACTGGGACAGTGTTCTGGATGGGACCCCACAACCCTATGGAATATTTTTTATTTAAATGCACCCTAATTTGCATTAGAAGAGTGGGAATTAGGTATCTGGATGGGGAGCAGGAGGCATGGTGTATCCTAGCAGATCCACACCATGCAAGTTTGGTGTAGCCATGGAGGTGTTAATGAGAGGCTTGACTTTCCAACCCGTAGCTAACAGATGTGGCTGCTTTTATTTACTGTATTGAAGTTTCTGAGTTTTTTTTTACTTTACTTATTATTCTTTGATTGCTTCCTCAGTGTAGGAGAGTCTGACTGGAGCCCCTATTTATTTCTCATGATGTGCCTTTTCTATCAAATGACAGACATCAACTGAGAACATTTTATTTCTAGTCTTGAGAGCTTCACACTCTTGAGAGTGGCCTAGAGGGACACAGCTGTCTATTTGTGCAGTGAACAGAGTATTATCCTCAGATGCATCCTGCTCAGCAAAGCCTTAAATATTATGGCCAGATTCTTGAATTGGCATTGAAAATAAATTGAGAACCAATGGAAAATATGAGTTGTTGATATGACAGGTTGAGGTGGCTTGTCCTCTTAAACAATTAACGTTTTGTGTTCTGTGCGTATTATGCTTGCATCCCTGCCTGTTTTCTGCATAATGCTAAGTACAACAGTATGAGTAAGACGAGATTATCACATTGATGATCACTATCCAATCTGACAATAAAAAAAAGGACAATGCTTTTTGAGATAAAAACAAGGAATTTCAGTTCCTTTCTCTGTATATCTGATGAGATCTTGAGACTTCGTACTACTTGAGTAATCATAGGGTATATAATTTAAGGAAACAGGAAATAGTCCTAACATATAAATATTCAGAATGTTCTTTTTTCCTCCAGCATCGCATCCTTCTTCTGATGGCTGACCTTGAATCAGCTGGTTTTTACACTTTAGATTTTTTGACAGTTTTGTGACAGCACTACTTCAGAAGATGTAAGGCTGTGGTCCATGAGTTTGTGGCCCATAACAGCTCCACTTCACAGTCTTTGTAATGCATGTCGCAAGCTTGCAACTTGTGATCCCATGAAGGATCATTCCTAGGAAGGCATTAATGTGTTCAAAAGAAGAAGGAATTTTTTAACATTAAAAGGAGCAATGAAAATACAAGTGACTGTCCGTAAGTATTAGCTCCTGATGAGCAAGGGTGGGATGTCTCAAAGTCTCTCCAACATTAGAAAGTTACTTTCACAATTTTATCTGGTTTAAATCTGTTAAACCATCCTAGTTCCATACAGTACATTCTCCATTCTCTAGATGAGAATTTTAAAGGACAGAGGACTTTAAAACTTTAGGAGAGAGTACTTGTGATCCTTCAGCAAACTGGTTCAGGAAGGTGAATTGTTTTTTTTTTCATATGTTGTTTTAGGCACTTGAACCTACTCACCATAAAATTGAAACAGGATAGAAACAAAGAGTAGATTCCAGGCAGGAATGATCTGGCTTAGTTTTACATATTGTGGAACCACAGCCTAAAGAAAGGAGAAACTTGCTTCAGCTGGAAGGTAGGTCTTCCTAACTTCCTTCCTTCCTTCCATCCCACTAGGGATTTTTCCTAGCCCAAAAAATTGTGAATACACACTGCAAAACTGCTTAAAGCAAAACAAAAAGATGACAAATGCCATGGGTTTTTTCCCATATCTGAGTAAAAATATTACTTTTGAGCAAATGAAGAAGTAGGCAGTCACTTTAGCCTGTTGCAGGGTAAACAGCTTTCTGAAACTAGGCACGTCTTGACACAGAGATTTTTATGTGTTTTTCTGCAGATGTTGCAACAGGAAAAAAAAAGATAAATGTCTTCCTATGTCTTCTAGAATAATCACACCCTTTGAGTAATAATTTCTACTACATATAGGCAAGATGTTGCAAGATAATCTCCAACTAATTACATTATCTGCAATTTTGGTTTTTTTATCTTCTTCATATAAACTACTTGTTTGGCACACAAAATGAATTAATGTTCATTCTGCATATGCAAAAAAGAGTAGGCCTTTAAGCAGTAGGTTAGATTTTCAAGTTACCAGGCCAGATACACAGCAAAATGGAATCTATCATTGTGTAAATGATGAGACATAAAAATCTTAATATGAATGCATATGTATTACTTTGCATTTAAAAGTATATATTTTATTTATAAAATGTATTTACAGATAAGATCTTAGAAATTCCACTCTTATTCATTATGTAGTGATTTATGTTTGTTTTACAGTCCTGACCAGATTACAAGTCCCATTTTGCTAATAAACACCCAATACTTCATCATTCTGGGCTGAGAAAGTAGTGCAGATTTCTGCTGTTTTTACTCTTTTTAGAGTAATGACTTTCTATTCTACCATTTAAAATTATTAGAGGGATATCAAACAATGCATTTTTCTTGCAAACTGTAAGTGGCTACTGTGAAATAATTAATTTCCCAGCAGAAAATTCAGACTTGTAATACACATAAGCAAATTAAAAAGAATTTTAAAGATTCCTAAATCTATAAAAGTCATATTTTACAAATGAAATACACATGCCATTGCAATATGTGTTAAAAATCCCAAATTCATAATAGCAAAACTATTTTTATTTAGGTACCCTAGATAAAGTAAGTAGGCATTCCACTCCTAAGGCATGAAGTTTCTAAACATCTGTAGTATTAGAGGAGATATATTATGAAAGAATTACAAATGCAAATCTACTTTAAGAGGAATTTCTAGTTCCAGTAGGCTGCAAGATGGAAATTTTCTCCTTAATAGAACAAAAAGAAAAAAAAAAAAAATTCAGGCATGAGGACTGCCAGTACTTACATGTGTTTAAATTGTTATCACATCTCCAGTTGATTGACATCTTCAATAAGCTGTTAATGACCCACTCCATTTGCTTTAGATGAGCCTTAGATTTTTAGATCTGGTGATTTTTGTAGAATGTTGAATTAAGTAGATTTAATTACCTTTTCTTTTGGTTTTTGTTTTCGTTTTAGTAATTCATCATTCAAAGGAATAGTACGCTTTTCCATCATAATAAAGTTTTGCCATAACCTTTCCTTTGATTTGAGTTCTAGATGCAAAACTAAGTGCTAGGCATAATGAAACAGTATTCTTCCCTGAGCTAGGCTGTGTGTATTAGGTAGCAGTTATTCATAAAAAAAGAGCCTTTCTCATGCTCGCTTTCAGTGTTTTAAAGTAGTAATTTAGCAGCTGTCTTGGAAAGAGCTGTGAGCATGTTGGAAATCAAAGATGATTCTGGTTCTGTACATGAGATGCATTGGTACTGCATTTTTATTAGCATATTTTCTTTCCTTCTACTTCGATACTTTCAGTCCTTGGACCTCAGAGATGAGAAATACAGATTGTAGCTATCATGCCAGATAAGGAAAACAATGCAAGTGATGATGCAAAATGCATTTTCTCTGACAGTGAACAAGCAGAGACTGGTTTGTGTAAAACAGGTTTTTACCATCTGACTGCGATGGACTATTCTCACCACAGTGATACCTGCTGTGGAGCAGTGTTATATTTAGTTGCACTGTAATAGCATTTCTTTCAACAATTGAATTGAATATTGTAGAGATGTGGTGGCACAGGCAACCATGGCTATTAGTACACAATCAGAATTTTATATTCAGACATGAAAATCTGTATTGGTGCCAGACACTATCTAACCTGTGATTGTGGTAGAGGAAATTATTGGTGAGAGGGTTGGTAAGTGAAGAGCTGGATGAATGTAAGACTTTGTTGCAACAAAACAAATGGAACCCTAACTCTCCCCAGCAGGAATGAATAAAAACTTAGAAGACATGATAATTATTGAGCTCTCCTACTTCCATTCATGTTGGACATTTATATGGGCAGAACTTCACTATACAAAATCTGAACTCAGTCCTCTGATGCAGACTTGCACACCAGTCAGCTTTCCACAAATGCTTAGCTAGCTCACCTCTGCATGAGGTGGAGTGTGTACAACTGCAGTTCGTACATATACATCATGGAGGATGGAATATCATGTGAACTTGAGCAAAGGACACCCCCTGTGCCTCTGTGGATAAATTCTGCAGTCTGTACTTTCCTTCAGAAAGAGGATAGCCAAGGACTGCACTTTGGAGAAAAGAGAGTATGCCACTAGCTGAGTTAAAATGAAATATAATATCTGGTTTAAAGTAGTCACCGGGCTCTCTGTGACCTCATCCCTGCAAGACAGCAGCTAATCAGAGTTATCTGGTGGGGTTATGTTATGTCCCCCCACATACAATTCCTATCTGCTCAAAAAGTGACATGATCTTTCATCCATCTTTGTGTCTCCAATAAGCATAAAATCTGTTGGGGGACTGGGGGAGGGGCAGAAGGAGAAGCAGACTAACCTTTGCAGCTCGATTACAGAGAGAACAATTTGTTTTTGTAATTAGAGCTCAGCAGTGATCTGTGTTTCACTGATACTCAGCTCGGTGTAAACAGAACTCAATTCTGACAACTGTTTAGCTCACGGCACAGTTTTAAAGTATTAAGGGATAATGGAAGACTTATTAGATTAGCTTTTGCCATGATCTTTTAGTGTCCCAGATAATTATTATTTGTGATACAGCTGAATGGTTTAGGCTTGTGTTACTATTATGCATGCATTTCTGCATAATACTTTATCTGCTATTGATGGACACTAAAATATGTATTAGAAAGTATACATTTAGTCAGATTGAACAGGTATTAGTGGTATTTTCAAGTGGATCAAATTCTTCTTTTTGTGATTGTTGGTTTTGTTTCCATCATAACAGTTCTTAGTTCCTGACTTTTATTTTTGAAAAACCTGTACAGTTATCTTCATCATTATTCTTATTCACATTTATGTGACTTTTACCACAATCCTTTGATCGAATCATGGCATTTCTCCCCCAGCATTTTAACATTCCCTCTGTTTCATGTGTTTTGGTGTTGAATAACGTTTTCTTACAGTATCACCTTTTCTATCTTTCTTATTTAGTATTTTAAATCATTCATCATTGTCACATACTGTTTTTAACCTTGTTATTTGACTTTTCCTCTAATTACCGTTAAAATAGGGTATGTTGTTTCTAGCTCTGATCTTATAATTAGCATTTTTCCTTTTGATCACCTTTTGTCTCATTTTGCATAAGGTATGTGTTTTTAATCTTTACACCACTTTTCCCTACACAGTTTTATCTTATTTTTATTTTTTCTGGCTAACCTCATTCCATTAGTTTGACTCTCTATCCTGGTTTTGGCTTGGAAAGAGTTCATTATCTTCTTAGTAGCTGGTGCAATGCTGTGTTTTGTTTTTAATATGAGAATAATATTGATAACACACTGATGTTTTTGGTTTTTTCTAAGTCGTGCTTACCCAAAATCAAGGACTTTTCAGCTTCTCTTGAAGGAGAAAGGATACAAGAAGCTGGGCAGGGGCACAGCCAGGGCCAGGACAGGTGACGCAAACTGGTCATGGGGATATTCCATACTGTATGGAATATGTAATATTATAAACTGTGGGGAAAGCTGGCCAGGGGCTGCTGCTTGGGAACTCTCTGGGCACTGGTGATTGAGTGGTGAGAAGCTGCATTACGCATAAATTTATTTTCATTTTCTGACCCATTAAACTGCTCTTATCTCAACCCACATGTTTTCTCACCTTTTTTTTTTTTTTTTTTTCATTCTCTCCATCATCCTGCTGCTGTGGGGAGTCACTGAGCAAAGCTCAGTAGTGCTTAGTTGCCATGTGGGGTTAAACCACGACACTCCCTTCTGATCAGAAACATTACTTCTAATCTTTTTTCTATTTCCAGTAAGTATTTTGCATACTGTATTGTCCTTGTTTACAGAGATGTGATTTTCTTTTTTTAGAAAATTAAGTTTGTAACTTCTTGGCAGTTGTGTTTAGATTAAGGCAATACTGTTGAAGGTGATTACAAGATCACCCTGGACACAGCCTAAATTGCTGGAATACATGAGTTAAAAAAAAAATCTATAGTGTTTTCACATTTGAATAATTACATTCTCTCTTAAGGTTCATGAGGAAAGCAAGTCTACATCAGTGACTAAGTGGATGCATTTAACAAGACATGAGTACTAGTCCATGAGTGAAATGTGGTTTCATTTTCATCTCAGTCTCCAAATTAACATTGGTGGCTCATATTATGAAAGCACAAAGACTGCTTAGGGCAAAGGCAGCTCTGTCAGGGTTAATGGCCCCAAATCCTTCCTGCCCCAACCATCTTTTAATATTTTGGGGTGGTTGTTTTTTGTTGTTTTTTTTTTTTTCAGATTACTTCTTAAATTTACTTTTCAAAACAAGAGTCCAACAAGAAAAAGGTGTAACAGTAACTGTGATCCACCTCATTCTTTATCTTTTATATAATAATCTTCATGCTGTGTTCATTCCAGTATGCTGCCATCCAGGAGGATGGCGTGTTGCTAGTTTTGTTCATGTTAGTTATTTCATTCTCATGATTAGTATTCTTGTTTGTTCTTGCAAAATGTAGTAACTTAAAAGCATCCAGGCTCTTCAGCCACGTTTTCTATTTGGAAGTCAAAGTCATGTGTCTATTTCTGAAGAAATCATGCTTGTCAAGTGGGCATAGAGCAAAAGAGGAGTTTGCTGTAATTACTGTGTAGTAAGAAAAAGGGATGTATATATATATATATATATATATATATATATGCATGCCTTGCACATATACTGCCAAGTTATCATGAAAAGAGCAGGTAGTTCTGTGAAAGTCAACCTTTTCCTACACTGCTTTTATTATGTATTAGATATTTCTGATCCTTCTGTTGATACTCATCACAGCAGTCTCTGAGTACCTCCCAGCAGTGTATTAAGCTCTTGACTTAAGTTCTCTCATTTTCTCTCTAGAAGGAGAAAACGGCTGAGTGTGCCATTAAATTAATGCATTTTGGTACCCTGTGTCCCAAAGGACTCCAATTCTTGTTAAAATTTGTATTGTATTGTAAAATTTATCTGGTTGAACAATGGCATGTCATACAGAGAATTGAAGACTGGAGCAAGAGCTTACCACTTGCTCCTCGGCTGAGACAGTTTTGTAGCCAAGGCTGTATAGGCTGTTGTTTGTGACAACTTCATACTAATAGAGAACATAAATGTTAAGATACATGACATACGTAGTCAGAGAGTCACAGAATGGTGCGGGTAAAAGGGCACATTTATAGATTATCTAGTCTAATCTCTCTAACAAAAGCAGGACTCAACACCCTCATTGTGAAAAAAATTCTTCCTTGCGTCTAATCTGAACATATCTTCTTTCTGTTTAAAACCATTGGACCATGGTTCTGTCACCACAGACCCTGGTAAAAAGTCTTTCTCCATCTCTTTTATAAACCCCCATATGAATATTGATAGGCTGCTGTAAGGTGTCACCAGAGCCTTCTGTTCTCCAGGCTGAGCAGGCCCAGCTCTCTCAGCCTGTCCTCACAGAAGAGGTGCTCTAGTCCCCTGACTTTTTTTGTCTCATCTCTAAACCCTTTTTAACAGGTCCATGTCTTTCTTGTACTGTGAATAACAGAGCTGGACATAGCACTCCAGGTGGGGTCTCATGAAAGTGGCACAGAGGGACAGAATCCTCTCCCTTGTCCTGCTGGCCACAGGCTACCAGGATGCAGCCCAGGACACCATTGGCTTTCTGGGCTGTGAGTGCACATTGCTGGGTCACACCTATTTTTTCATCCACCAGAAACTCTGAGTCCTTGTCAGCAGGGCTGCTCTCAAGCCATCCATCTCCTAGTATTGATGCATTGCGTTTGGCTTCTTTGAAAGCCTTCTTTCATGAGGTTAATTTTTTTTTTCCTAAGTTTTGATAACCAGAAAAAAAAAAAACAAACCACAAAAAAAACCCTTACTAAATAGTGTTTGAATCTCTACATTAAGTATTTAAACTGAAATTGTCTCTGATAGAGCCTCTCCTTTTCCACAGACTAGGAGGTAGCATAAAAAGACCAACTTCTCAATTTACGTGTCTAAGCAATGTAGCCTTCCCAGAACACAGATTATTTTATTCTGTATCCTGGTAGAATTTCAGCCCAGGAGACTAGAATATAGTTGTGAGAATTTCACAATACCTTTGTGAGTCTTTTAAGACCATTTGGTCTGGTGAACTAGTAAATATGCCTTCATAAGCTGATGTTTTCCAAGTATCTCCCTGGTGAAGGTAGCATCATTTTCCTGTGATAAAGAGAGAAAAAGCTGTCAGCTAATGCAAGCTGTTCACTTTTCAGTCCATATTGTGTGAATTATATCAGGTAATAAACATGATATATGATCTAATGATGGTATTTAGGTAAGGCCTGAAGGTACGCTGGTAATTATACTGTTCACTGCAAGTGTAGGTCTTAGTTAGGTACTACATAGGTATTGCTCATTTCTGACATGAAGGTACAGCACATTCTCCCTAGATCAAAGAACCTAGATAGATCTTGTGATTGACAATATTTAACAACACAGAAGGAGAGAAGTATAAGAATAAATAATGTCTTATCTTTCTCTTTATCTCAACACCCAGTGTACTGCCAAGTCTAGTTCATGACCAAAGTCCAGACTGAGTTTTTGAGAATATTAAACTTGTGTAGATTTTTTTTTTTAATTAATTAACATCTTCCTGAGCTTACTCAGGATTTAGATGACTGGATAGAGGATGTCAGTTTTATTATGGTTGGAGAATCTCAGCATTTTTTAGAATACTCATTTTGCAAAGGAAGGGGAGATGACTTATTTGAATGTGTGTTCCAGTTAGGATTGGAACCAGCCACCTTCCAGTCAACATTGTTTGTCTTCCTGTGCTGCAAAGGTCACAGTTCAGATTTTTTTGGATTAACATTTTCTTAGGGATAAACTTCTTTACTTTTTGTGAATTGCTATATTGAAGTTTGAGATTTTTGGTAGACACATGCCTTGCATGACTCAATTATAAATGACGTATCAATGAACTTCTTTTTCTATTATTTATTAAAAGTTTTGTAAACAGGCACTATTATTTTAAATTACCATACCAGAACAGCTTGTTCTGTATATAAATACATATTTTATAATACTAACTTTGTAAAAGCAGTGTTGTACAGAATGTTATATTTACAAGACTAAAGATTCAAGCAGCAAATACCAGATAAAACTTTTTTTCCTGGAAACTTTGACAACAATGTCAGAAAGCTTTAGAGTGGTGAAATCTTTAGAGTGGAGGTTAGAAAACAAATCGGATCTTGTAAGGAGGAAGACAATTATCAGAATACATAGAACAGCACAAGTATTGAAAAGTGAAAAGAATTTAAATGATATATCAGCAAAACCTAACTGAGGCTTGTCAATTTTCTGAAAAGCATATTTTAAAGTCAGGAAAAATTCCCTCCACAAAGACAGGAAGACATTTTTCTGAGAGATATCATGGCTGGGTAGAACCTTGCAGTCATCTTGTGTGTATGTAGTAATTATATTTTTAATGTTGTACATGAAACATTACCTAACAGCAATTACAAAATCCCTATCATTGGTGAATACTAGGAAAAAGTCTTGAATTTCAAGTATTGAAATAGAAGGGAAATAAAAGAACAGACAAATTAAACCTGTGTAAAATATACTTTTCACAATATCATAGAATGGTTTAGGATGGTTCGTAAAAATCATAAAACTTCCAACTCCCCTGCCATGGGCAGGGACATCTGCCACTAAACTAGGTTGCTCAGGGCCCCATCCAACCTGTCCTTGAGCACTTCCGGGGTTGGAGCATCCACAATTTCTCTGGGTAACCAGTGCCAGTGCCTCACCACCCTCACAGTGAAGATTTTCTTCCTAATATCTAATCTACAGCTACTCTCTTTCAGTTTGAAGAAATTCCTCCTTGTGCTGTCATTATATGCTTTCATAAATAGTCTCTCTCCATCTTTCCTGTAGGCTCCCTTCAGGTATTATGGTGGTGTGCAGAAAATCTCTACCATAAACCATAGCACAGTCTTGTCAATCCCATATAAAAGTTCTCTTTGTGTTTGTATTGAAGGTGCTGCTACTTTCTTTTTTTTTTCCTCTCTTTCTCACTTTTCTTCCCTTCCCACCCCCCAATTAATCTAATACACTTCATTAAATCACAGTCTGGATGGATTAATTCCCAATTTTTTAGGCATGCATGAGGGCACTGTAAATTTCAACACACTCCATGGCAGGTAGTTCTAAGCAGATTTCCAGGGTAATTTTGCGTTATACAGGATGCAAGATGCCTTTCAGTTTCTTCCCACATACTTCTGCTTGCAATCTTCCTCTTCTGCTTTGATTCTTTTGCTGGGGGCAGGTGAGGACGACGTGGAACAACAAGAGTTTTCTGCAAGTTTGATAATTTAAAAGTGCAACTATCAAGATAATCCTTTCAAGTATACTGAAGAACTCCTTCATGAAAATAATATTTTTTCACAAAGTAATATTTTGCATTACAAAAGAATTTTTCTGTTTTGTATGCACATATTTATGGCTAACTTGACTGGGCACATTACAAAAGCTATCCATGTAATCTTTCATTATTAAAGCAGCTTCTAGCATTAAATAGCTGTAAAAAAATATATCAAGTGCTTTTTCTTACCTTTTGAAAAAGGGGCATTTGAAATTGGAGTTTGGCTTTGGCTGGACATTTTTTTTCTGGGTTTGGTCTTTTGTTTTTTTGGGGTTACTTTTTAGGTTGAAAATGATTGTTAACTTTCTGCCTGGGGGACAAACTAGCCATCTTTCAGAGAAACAAAGGAAAATTAAATAATATCATAATCTATAACTTTCTTAAATGTAATTTTGCCCCTCAAAAAGGTCCTAATGTTTCAGATTTCTTTAAAACTCATATTTAGTTAAGAAATATCCTTTATTCATCTTTGTCAAACTTACTTTACTAGGTATGCCATTATTCAATGGCAGAATTTTTCTTTTACTTTAAAACAACAGTTTAGAAGCTGCACGTTCGTGACCCTCTTAAATAATTTTTCATGGATAAACTAGGAATTTACATGTGTCTTCTGTGCTATTTTTTTTTACTATTCATCATGTCTTATGAGAAAAATGAAAGCAAACAATATTTTTCTTTCACCAGCAGCCATCAGATTATGTGGTGTCTCAGTAACAAAGGGTAGTATCTTATCCATATTGTATATAATACATTAAATATGGAATGCGAGTAAATGTAAAAAATTAATGCAGCAGATACGCTGAAAAATGTTTAAATCAACATTTTTGCACAAGCATCCAGAATATATGGAAAATATTTGATAGTTTTCTTCCATACCAAGAATATAGAGCTAAATCAGTGACAGTTTGAATAAAACCCCCAAGTTGTCCAGTCTTTAGTTTTCAAACAGGAGCAGTAACACATTATTAAACACATAGGGAAAATTTTTACCTTTACCAGGCTTGCTAGGATTTATCTCATATAAACTCATTCACCATTGAAGGAATAATTCCAATTACAGTATTTATGTGAACCTGAAGATAGAACCCTCAAATTACAATAGGTTGTACATTCAATTACACTCACTGTGTTTTGTTTACATGTACCACATAAAATAAAATCCATTCTATTTCTGCATAGCATTGTTTTTTGTAATTTCTATCCTCTTCTTTTTTTTTTTTGTTTGAAGATTTCCTAGAATTTTAGTATTTTTTCCAAAGTTAGCCTCAACTTGTTTAAACATTATTTTATTCCAGATGAATTAGAATCCTTTATTTATCATAATGAGAATATCCTTTGGAAATTAAGGCAAAACCAGCATTTTGTACCTGTTTCTCTGCATGGAGGAACCCTTATATTTTAGTGGACATTTTGAATATCTGGCAGTATAAGATTTTGACATCTTTTTTAGTCTAGATGTCCAGTTCTAATTACTGAAATGAAGTATTTGTAAAATTAGGAATATTTATCCTGGAGCCATGACTTCTTTTGAGATAAGTTGATGTCAAATAAAAAGAAAAGTGAACTTACCTTGGAAAAAGAATACATATACACAGACTTGTGCTGAAAGACTACAAACCTTTACACAGAATAGCTTTAAAAGGTCTGGAAGTCTTTCTTGTTGTGGCAGACTACTGATCTCAGTCAAATTCCTTCAACATTATCCGGACAAACTCTGCTTTCCTGCTAAATGTGCTACGTAACCAATAAAAGCCTTATAAGCATGTGCATTTTCCAGACTTACTTTCAGGTGCTTCCATATGTTATGAGAGTATATTCAAGATCGTGATAGAAATGTATACAAATTAGATGAGAAGCCAAAGGAAAAAAAGAAAAAGAAGGAAACATCTGCAGTGCATCAATGGGAAAAAAATGTTTAAGCTGCCTGTTATTAACTGCTCAACCTGTTTTATGCTGGATTTCTGCATAATTATGTTACAGAGGAGGGGAGAAAACAGATGTTGGATAAAGATTGAAAATAAGAAAATGATACTGTTAGAAAAAAATAGTCGTGGCTGCTCACAGCTAGACATTTTTTGGCAAGACTTTTAGACAGCAATCTATTTCTCAAATTCATTGCCCATTTCTGCAAGATTAATGTAAAACAAAATGTTTCTTTTTAAGTCTGATCAGTTGAACAATTATACAACTCCAATAATCCCCAAGTCAGTCTTTCAAGAAAGCAGCTGAATGTTTCCTCAAGCAGTTTCATAAATTAGATTAAATGAATATCATATCAGGTCAGAAACACTATAAGCTCTTTTCATGGGAAGTTGTTGATAGCTTATGTAATTAGCTGCTTTTTTCATGCTTTGCAAATATCCAAATAATCCATACAAGATACATTTTTCATAATCTTTACAGAATAAAAGCTATCAAACTATACTTGTATGTTTTCTACGTTTCTCACACTTGTGTCATGTTTTAAAGCAAACAGAACTATAATTTTTTAAGACTGTCTCATTTTTTTTTTCTCCACTTAGTTGATATTTTCTGGCACTGGGTCTCAATGCATTACGAAATTCCTAGATAGAGCTATCTAAAAAAGGGGCTGAAACTACATGTTGGCACTACAGTAAATCATTTGCATCACTGCTACACTGTACACTCTGTTTTACTTGATTATTTACCTGAGTTAGAGTTATTCCTGAATAGACTCTGCAGTGGCCCTTGACTAAAAGAATCATGTGCTTTATTGCAACTGCTACCACACTTTTACAGACATGGCTATTCACAGCATTAAGATAAAATCAGAGACCATTTTGGAAAAGGGATTTGGATGTGAAATGAATCCTTTTTCCAAAGTTTAATTTTCTTCTTGTTAACTAAAAATATTTTATTTTTCAAGCATTCCCGACTTTGCTTTCCTTTGCTATCCTCACCCTACATACCATCACAAGTAGACTTCAGTCTGTTGATCTGCTTCTTTCAGGTGAGCAAATACTTCATCTGTTAGCCGTCTTCTCTTATGATCCAAAATTTACATGTGAGATCATAAAGATGTGTAGGGTTTGTTTTTTGAAAAGTTGCAGCTTAAAAAATCACAGAGCTTGATAGACAGCTATTTCCTGAAGAACTTACAAATAATTTGGTGAAGAAAGTGCATATTTGTATTAATTTTGCAATTAAGACATTTGGACATAGAAAACCTGTTCAAAATGATATTACAGTCTTTGTTTTCATCCTGATAGAGGTTTAAAAGAAAGCATGCTATTTGAAAGAGGTAAAGATGTGTAAAAAAATACCATGTGAACCCATATTACTTTGGGTGTGCTGTGTGCATGCTCCTTCTCTAAATACATTCTTATTAAAGATTGGAAGTGAATAGCAGTAGTTTGATGTTATGTTTAAAATCCCAGCTACATCGTTAGCACCAATCTCTGCAGGAATGTGTGGTTCGGGGGTACTGGTAGGTTGATGGATCTGTCTGTAGAATCAGAACAAATCTTTCTCATGATTCATTTTTTGCTACAGATAAGCCATAAAACAAAGACAGCAGATTGATGGAGGTTTAGTTTTTCTGCTCTTGTTTTAAATAGTAGATGTAGAACAGCTTCTTCTGTTTTATAGCCTGAAGCTGAACTGACAACATAAAAGATGTACGGACTTAATACCTGAGAGCAGGGCAGAAGAATGACTTCCCACTTTTTTTAAGAACAGATTAAACCCTGAACAATATAGCTCATTACTACCTAGTCTAAATTTATTGAAAAGGCAGTTTTTGCTAAAGCATGAAATGTTTTGTCTTGTTATTACCTACTTTATTGAAAGACACAAATTTCAGCTGAGAATGAGAAAGTTTTTCATTTACAGCCTGCCTGTTCATGCTGGGAGAATTTCTATACCTGACCAAAACCATAAAGCTTGAAAAACAGTATTACTGCTTTTTGCTTATGTGAGTGAATGTGACTGACTCTCATTCGGTGTCATGTAGCTGTAGTTAGTACACAATTATGAGTTTATTAAATCTGTACTTCATGAGGGAAATACCCAGAATTCATTAAAATATTCAAACTAAAATAAACAAAGGTTTTTTGGTAAACCATTCTGGTTTTTGTTCATATTTGGAGATTAATTCTATGGTTTATTTTTAGATCTGGATATTTTTTTCAATGAAAAAATAAAATTGTGGTGACTTCAGAAAACCATATGCCAGCTCTCTAAATAGCATTGATAGAACATTATACATTTTGCAGAAGGAACAGAATAAGAGAAGCATGGGCAGAAAAAAACAGAAGATCAAGATGAGAAACAGAAGACTAAAGAACAAAATATAAATAAATAAAAGTAGTTATTAATAACATATTTTTTTTGCATATTTGGCAATAGCTTATATTTCATTAAAGCAAATGTACTTTTCAGAAGGTATTTCTCCTGTTCATCAGCACAGATATCCAAATTTATTTCTAAAAGGAGATCATCCAGATATGCATAAGATAAAAAGTCCTGCTGTGTTCATTTCAGCTCGCCTCCTTTTGACTAAAACTCTGGATGTGTGGAACAACTTCAGTTAGACCTTAGCCAGAGTCCACTTTTGGACACCTTTTAAAATTCACCACATTTTTCTTTCTCACTGAGAAGAATTAACTCTTTACTTGAGATTATGGAAGCAATTACAGCTGTGTAATTTTCCTATATATTTACAACAGAACCAATGTTGGTAAAACAGTCTTCAAGTTAAAATGTGCTGAAATGTTGTCTTGTGTAGAGCTTATTAGACAAATAACACTTTATTTTCTACTTTTGTTTAATATCAGTTGGGGAAAAAAATCCAAAACAATCAAACAAAGCCATACCTTACACAGATGAATTTAACAGGCACCATTTAAATAACGTAAAAGTTTAGTTTAAAATGTTTTATGAGGCAGTCTGCAAGATTTTTATGATCACAGATTCCTTTTTTGGTTGTTTTTTTTTTTTTTTAGTTTTTATAGGGTGCTGCATTTAGAAAAAGGAGCTATTTACCCCACATTCCCTTGCCATCACATATTATGTATATACTTGTAAATTTTTGCTTGTGCTTTGAATTCTTTACATTGACCCATTGACAAATTCTCCATTTTAAAAGATTTTTTTTCTACTCATGTAGAAAATTACATGCTTAAGCTTGCCAGGTTTAAAGATTGTTGGCCTGAAAATTTATTTCAATTTACCTTCCTTGTGTGAACTGATCTTGGATGCTACTTAATTAAAGTTGTATGCAATACGTGACATTTATTGTTGGCTGAAGGTCTGTAATATAGTTCATGCTGGAGGACGGAATTGTTTCTTAGCACTATATTTATTCAGGTTTTGTTTTTTTCTTCCCCCTAATATTTGCGTTTTGCTCTGATAGAAATATGTTGGCCTCTTGTGGTTAGTTTTTGTCCTATTATCTCTTCAAACTTCTTTCTTGTCCTTTGCTCCAAGTGTTGAGTACAGAAGCTAATCTGCTTGATTTTTTAAAGTTGCACTAGGAGATCTCTTTTCTTATAGAAGGGATAGAAATTATAAGTGAATTGAATTAGTTCTTTCTTGACTTGTGTAGGATATGGCTTGCATTAATCATGTGTGAGTGTGTTGTTATGTGATGTAACACAGCTGGGCACAACAAGCTGGAGCACGTCTTCCAAGAAATTTCAAGACAGCTTCCTTGAAAACTGCTGTGAAAAAATAGCATATTTTTGTACCAAGAGTGATTAATCAAAATAGGACTTTCCCTAACACAGAAACAAAAAGAAACCAATTGGATGCCACTTCTGCAGTTCTGCTCGTAATCACTGACAAAATTCTTTGCAAAGTCTCTTGTTACAGAAGACTGTATTTAGGGTAGGGAACCAAGTATTTACAAGTATTTCTGCCAAAAGATGGTAACCCACATCTATATTTAGATATTTGGAGTGCGAATTTGATCCATATTCATACACTTAAATTAGGTGTTTACACCATCTAAATTAGGTATTTAGATCAACTGTAATTATGTACGTTAGCATGCACATGATGTCGATTCTCTTAAGTAGGACTCCGTATGCTGGAGTGGGAAGTTGGTCACCTATCTCACACATGGACACCTTCCTTGGAGGCATGCAAGTGTCAGAGTCTGGTGCTACGTCCCTCTGACATTCGTTGCCAAGGTGTAAATGTAAACAACACAGAGCAGTACTGCACATCGAGTGGAAGTGTCTGAGTTAGGTCAGTGTCAGAGTCAACCTGAACATTTTAGTGAATTGTTTCAGAATAATCTGATAATAAGTGAATTTCTTCAGGATAATCTGCTTCTCCATGAGAATTCATTTAAGCATATTTTACATTGATTTGCTTAGAAAGCCATATTTGAACACCTTGGCCAATAAGTAGTTTATGGTACCATTAATGATCTCCTAAGTCTGTTCCAGGTATTCAAGGAAAAAAAGAAATCCTATGTAGGGAAGTAAGTCTTTCAACAATTGTTGTAGAAAGAAATTGATTTTTTTAGATATATTTTCAGGGTTTTTTAATAATAAATCCATGAAATTACATTATGTGTCTGCACATTTCCCTGATTACCCATAACTTCTGAACCAACATCTATCCAAGTATGCAGGACTCAAAAGTAAGTTTCCACAAATTTTGTGGATATAGACAGCTGTAATGGACTATATAAGTGTTCAATATCAGTGTAAAACTGATGTCACAGATTATTAGATGCTGAAGACTCTTGACTGAAGAGAGTCATTAACAATGCCTCACTTACTTAGAAAGCTTCAAGCAGACTGTGCCTTCCAAGACATGTTAGTCAATACAAAAGTTTTCAGAAAAGAAGCTTTAATTAGTTCCACTGTTCTTGGCACTGTGTGTTATTAGTGACCACTTTGTATGCAGTGCAGCAGAAACCAGTCTAGTGAACAGAACCAAGCACAGGGACACTAACAACCCCTTGGGGCAGCTCAAGGAGGACAGAACTGTCATGAATATGAATATTAGTGGGACAAAGATTATAGAATCAGGGAATCATATTATAGCTTGTGCTGGAATGGACCTTAAAGACCCATCTATTTTCAACCTCCCTGCCATAGACACAGAAAACTTGCACTAGGCCAGGTTACTCAAAGCCCCAGCCAACCTTGCAAAAAATATTCCAAATTTTGGAAAAATTTAATTTTCCTTTGGTGACAGATGGAAAGTGAAAAAATGTGGGCTACTAAGATTTGCTCAGTTGGTCAGAGCATGGTGCTAATAATGCAAAGGTTTTGGGTTCAATTGCTGTACAGGCCATTCACTTAAGAGTTGGACTTGAAGATCCTTGTGGGTCCCTTCCAACTCAGAATATTCTGTTAAATCTGCAATTGTCAGTGAAATGGCTCTCCAAAAATCAGGGACAAGGAAACTTACTTCTGGGGCTCTTGCAAGGCTGGAAAGACATTTGATTTTCATATATTGAAAGAATTGAATGCAGGGTGCTGCTGTCTCTCTCTTTCCCTTCTCATAAAACCAGAACATTTCTATTTAGAGGAATAAATTAGAGATACTGATAGCATCTCAGCTTTTCCTGATCTGGTCCCAGATCCACTTTACTGAATGATGGATTCTGCATTCTTCTAGGAGGTCTCCATAAGGGGGAGATAAATGAAAGGGTCTGCATAAAAGGGAGATAAATACAAAGGGAAATAAATAAATTAATTAAAGTCTCCATAAAAGGGACAATGCAAACGCAGCATGTGTTGAGACTGTTACAGATATTTTGCCTTGTGCATTTGCTGTTGGTTCTGGGTATAATTACTAATTACTCACAATTGTCATCAGATGTATCCATGAGAGAGGGTACACTTTTATCATAGAATAAGATTACAGTATATGTTCTTTCTGATGTCTTACAGCATCTTAATACATTATCCTCTTTTTTGTGATTCTTTACATGCTTTTTCTCAAATACCTCTAAAGCTTCTGGGTAAGAGAAAGCATTTTAACAGATGTCCTTGCACACTGAAATGAATTTACTATGGATTTGGAATTGTATTCACACTTCTCACAATCACCTCTTTTCACCTCTTCATGGCATGATTTCCTCCAGGTTGTTGTAACTGCACTTAACCGCAGCATAGGAGGTTAACAGGTGCAAAATTAGTCTTATATCTTTTGTTCTGCCATGATAGTCTTGAAAGATTTACTCATACTTTCAATTCTAACATGGCTTTTTTTTCTACTTTTTTAAGTATTTTCATAATTTTCAGTAGGATAATTACTTGTCATACATTCCTCAGCAAGCATATGACAATGTAGGTACTGTAGAAAAAGCTTTGTCTTTATGATATAAATCCAACAACATCCTCATGAACATTACTGTTTATTCATATGAAAGTGATCTTTTGCCAAATGTCAGTGAGATACAATAGATTGCTTTTGGTCCTTAACTATTTCAGACTCACACTCCCAACCCACTAGTCTATTTTGCCAGAATCTGTTCCACAATTCCACACCAATAGATATATGGAAGTGACATAATTAAAAAATAAAAATAAAATTTCAGTTAATTATCTTGCAAAATTCTTGTTAATTCAAAATTCAGTTAAATATCTTGCAAGGCTGAACTTTCACAGATGAAATTATTGTCTGGGCTAATAGCAACTTTTCTGTCACTATTATATGCCCTAGTTCATGCAGATGATGCATTCATCTTTGATTTTAGTCATGTGTGGTCTCACACAGATGAGGGAAGTTGTATATTCTTTCTGGAAGCATTTAGAAAGTGAAAGATTAAAATTTGTGCTGTAAACAGTTGAGCAACAAATTCAACAGAACTTACCCTAGTTCCTAGGGTAACAAATTTGACATAATTTACCCTGACCACCTAGTACACCTTAAAACATTGAAAAGGGACACAGAATAGATGTTTTTCAAATATTTTTGTCTTTTTTCCCAAATACTTGATTTTTCCCATAATTTTGGTGGGTAGAGAGAGGCTTTAGCCAGGCAAAAGGAATCTTAAATTCAGGTGTGTTTTAGCACCCAGGCTGTTTCTACATTTTAAGATAATCACATGGCATGAGTTAAGGATTTTATCTATATTACAAATCTGTTCTCAGAAGGCTTTACATTCCCCATTGCAGCCTTTGATAATTCAATTAGCCTCTCAAAAAGTTGAGAGTAGCTGATAAATTCACTTTAATGTTAAATCAAGTACCCCAGCAGGTTTCTCTTAATATCCTTGCTTCTCAGGGAGCTTAGCTCTAGACCTCCCAAACACAACTTTCTGCAAGGAATATGAGGTCCTTTGGAGAAGATTAAAAGAACTGTCTCTACCAACATAGCTTCTCACCATTAATAAAATTGCTTCAGATCATGGCAGAGATCTCATTCACTCAGATGGCTGTCCATCTAGTTTAATTTATTTTAATTGGCAGCCTTAGGTCCCTCCTTGGAACAGATTCCTTGGATATGATGAATTATCCCACGAACAGAGAATGGCATTACACAAGCTGAATTTAACCCTTCCCTTTAAACACTCTCTTTTGGGATTTTCAAATCCTATTGGCAGACACTGATTGCTGAATAATAAGTAGGAGGGGATTAGCTAGAGTTTGCAGAGTCTTTGGAGACTGCTGGACAAAAAAGCCAGTTCTGTTTGTCTACTTATAGTAAATGAATAAAGAATATGTTACATGCAAAATATGAACAACAGGATTTAGTGTGGTAAATAGATGTATGTCCCTGCAGAAATCAGATAGCAAAACAGAGCGAAAATTCCTAAGAAGAAAATGCTGCTTTACTACTCACAAATAGTTGGCCTTAAAAGGCAGGTTGTCTTTGACCTTCTGTACTGGATTACAGTTTTGCTAGAAGGAAGACTTGAATTTTAGATGTATTCATCCATGTCATCAAAGATGCATGTTGTCATCACAGAGCAGGCTAACTGGGACACTGAAAGCTTATAGAAAATGCTTTATTTTCCTCTCCAAAGTCAGAAAATAAAAATTGACTGAAATATACATATCCCTCTCTGTGTGAAATATTTTATCCCGTATTTTTACCCCTCTTTGATTTCCTCTTTGAAATGTAATAGGCAATTACATTTCAGAACAACAGTTGCTGATTGTTTTAGAAAACAGATTTTCACAGTAAGCAAAGTAAATATACTATTTTAGATATGATTTTTTCAAAGAAATATTTCAAACAAATTAATTTCTAATGAATTAGTCATAGGAAACTTTAGGGAAGATGGTTTACATAAACATTTAAATTTAACATATTATTTTTTCTCTTTTTTTTTGGTCTTGAAAATCCCATATGTAAGACCTTTTTATTTAGAGTGTTTAGCCTGACAAAGAATAATTGCCCCTTATTTTCCCATAGTAGTTTTATCATACTAGTTTTACCTTTTTTTTTTAAATGTAATTATTTTTTAATACCCTCAGATACCAAAAAAACACATGGTTTAAACTCAAAAATATATACATTGGCATATTCTATCCCAATGTATCTTGTGAATATTAGCCTTTCTTCTCTGTCCAGTAAAAGCCCTGAAAAACTTCTTGAAGTGTGGATGCAATGAACAGCAAATGAACTCATTGAAGACAGTTTGCAACATCAAGCTGGAATTGAATTTATTTGTATATCAACAAGACCAATAGGATGCAGTCTCTAAATCTATGATGGATGATCAAATCTATCATCTGCAAAATTTGACGAGATCATTTGTTAATGCAGATCCACTTACAGGATTACCATCATAGGTTTTCCACTTGATTATGTTTAAAGAAAAATTAACTGCTAAATAAGTGTATCAGCTTTTCAGAGGACTGTGTCTGATATTTCATGAAAAAAGTTGTTGACAGTTGTTTATCCTCATAGTCTGACTCTGAGAAATACCAACTTAATGTTGTTGAATCAAAAAGCACATGCCAAATTTTAACTGAGAATTTATTTAAAGAAGGAATACTTGGGCTGATTTTGAAAACAACAGATTTAATGAATGAAAGATCTCAGTCCTACTCAGCCTTTAAAATAAAAATTTTGAGACCAGATTTCTGAGAATTAAATCAGCGACTGGTGGGAATTCCAAATATGCTGCTCTATATCAATAGATTTGCAAGATGTCCAGTACTCTGCTGTGTTCAGGTTTCAGCTAGATCTGTGAGCCAGCAGAGTCTGGGCTGCAAAAAGCAAGCTATGGCTGGACAGAAGATTTGGCTCTGCCCCCAGATTCCTTCGGGAGGCAGGATGATGTTCTGGTTAAGTTGGCAACGTACTGGCTCGCTCTGGACACAAAGTAGAGTTGATCATCTGATCTGGGTTTCTCTTGCTAAATTTCTGGAGTAAAAATAAAATAAAATGCCACTTTACACCACGTCAAATATCTCGTTTGTAATTGTGGAAGAATCTATATATACATCAGCAAAGTCACTCCCTGCTATGCTTCTGATATGAATTTGGAGTCAGGGCTGCAGCTGCATGAGGGGTCTGGATCAGCTACAATTTTCCTCAATGAAGAACATCAGATCCCAGTTTGTTCCTTCAGGCTTTCAAAGTGCAGCAATTTGTCACAAGTCTTAATTCTTTAAAAAAATAGTAATAGCTTGTTATAAGCATGATAGCACAGTATAAGGGAAGAAGGAAATTTGTTTGCATTTTCCTGAAAACAGCTCGGTGGAAAAATACCATCAGACTTGATCTGACAAATATTCTGTGGATTTCCCAGAAGTTATATGTGTCTGGTATCACTTAGCTATTAGTTTGCAAAGGGACTAATTTCTTACCAATGGTTGGACAATATGCATTAAGAGCACATTGGGAAAAGGGGACCCATTGCTGAGTTACACACCTCAATCCCACCTACATTAGGAAATATTGGGCTCTTAGACTCAAAGCAGGCAATTTTCTAAGTGATGAAAAGCTTAACTCAGCTTATAAGAAAAGGCAGACCAATACCAGGCAGATATATATCCCTAACACAGATGTAGACAACTTCAGGATATCAACTCCATGCATGTGAAGATAGTAGACTTACCTATGAAGTATTCTAGGTCTGGAGCCTTTCAATGGCATTCTAAATGACTCTCTGAATCCATCCCTCTCCATTGTCTCCAGAGATGACATAAGAATTCTACCCTAATTTGAATTGTCAAAAATTAGATTATGTGACTTTCCCTGTTTCTTGAATGAAATTATTCTTTTTTATAGCTACTGCTATGTCACTGATTAAACTAATATTCAACATCTGAATCTACATCCTGTGGGCTTTTATTCAGTCCCTTGACTGACAAGAACTCTCCCTTCAACAGAAGTTTAAATGGAAGCTTTCTCTGGTTTGCTTCCCTGTTGCATGATAATAAAACTTTAACAGGAGGAGTGAAAAACCTATGTCCTGTTTTCCTACTCCCCAGGGTTTAATGCACATGATATGAGGAAGTCAGACTCTTCAGAAGATCTCAGATGTAGGAATAGCTTTATTCTGAGTCCTAAATAGAATTGGTTAGGTACAGTTGCATTAGAAAAGTCTATGTTTTATAGTCTTGCTCAAAGGAATAAATCTTAGTAGAAGAATCACCTTGAGGATATTTCATCTTTGCTATCATGACTAATTTCAGATGTCAAACCAGCAGCTTTTTTTGCCTTTTTTTTTTCTCCCTCTTATTTTATGGAAGAACTCATTTCTGTGTGTTTTCTCAATTAGAAGCATTTTTTACTTTGCTGGGATGAGCATTGACACAAAGCTTCATTGAGATGAACATTGACACAAAGGTTAAAGTAACTTCAAAAGGCCTTCAATTTGGTATTAGTTCTATACAGTTACCTCCATCTTTCAGAGTATTACTGTTCTGCATGGTATGTCTAACCAAAGAACAAGATTTTCCATGCTCTTTGATCTTTTAAAACTATATTGAAATCTGAAGTCATGTGCTTTGCCTGAGTCTTGACTGTGCTGGCAACAGTGACCTGAATAATCTGAATAATGTACTAACATGTAGAGTCCCTCTAATAACACCAAAAAAAAAAAAAAAAAAAAAAGAAGAAATAACATATCTTCAGAATCAGTCCAGCTATGTCTAGCAAATGATTAAAAGCTCTGAAGTCTAATGTGGATAAAAGAAGGGTCATAAACAACCAAGGAAGGAAAAAAATGAAAGAAGAATAAATAGAAAAAAGAGTTCCAGCTAAAAGAACCCCGTTTGATTAAAAGACTGTACACAGTGCAAATGTCATGCTAAGACAAAAACATAATCTCTACCTAAAGTTACACAGAAGGCACAGCTAAAATATTTTTATTGTACCCCTAGTACAGAGTTCATCGCATATCTTGCCAATAATGTAAAAACAATGCCACAAAAACAATTGTATCAATACTTTAATTTATTTCTTTCACATTACTCATCTAGGTTAGAGGGTTTCTACATGGTAATACTGGGGACAATTAAGTCTGTTTAACACAGAGACAGATGCCAGATGTATGCATGTAGCAGTTACAGACGAAGCATATGCATAGTATCAACTCTACAAATAGTCAGGCTCCCTAGGCACTGAACAGTTTTGAAGCTAAGGGAGGGAATGTTTTTATGTTATAACATTTTCCCTTGGTGGTAGCAAATTAGCTGCCTTGTATCCATCTTCAGCTGGAACTGCAGAGAGTCACTTGAGACCTTACAAGTAAGTTCAGAGCTCTGCTAGACTGTTTCTTAGGTACCTGAGAAGTGGCATACATACCGTGCCTGAGCACAGGCACCTGTGCAACAGATGGACACAAACCAACAAAAAAATGTTTGACTCTTTTTACCATAAGACAAATTTTTCTTACCTTAATTCCTTACAGAATTTGTTCAAGGTCAGGCTGAGTCTTATTTTTAGATGGTGCTTTATTTTTGTCTCCTTGGGAATTAAAGAAATTCTTCTTCTTAAAGAAAAACAAAGCAAAGCTACATTTTTATTAGGAAACCCAGAGGCTGTTTTTGAAGAACCATGCAGTAGATATTGGGGCACAGATATCTCTGCTTTCCATTATTTGTGATACTCAGAATTCAAGCTAATAATAACTGTACAGGTTTCTTGCCTTTCTTTTCCAATACAAAAAAAGCCTGGGAGGAGGGGGACCCATTAAAATCAAGTCATGTTGTAAAGCATATATGAAACCATAAATCAAGTAAATATTATAGTGATAAGTTCTAATAAATTAAAAGATTGCTTTAAATACCCTGAGAAAATTGACAATGATCCATATCTAGAATAGGTTTTACTGCATTTTATAGCATGTCTTTCCTATTTCTTGGGGTGTAGTATCTTCATCATCTCTACAGAATAAAGATTTTCTTAAAGGATGTCAATAGATTGATGTTAACTGGTTTATTCTGAATCCTTCTGCAGCTTTAAATTTAGCAGCTGCATCTTTTTACTTGCTTTACCAGAGCAGCGTTTAACTTATCTAATTCCTCACTGCCAATTTCCTTTGTAGGGTGTTCAGATAAGTAAGCTAAGGGCACAGCTAACAAAAATTACCCTGACTGCATCTTACTTGGCAGTGATATTTGTAATTAGCTTTTAAGTCTATCTCCAAGACTAAAATACACTTTTTATAAGAACATGGCTCAGATTAGAAGTTGCTAGACACCAGAAAAAATAGATTCCAATAGCTACCAGGCTTAAAAAGGGATGACATTAGTGAGAAAACAAAGAACGCATAATGACAACATCCTTGTAAATAGTTCCCCAAATTGACATTTTTTCTTAAAGCTATCTTTTTTCACATCAAAGTATTCTGAAATCAGCTCAGAAATTGAAGCTATAACAAATGAAAAGTAAAAAAAGTGAGTCTCAGTTGAGCAGCTGAACTGCTGCACATAATAGTAACTAGTAAGAGAGATTTTTCTGTATTAGTGGTGTTAATATCTATAATCTCCTCAATCCTTGAAATATAAGAGGGCGATCTGTTACTCAGAGTTCTTGATGAAGGATCTAGGAAAAGGAAGATATGAATATTCTGAAGGTATCTTCAGCACGTGTCTTTCAGAAATTAATCCACTGTTCATGGAGAATCTGAAAATGCAGTATTGAATCTGTTTACATGTATAATTCTCTTTACCAAACTGGTTATATTTAGAGAGCCAGATGGAAAAAGACATCATTAATTATCCTTTTTGATTGATCTAATTGGAGCGCTACCCAGGCAGAAAGTTGAGTAGGATAGCATTATGAAACTTAAATTGCTAAGAGAATGTGGTTCTTCATAAAGTGACACAAGGGTAATCCCATTCTGAAAATCTCTTTTGAAGGTGGTAACAACACACCAGCAATCTCCTAAATAATAATCTAAGAGGGTCTCTAATCATATGATAATAAATATGTTACTTAGAATGGGGAAGACTCTTTATGAAACTCTTAAAAATTTCTTTCTTTTATAAGAAGATATTCCTGCATCTCTATGTCCAAGTGAAAGCTTCTTAAGATGTCTAGATGACCTAAAGTTGTTTTTTTTTCTGAGAGCAAAATCACGAAAAGTGTTCTTCCTCCTATTCTGTCACATGCATTGTAAATCTTCCATGAAGTCCAAAGTATATGACCCACTTATGACATCAACATTTTGAAGCAGAGGATGATACCTAGTAGGGTTTTCCATCTATCAGCCTAAAACCAACATTATGGCTGTTAAAGGAGATTTTGAATGTAAATCCAAGGCATACTGGCAGGAATGTGAAGGAAAATACTCTCCTTCACCAAAGTGGCCAGATTTTGAATGGTTCATCATCCATGCAGCCTTTGTAATTTTTTTTATGAGACTTTGCAAAGGAAAACAGGTAGCATTTGAAGCATGTTATTTCATTGATTTTGTTTTGGACAAAACCAGACTCCTACACAGAGACTGACAGACTTACATTCAGCAGAGTCTACCTACAGTCAGGGTGTAAACAGAGCCATCAAAAGGACATAGAGATTTCTTCAGAAACTTGTCATGTTTCTCTCCTCAGTGGCACCCTTCTCAGTCAATATCTGTAAACAAGTTGTCATTTCCAAATTTGAGGCAAGCTTGCAGAGCGAAAAGCTTGGTACCTTCTAATTAAAGATTTGTGCACTGAGATAATTGGCAACCAGTAAGGAAGGTTCAGTGGTGTAACATAGAGCTCATTGCTGGTGGCTTGATGGTCTGACAGATGGAGATAGCTCCTTTAAATTATGGAGCTTTTATATTGGTATTTTTAGGAAATGTCAACAGCATGACTATATTTTCATTAATGTTGTCTTTTCTTCCCATTCATTGCTTTTGTTTGTCATAATCACTTGTTACCTCTTGTCTCTAACTATACAATCTGTTAATATTTGTATAGGCAGGCTCACAATGGTCCTGGTTAATGACTAGATTACAAGCATTGTCACACTACAATATGCAGCATTTACTAAATGCTGCAAATTAGATATGGAAATCATTGATACTATAATTATGACTACCTCACAGTAAAGTTAGTAAAAAGAATATGAATATCATGAAAATTGTGCAAATTATTACACAAATTCAGTTAGGTTTCAGATTTAAGAGTCATTGCTTTTGTAGATGCTAGTGCTGAAACAATCCCACTGTAATATCTTTGGCACTGCCTTGATCAAGAGTGAAAATGTGCTATATTAAAAATGTGTTTTCTGAAAGATCCATTAGGCTGTTCTCTTCTGTTAATTACTGCAGTTTAGTTTTCCTTCTTTCTCAGGAAGTAGCTTGGGGCTCTACAACTAAGA
This sequence comes from Trochalopteron elliotii, assembly GCA_024734555.1. Taxonomy (NCBI): domain Eukaryota; kingdom Metazoa; phylum Chordata; class Aves; order Passeriformes; family Leiothrichidae; genus Trochalopteron; species Trochalopteron elliotii. The sequence continues at coordinate 5,768,561 of JANPWX010000013.1, forward strand.
TTTACAGTTTAAAACTATCAGTGTGTTGTATTGCTAAAGTTTCCCAGTAGCTTCTCAGCAAAGTGCAGGTCTGGCACAGCTACCCTTTGTATATTTCCTACCTGCAGCCCTGGGCTAGGAAGACTCTTATGTGGAATGGGGAAGAGAGACCAAAATGACTCTTTCATGGTTGTTGTATGGTCTTTTCACTGCAAATTAGATTTAGCACCAGCCAACTTATAAGGAAGCACTGGAAATCAAGACTGGGTGTCCATTTTCTTCTTTCTTTTCTATTAGAAAGAAATGAGACATACTTTTTCACTAGTTAGACATTTTCAGTTCACTGCCAGCTATAAAATTGTGTGTTTGTAGCATTGAGAAAAACAGTGAAAAATTTCAAGGGCTGTGAGCTGTGTCTGGGCTGCAGGTAGAAGCTGCTTTTCTGCTGCAGAAGTTTTGACATTGTTGTGAATTTTGGAAGCAGTGCCTATCCCTGTCTGTGACTCACAGGTCTGATTTGCCTCCAGAACAGCAAGGCAGAGGCCAAAGACCCATTGTTGGGATCTGTGGACCAGCCCGCTGTGAGGATGGAAAATTTTCAGGTAACACAATTATTTTCTTTTTCTTCTATTGTTTTTAAATAAAAATATGTGATTGTCATTAAATTGTAAGCGTTTAACCAAAGCATATTTCTGTAATAAATGTTTTAAATTTTCCATAGTGCTCCCTGTAATCCTGAAATATTCCTCCAGTATTTATTGTCTGGGACAAATGTGAACTAGAATTAAATCCATAGGCCATCATGTTTTTACGTCTTTTGAAGCATTTTATGTCATAACAATATAAAATATATATTGTCTTTATCCTGTGCCCAGAAAACAAGCAAACAAAATCAACTAAACAAAAACCCAACACCACCAGTGGGAAACCATCTCAGGATTATAGCCCTCAGAAACTTGTATTTATAATATCAGGATAAAAACATGAGCTCCAAGAGGTTTAAAAATGTGGCAGTCCACTCTCATTTTATTGCCAGTCATTTTGCTAATCTGAGCTACATAATTACTTTGCCTGACTGAAAGGAGCCCTTAAACAGACAAGCCAATATAAATACTCAGATAGGAGACAACTCTGTTTAATAACAGCAAGAGAAGTATAGAAGTATTTGTTTATCTCTGCTCATTTATGTCAAAATCAATTGTAATTAAACAGAAATCCAACCAGAGAGGTAGTGCTTTAGCTGATTGTTCTCAATAGAAATGTCATATAGACCCAGTGTTTAGGACATGCCAAAGCACACATTATTCGTCTCCTGTAATAAATATCTACTTATATCCTTTCCTGTTCTTTGGTAAAGGTAATTGCCTGTTTCAAATTAAAAAAAAAAAAAAAAAAAAAAAATCAAAACCAAAAACAACAAAAAAGAAAAACACCACCACCATTTCATGTAAATTCTGTGAGAGGTTTTCTGGTCATATTTTAGGAATTACTGAAGTTCTGAAAAGCAGAGTTAATTACATTTTCTGTTAGATATTATGTGGCATTTATTGTCCATCTGCTTACACATATGTACAGAAAATACAGATCTTTCATATCTATTTAAGGTATTAAAAATATGAAGCATAACATTATTTTATTAGTCTAAAACAAGTACTGGTGTTGGTGGAGGTTTTTTAAATAAAATCACAGAATATTTTGTCTTGGAAGGGATCTTAAAGGTCATCTAGTTCCAACTGCCCTGTCATGGGTAGGGACAACTTCCACTGAACCAGTTTGCTCAAAGCTCCATCCAGTCTGGCCTTGGACACTTCCAGGAATGGGACAACCTGTTCCAGTGCCTCACCACCCTCAGAGTAAAGGATACCATGTTTGTGGTTAGACCAGAGAAATATAAGCTGCAGAGAATTTTACACTTTGTTCCATTACTGAATAAATTCTAAATGGAAATCTTTTCAATAATGAACACAAATTCACATCATCAAGGGTGAATGGACTCGACCCCCTAAACAAGTTAGTGTGAACTCTGTGTATGCATTCATAGACAGGTCTTTGTTGTGTGAGAAAAGGGCCATCAAAGAAGTCCTTTACTATCCTCTGTAATGCAATGCAGAATAGACCATTTCAAGAGTGAAGGTATTGTGAAATTGCATGCTTTGAAAAAGGCAGCATATGTTTTGAAATGGGTCCTCTGGTTTATTTTTCATGGGGACCTGCTAGTTGATAGTCATTCTGGTAAATGGAATCAACCTTTGAAGCATCCCTGCCAATTAAGGCTTATTTTTATCTTCCACATTTATAGAAAGTAATTTAAAAAATAGTCGATTAGAAGAAGGTGTTTATGCAATAGCAAAAGCCATACATGCCTTGTTGAAAGAGAAAAAAGATATCTGAAGGATAGGTGTTCCTTGGACAGTTAAAAATTACAAAAGCTACTGGTATTTTAACATATTTAGTGTTATTCATGTACTTATCTAGCCATATTCTTATTTAGTTTTTATCGATGAACAAATGGCAATAAAAAGCTACATTTTTAAATATTTTGTGAGTAAGAATTTCTTAGGAAAGAATGCCCTTAAATGGCTATCAGTTCAAATCTTATAAATTACAATGATCTGAACTCTGTCTGCCTTGTTTAACTCCAAATAAAATTTGATAACATAATTTGCAGGTTTTGTGAGGACTAGGATGGCATAGATCTAGCTGTAGATCTAAGTCTATGCCTATATATATATTCAGGCCTGCGTATAGGAGTAATCAGACTTTAAATATACATAGATTATTTTTATTTACATAAATATATATAAAAACATATATGTATATGTGTGTATATGCATATATATTTATAGTCTGATTTCCCATAAATGGGAATCTTGACATTTAGTATTAAATTGTATGGAGTACTTCAATACAGATTATAGTGTTCTTCATCCTATAAGTATAGTACATAAAATATTTCTTGGAAATGTTTGCGTGCTGATGTTTACCTTACATTTGTTTTTCTGCTTTGTATATATGTTTAATTTAAATAATTAGGGATCAATTTAATTTCAGAAAACATTGTATTTATTGACTTGATTTTTCCGCTGAGTCACTGTTTAAAAAAATAATAATTCTTGAGCTTCTTCTTTGTTATCATTATGCAAATATCATATAATTAGTGAGTCAAAATAAGATATCTGTTTTAGCCACTGAAAGGAGCCAGCTATCTAAAGCATTAATTAATTAACTTCATAGTGCAATATATTTAGGGTGAAATCAGTACCCATAATTAATTCTATTCACAATATTTATAAAGAAAGTGTAGGAAATAGATACCACAAAAAAATAATCTTTTTCTTTTAGCTTGCTATGGAAGGCAGATGTTAAATATAACTCCTCTGGTAACAGAATAAAACATGTAAGATACTTCTGCTGCTGCACCAAAATACATACCTTGTATTACATTTTATATGTTGCCAATACAACTTTCACCCTACACTATCTTTAAATTTCCATCCAGAATACGTTTCCATTCTAAGAGACTGTTGTTTACAGATATTGTTTCCTTTTCTTTCTATGGCTGATAATTTAGCGTTTCTATTTTAGTGTATGTTCTCCCCTAAGTGCATAAAGCACTTCTGACTGTTTACCCTTAAAGCTCCAGAGAGTTAGGAAAACCTCTAGGCTGCTTCTGTTTATTGTACACACATGCACTGTTAAGGGTTTATTTTCAACAGGAGGGAGACAAGCACAGAGATAAAGACTGATGGTGCATATCACTCTACCAGCACATATTGCTGTACAGCACAGCATACAACCTATTTTACATATATATATTTATATATTTACCTTTAAATTGATTCTATTTTCTCATATGTACTAATTTGGCCCTTGGTGGTAATAGTTCACTTCGTGTTTGTAGTTTCTGCTACTAGTACAAAAATCCCTGTTCGATTTTCTTCACTATGTGCTAACTGTAGCAGTCAAAATTGCAGACTAATGGTGAGATAAGCAGCTTATAATGTATGATAATCAATACTCAAAATCTGTTCCCTATGATGTGACATAAAAGAGTGAAATGAAAAGACAGAGATTTTCAGGGCTAGAGCACCAAAGCTCACGCAATGCAGGTGGGTTTCAATTCAAGGTTATTCCATGGTTTGTTTTTTTGCTTTCATGGCTTCATATTTAATTCAGTCACTGCTGCCATGTCCAGGGAACAGAAATGGAAAGTTAGTCGATACAGTGAATAGGAATGCAAGCATAAAAATTGCTTTAACAAATACAGGAAATGAGAAGGGGAAAGAAGAGCATGCAATATATATAGAATATCTATATGCTATATGATATTTATCTGTTTAACTTAGAGATTTCCAGCAAATTTTGTATTTTTGTTGGCAGTAATGGATAATCTAAGCACTGTGTAAGGCCCCTCCTCATAGCAGTGTATGTGTATGCACATGTGTGCGAGCGAAAAATATAAATCTTCCAACATAACTTGGTTGCAATAAATTAACCTAATGAGTGTTGAAAATCTCAAAGCATATTTTTGGCATAGTACTGAATACCTACTGAATAAGTTTACAGTACCTATTTCCAGTGACTGAGAACTTCTCTGATCTTTACCTTTCATCTGAGTTTGTTTATTTCAACCCTAGCTCAGGGAATATTTATTTTTTTAAAGAAATACAGTTCAGTAAAGTTTAGAAAAAGAGTAAGTGTCAAAATAGAATTTCCTAGTTCTATATTTTGTGTATATATATGTATGTGTATATATATGTATGTATATATATGTGTGTGTTGTCAATGTACGTAACATAATTTTTTATATATATATGTGAATATTTATTTAATGCATTTTAAGATAATATGACATAGAACTACTACCTGAAAGAGTTTTCTTTCTAGAGATGGCCTTTTTGTGGTATAATAAAATAGAATGTAATGTATTTTTGTGTGAGAAAGGAAGGAGCAAAGAGGGATCTTGCTTTGATAGAGTAATTGAAAAGAGAGGAGCAGAGAAAAGTACTGGTCCATTGATTGTGCAATTCTGAGCATTTTATGGTAGCTAACATGCAGTAGGGTTGTATTTTGTGTCTTTTGTTATAAAGCAACAAAATTGTTTACAAATATCTATACAAAGGATAGTCAAACTTACAAGATAAAAGTTAGTTGGAAAGATGATTAGTTGTTTAGGTAAACTTTTAAAAGTGACAGAAAGGTTTTACTTTAAGAATTGTCATGAATTCCATACAAGAGAAAAATAACTTCAGATATTATTAGGAAAAATCCTGAAGAAAGCACTTATTTCTCCTATTTCTGTAAGTCCACTTTTAAAGTTAGAGGCTAAGCTTGCTGCAAATCTTCTTTGAAGGATCAGGAAGATGAGGGTGTTTTTAAAATTATATTGATTTGGTTTGTTTTGTGGGATTTTATGTTTCTGTGTGGGGTTTTTTTGTTTTTTTTTTTTTTTTGGAGGAGGAGGAGGTGGTGTGGTTGTTTGGGGATATTTTTTTTTTTTAGAGAGAGAAAGTGAGAGTAGCAGTTTCCCTTGGCTGTTTTAAAGCAGCAGCTGTTTGATGCTGTAGAAGCTCCGGAAAGCTGGGTACGGAGAACTTTAGTGGAGGTGAACTAATGGGTGGAATGAGGTATATAGCTATGTCCTTCATTTGTATGGCTCCCATTTCATTAAGCAATTGCCACACATATGTTGTCTCTGCGGTTATGCATACCAATGCCATCTCATTCAAGTGAAGTAAAATCAACCACAACAAACTTAAATTTCTCCCTTAAAATCTTTTCCGTTCTGCCACTTTGTTACAGTCCCAAGGTTGGGGTGATTTTACTCCTGCTTTTCATCATGATAATTTTAGTTTTTGTTGGATACTAAAACCAGTGTGTACATTAGTTTTCCTTGGAGATCATAGAATCATTGAATGGTTTGGGTCAAAAAGGACATTGAAATATCTACCATGGGCAGGAATGTCCATCACTAGATCAAGTTGCTCAAGGTCCTGTCCAACCTGACTCTGAAATGGAGTGATGGCACATTCACAATTTCTCAGGAAAATCTCTTCTAGCGTGTCACTACTCTCATATCAAAGAGCTTCTACCTCATGTACAATCTATATCTGCTTTCTTTCACTTTATGCAGCTCAGGACACAATTGGCTGTCTGGGTTGTGAGCACACACTGCTGGCTCACGTCCAACTTTTCATCCACCAGTATCCCCAGTCCTTCTCAACAGGTCTGCTCTCAATCTGTCCATCTCCCAGTCTGTATTGATGCTGGTGACTTCTCCAACCCAAGTGCAGGACCTTGCACTTGGACTTGTTGAACTTCATGATGGTCACATGGCTCCCACCCCTCAAGCCTGTCACAGTCCCTTCCCTCCAGCAAACCAGATGCACCACTCAGCTTGTTGCGATCCTAGGGTGCACTCAGTTCCATGGTGTCTCTCATTAATGCACATAATAAATAATGTTGGTCCCAATGGAAACTCTGGAGGGACACCTCTCATAATTTCCACTTGGACATTGAGCTATTGACTGCATCTGTTTGCATGTGACAATCCAGCCACTACTTTGTTGATCTGACAGTCCCTCATCAAATCCATCAAGATAGCACCAAGAATATTGTGGCTTTATCAATATTTGACCATATCAAAAGCCTTACAAAAGACTTTACCTTGTCCACTGATGCATTCACTCCATCGTAGAAAGCCACCAGATTAGTCAGACAATCTGTCCCCAGTGAAGCCTTGTTGTCTGTGTCTAATCACCTCACCATCGTCCATGTGTTTTGATACATCTTCCAGGAAGATTTGTTCCATGATTTTACCAGGTACACAGCTGAGGCTGACTCACCTCTATGAATTTTATGTTTAAAGCCTTTATGTTGGTTACATCTTTTTCCTAACAGTCACTTTGTCCTGCTGTCCCTGTACCTAATTATCTCTTGCTTTTGGTATTTTTTCAGTGTTTACACCAGACTTAGATTTAAAGTCTTAAGGAACTAGCACATATACAGAATTTTTCACACAACTGTATCATTAACAAGTATCAGTTCTGAGCAAATTGTCCCAGTTTAACATCACTGTGACATAATACAATTTTAGTTTAAGTCCTGTTTATTCATATCTTTTTAGAAATGTGAAAAACTATTTACACTCTTGGATTCCCACAGATCACCTTTGGTGTTTCTTTGCTCATGTTTCTGCAGTGCAATGATCCATTAACCAGGTGGTGACATAAGATTACTAGGAATTTATTTTCTAATTTAGAAAGATGATGATTGCTTAAATTCTCCTCATCTTTGGGTCAACATGTTTGTTCTGTTTTTCTGATGACTTGTTCTGCAGGTCTCTGTATGTGTGTTTCATCCTTATATTTAAAGATATACCAACAGTTTTTTGTCTAACTGGAATTCCATGTATTTTTTTAAATACTAAATTCCTCCAAAAAATAAATATTGAACCCATCTGCCCAGTATGTGAAAGAAAAATTATAAATAGTTGAAGATCAATGTATAGTTAACTGAAATCTAGAGATGATGGAAGGGTTTATTCTATTTATTATTTTTCTTATTCCTGATACTTGGTTAGAGTTGTGAGTACAATTATAAGACCGGAAATATTGGCCCAAATGTACCCTATTTAATGCAAATGACACACATGACAAGGTTTTTAAAAGAGAAAGTTTTCTTTGAATTGTAGAACAGGTTCCAAAACCTAGGTTCTAAAAAAGTGGCAAAGGAATCTCATTTAACTATATTCTTTGAAAGAAATAAGGATATAGAAATCCTATCTGAAAATATCATCAGTTCAAACAGTGTGTCACCATTTGTCATTCTTCCAAATTTTATGCATTGAGCAAATCCATTTTCACTTAGTTGCGCCAAAACAAAAAAGGGGAAAGCTGATTATGTGATCCATACTCATGTCTAATAAAATTGCAATACGCACTTTTTGACAAGCTTGTATTTAATGCATACTGATGGAAGATTCTAGTTCTCTGTTCTCAGCAGGAAAAGTAGGCTTTTTAAGAAAACCTTTTTATTTTGTGACTGTCACACAAAATAACAATAACAAATGAAATGGAGGTGACAAAAAAAGAAAAAACAGCTTGCTGATTTTTATGAAGTGTTTGTATTACCAGAAAGGCAGTCACTGCTCAGTTATTTGATTTGAAAAATTAATCCTTATAATTCCTTTTGAGTTGCCTCAGTACTGTTCACTCTTTTCTAGTATGAGTTTTACAGAACAAAGCCTAAAAGATTTCTACAGCAGATTAGTTTACAGATGAAGCTCAATTCCACTGAGAATGAGTCTCTAATGACCCCTTTATACTTCCATTGGGCTGCGTGAATGCTTTAATATGTGGAGAACAGAGTTAAATAAATCTATTGTCTCAACTAACAGGTTTATGCAAACCTTCTGAAATATTTTAATTACAGCTTCTTCTTTTTCTCCATAATTAAGCAACCAGATGTCAAGTAAGCCCATCACATGATGATCATAGCCTATCCATTAGCCTAAATAAATCCACTTATAATTAGAGTTTTTCTCTTTCTCCTTTGTTTTGCAGAACAAGAAGAATGTGTTAACTGCACAGATGAATGCAGAGTGCTTGGTCATTCTGACAGGTGTTGGATGCCACAGTTCCCTGCAGCCAGTCAGGCTGAGAATGCAGATTATCGCACAAATCTCTTTGTACCCACAGTTGAAGCTAATGTTGAGACTGAGACATATGAAACTGTGAATCCCACTGGGAAAAAGACTTTTTGTACATTTGGGAAAGACAAGAGAGAGCACACTATTCTCATTGCCAATGTTAAACCTTACTTAAAAGCCAAACGTGCCCTGAGTCCTCTGCTTCAGGAGGTTCCCTCAGCATCGAGCAGCCCAACCAAGACATGCATCGAGCCTTGCACCTCAACAAAAGGACCACTGGATGGTTGTGAAGTGAAATCAGGAGCCTTGGCTGAACCAAGCAGCCAGTACTTGTCAACTGACAGTCAGTATCTATCGCCCAGTAAACAGTCAAAGGACACTTCCTTCATGGCATCAGATCAGATGGCTAGGGCCTTTGCAGACGTGCACTCCCGAGTGAGCCGAGACTCGAGTGAGATGGACTCTGTTCTGGAGCAGCTAGACCGCTCCGCCCGGGATCTAGGCAGGGAGTCGGTGGATGCTGAGGAGGTTGTGAGAGAAATAGACAAGCTCTTGCAGGACTGTCGGGGAAGCGACCCTGTGGCCATCAGAAAGTGAGGGGGAAAATAAGGACAGGCTGGCAGTTGCATTCCTCTTCTGCTGATTGAAAGTAAATAAATAAATAAATTCCCTGGTTGTAACAGAATTACAAGAATGAAGGAAGACCAATGCTGCTTTAAGGCTTTTAGTGAACATCTGAAGTGCCCACAAGTATGTTCTTTTCACTGCTCTTTCTTTTTGACAGATAACACTGGTTTCATTTTGACCAAACTTTCATTAGGACAGAGTCAAGTACACCAAGAACAAAATGAAAGAAGGAAAGACAGTACCATTTTGACAATCTGATAGGAAGGTGTGAGAAAGATGGAATGGAAATACGTCTGATACTTTAAGACTGTCCTCAATAGCTGATGCTGACTTTACTGTTTATCTATAAACCCCAAGAAAAACAGGGTTGAATAATGCTGATCTGTGGTGAATTTCCAGCAGCCACCATAGGCTTCTACTGAAAGTCCGATAAAGAGTTCTTGTAGTAGTCCAAGTGACACCAAACATTAACATTCATTTGTGGTAAACATTTATGTACAAAGTTATCTGCCACAAATACGAAAAAAAAGAAAAAAAAAGAACAATAAAACAAAAAAGAACCATTCCAGATCATTATTCAAGAAAACATATCCTCATCATTAATGAAACACTACATATCATATTAAGGTTAAATGTAAAATGATATAGTTCATCTTGTCCTGCACACACATAAACTAACTCACTTGATAAAATTTAAAAAAAAAAATTAATATCTATTTAGCGTTTTAGTGTCCAACAAAGCTATAAATAGTTATTGGTAAGTTAAAAAAAAAAAGAAAAGGAAGTGAAATAAAGTTGGGAGAAAAGGAATTACCTTAAGGGTAATACAGAAAAGAAATTAACATTATTAACACTTTTTTATTCATTTGTGGACACTAAAATAGCTCAGGAAAGTGAAAATGTCAGACATCCACAAAAATCACATGGTCATTTAAATGTGCAAATGTAAGAAGATTCAGTGTGTTTACATCAAATGACATATTTTTATTGATTTATTGCAGATTCAGTGCATATGAGCCAAATTGTTGAGTGTATAAGAGCTATATTGTGTATTTTATTAAATTAATATATAGTTGTGTTGCAAAAATATTTGGGCTTATATTGTAAATGGCAAGTGTTGCCTCAGTAGCTGTCGAACTCTATGAGTTTTGTTTTTCCTGCTTCCTTTTCCCCATGGAATATGGGAAGCAGTGCCTCAGAGCAAAGTCTCTTGTTTAATGTATGGTCTACGAAGTACTGCAGTACATAATCTGTTCAAAATATGTTTGAGTGAGCTGATGGAGCTAACTGAACAGCCTACAAATACATCCATCAGTCATGGTTATGTGCAAGTCCTTGTAGAAGCTTCTATTGCAAACCCATGTTTAATAACAAAAATGACACCTGAAACAACATCTGGAAACTCCTTGGATTTCTTTTTTTCCCAACCCATGCAGCCAGCCTGGTCAATGTAGGACATTTGATTGAATTCTTCAGAGATGCCACCATTTTCAAAGTTTTGCTATTAAGTTTATAGAGCTGAAAAATATGTCAGTGCCAATGTGGCATGAGCAGCATTTTATCTGATTCTTTAGAATGTGCAATAGCTTACTGCAGTTCTAGAGAAATACTGCTTATTCTGGCGGGTGTTTTTAATCAGGTTTGTGCTTTATCTGAATAATATTTGCAGAATAACTTAGAATAACTTGGAATATAGTTTCTACTTTTTATTATTGTTTCCTAAGAGTGTTTTTATTGCATTTGAAAAATTGAAAATTACTTTCAGATGAAATTTAGCAAAGAACAAATGAACTTCCACAGTACCAAAAGCAGAAAAATAAAATTTTTAGCTCAGGATTTGTCCCTTATAGATTTCAGATACTCTGCTGGAAATACCACTATGGCACATTATTTAAAAACTATGTATTTGGTTTCTTAAATTTAATCTGTACTATAAAATCTTTTATAAAGGGGGTTGGCAATCTCAAATACCACAAGCCATAGTTTTTTATCAGTTCAAGAAAAAAAGTTTACCCAACAGCCTCTTTTGCTTTTGGGATTGCATTTAAATGGTGATTTTAGCTAGTCAGTCCTACAATGAATTGTCTTTGGGAGACACCAATTCTGACAGTTTTCCTTTAGCTCCTGTTAAAAAATGTTCACAATTGCACGCAAAAGGAAGGATCTTGTACATATCTTATCAAGCTACTCTCCATGTTTTGGACAATTTATGTATCTAAAACGTGGTGTTGTCTGTGTTATATAATTTTTTTTTTTTTTTTTGGCCAGGAGACCCGAGATTGGTTTTGCTTGATAGCTTGATAGCTTGAAATTCCATAGTGGAGAGGATTCTTATTGTTTGATCAGTCTTTTCTACGTATTTCTGTGGTGCCCACCACTTCAGCGTCTGTGCACCAAGTCTTTAGCTCTGCCAGTGAGATCCATTATTCAGCAAAATCTAAGCCAGTATGTAAATGCAGTCAAGTGATGGAGATTTGTGTATTTTATAAATTATTTTAACACTGAGTAACCAATTGTACAATTCATTGTATGTTTCTGAAGACATAAACCCACAACATTCTGAGAAAGGGCTGTGCCAATGTAAGAGGAATTTACCTTAAGGCTCTCTGTCACTAGTGATTTACTAGCTTTAGCTGTTTAACACATTATCTGTATTTAGTAGTGATTATTTATTTACCACTTTGAGGTAATTCAGAATTCATGACTCACAGCTTTATAGAAGAGTTTAGGAAATTTTGCTTTTATTTAATTTGTCTTTCAACTGCCTTGTTTTGTAGAACTCTGGCATACTGCTTCCAGTATAAGATTATCCCAGGTTAAAAAAATTATTTCACAATTTAGAATGGATACATAATGAACAAATAAACCAGAAGAGCTTATACGATGTAGTTCTGCTGGTTCAGTCAAAATTAACATGATTGTGTGTGAAGGATGTACTACACACAAAAGAATTTAAAGTGTTTTTTCTCCGTGGTATCTGTACTATCACCATTGGAGAAAGAGGCAGCAATGAAAGATAAAGTTTATGAGTTATTTCTCTCATTTTTTGTACACATGCTTTATAAGACTGAAAGAAAATATCTGTCACAAGATTATAAAAGGAAAGCTGGAGTTAAGGGAGGCGAGTAAAGCAACTAATAAATTTGTACTGTACACTGTGAATAACGAATAAGGCATTCTGTATCTTTTTTAATTAAAACAAGCCAGCAACTGGGAGTTCCTTATGCAATTGGCCAATCAAATCAGAACTCAAAATCAGAACTGTCTTCTGTCTTTCCCCCCCCCTTTTTTTTTTTTTTTAATTGGCATATTTATGAGGAAACAGATTCTCCTGAACTGTGATTTGCCACTTAAGAATAGAGGTTTCCCAATCCAAGTTACCCCTGGAAGTCAAACTTTGTTCATAGTGGAGCAAGATACACCATTTAAAGAAGATTTCATGTTGCTTGCTGTCAAATGGAAGGAAAATTGCTGAGGTCAAGGAGGAGTCTGAAGCCTAGCATAACATACACCCACTCATTATTGTTTAATTGCTTTCTTTTGACATCAGACAGTAGTTATTATTGCATTAGTTTAAATGGGAGTTTTGGCTATCAAGATTTGTTGACTTGAAGTGTAATTGAATGAAATCTGATTAAGGTTTTGACTTCTCTGGCCCAATTGTGATACAGGTTGGCATTCTCATTTATCAGCCCCTGTCTCCCCATATGGCTCAAAGTTGCACCAATGACTGGTGAATGACACAAAAAAACCAAACAAAAGCAGCATACATTGTATGGATTTTCTCAATCGCTATTGTTTAATGGCTGTGTTTAATGTGACCTATCTGGAAAATGAGGACTACGAATAAAAAGCGATTACTAATAGTGGTGTTGCCTGCTTTTGCATTCATTAACACAGAAGAAATGTGTTAAACACTGCATACCACAGGGAGCCTGATGGTAATTACTTTGGAAAAGCAACTTGTGGCAATGCGGCTGTTACAGCTAGTTATCAGTTTGCCAAAAAAATGACGGCTCCTGCTTCATTTATTAGAAATGTGTAACCATTTTCTCTCAACAGGAAAGTGGAGAAGAGTTTTCATCAAGCTGGGTAGGTTTATCTTTTAAGCAGCTGATGCACTGAAACCCTACAGGCTGTTATTTGCTTACAGAAACATGGAGCTGAATAAAGGATGTTTTGGTTTAGTGCACTGGTGTGAGTCCACCAGAAACATAAATGGGGTGGGGCTGTAAGTTCTTAAAGGCTGTCAACCTAGCTGGAGAGATCAAAACGCTGCTTGAGTATACAAGTGGAGAAGTACAACCTGAAGAATGCAAGGAATTGGTTTTTGCTTTTTAACTTTTTTCTTTGTGTCTTTTTCAAGACTGTGAATAATTTTATTCATGTTGCTGTGAAAATGTGACAAATTGCTGGGAAAAATATTACTAAGTCTGTTTTTTGAGTTTGTTGTTAAAATTTAACACTTTCATTAACCTCTTTTGTTTGGTTGGGTTTTGATGTATTTGAGTATTACGATTAATCCCTCAGAATGTCTACTCCTGTGTGATTGTAGCAATGACATACCAAATAGTGTAAAGCCTGTAAACCATTTTTTTTAACTTTTTTAAAAAAGTAATGAAGTGTATAGGCATTGCTTTTGACAGCTAAATAGAATTTCAGTTTGCTCAGAATACTACAGGTATTATAAAAGTGTGTGTTATTCCTGTAGACAGAATTAACTTTTACCCATTGCATTTTTTCTGCAAGTCTGCTTGCCAGAAACAAAACCAGCCTGTGTCTAGTTAGCTACCCATCTTAGGCACTGAAACCCAACAATGTTATCTCCTCTTTTTCCGGCTATATATATCTGTGTTTCTAAGGGCTGATTTCCAAAATCTAGCAAGGCCACTGTCTGTGCAGAGTCCTGACAGAATGTACCTTATGCTGCTGATGACCTCACTGGACATGGGATGTTACTTTTACTGCCTTCAACTGTGTGTGATTCAGAGCTTGGCTGGATCCACAGTCTATGTAGAACAAGTCATAAACCATCCTGGCTTTTCTATACCCAGAATACAGAGTCATTGATTTCTCATTTGGAAAGTGGCCAGTCTGTCAAGCAGAGATTCTTAGATCTCCTTTAAGCCAACCATGTATTACTGCTTCAGGGTGTTCACTCACGGGATAAATACCCTATCCTTATCCTTTATTGAGTCTAAGACATGAAAGCAGCTGAAAGCTTATTTCTTCAGTTAGTAATGTTTCCCTAAAAATGAAATTTCTCCAGTAGAAAGGACAACTGTCTGCTGTACGCATAGTTTGATTTGTGAAAGGTCACCTTAGTTTCAGTAGTGCATGAAGAAATGGATCAGGGAATTAATGAGCCATCTAAGAATTTTCCGAGATGTATATTCCATAATGCATATGTTATGATTCAGGGAAAAGAGCACAACATCTTGGTTTATTTATTGTTGATGGTTCCTGATAATGCCTGGCTTACAAAAATATTTACTTCAAATTTAGGGGAAATATTTTTCTCTGTCTGGGAGACAATTATTTTTAATATTTTTAAGAAGATTTTTTTTCTAAATACACACTAGTCAAATGTTGGGCCTTTTGTTACTTTGTGAAAATGGTGTTCTGACATGGTTCCCCCCTTTAGGCTCTTTACATTACAGATAATACCTTTGATTTGGGCAAGACTCCAAAACGTCTGTAAACTTCTGAAACTTGTCTCGGTAGGAGCTTATAGTATAGGACTAGCTTGAAACATAGATGATTGGACAGCAGATTCAGATATTGACCTACTGAGGAAAAGAATAATGAAAATTCCATTTCTGTAAACATGTTTTATTTAATACTTTGAACACTAACTCTATAGAAATTTTGTTATAGTGCACCTACTGAAGAGCTACCAGGGAACTAGGGGAGCAGTTGGCCGGTAATCCTCAATGCTCTCCAAATTAAAAGCAACACTGAAGTTGTATCTGGAAACCAATTGATTGCTGTAGCAGTATAGAAATGTCTGCAACAAGAAATACTCCTTAAAAAATTTGCAATTACATTTTGTAATAACTGTACATTTTCCATCTTTTTAAGGGCAATCACACACAGAAGTCTTCTCAGTGGTTTGATTTGAGAGCGATAAAAACGTATCACTAGGCTGGCATCAGCATTGAAATAAAAACACCATACATGTTTGACCAGCAGGAAATGACATCTATTTCTGTTATTACTGTCTATAGGAAAATGTTCCATGCATATATTTTTTAAGCCTTTACAACAGGCATCAATTATGATGCTGCATGCTGTAATGATTTCTACAAGTGACCCTATTAGTCACCACTCCTTTCATTTTATATGTCAATTTAGAATTCTTTACACTGAAAATTTATCTAATGTAGAGAATTTAGAGTAGATTTCTTATTCATCTTCACACTTCTTACCATACAATAAAAAATATTCATCATAATATTTGTAGATAAGACCTCAATTTATTTCTTGAAATTTTTTGGTTTAAAAATTTGATTAAAACTGCTGAACTATATTACAAAAAATTATTTCCTGATTTAAATACTTATATTTTTATGAACAAATTCTTCATTCACTATTGTGAGTTCAATGGGGAATGTTACTATGAGTAATGCAATAAACTAGTCAGCTCTAAATAAGAATCTTTTCTTGATAAGTAAACATATAGCCATTTCATCTACAGTGAAAATTATTTATTTTGGGATTTTTTTTGTACTGAAATTATACGAAAAAATAGTCTGATATGTGTATTCTGGTTAACTAATGCATTTAACATCCTCTAACAATAATACAGTTCAAAGTAGTGGTATTTCATTATGAGTGTATGTTTAGGGACTGTCTTAGACCAGATGAGAAACTGTATTTACTCTAAATACCCTTTCAGTCTCAATGCTTGAAGATGCATTGGCTATATGAATGATTCTGTATTCCCTTGTGCCTCATTTTAAATTGAGAACAAAACCAATATAAACACTCCTATATAATTTAATAAGGATTTGTAGAATACCATGTGAGTATAGTAGATACAGCAGAGAAGAATACATGCAAAACTATTTTAACAACATTATAGTACCATTGTATTATAAGAGATTTAGAACAGAGATTAGCAACTGTTAATAAGCCTTTATCTTTGACCACAAGATAAGCTTCTTAAACACACCGTGGCTTTGCCTCAATTTAAGGGTTGTAGTACTAGTGGAGAGCACCAGAATAAGGGTACTGTTCAGACTCTAGGTTTCTTTTGTGCTGTCTTCTTCTGGAAGAGACTCCAGAGGCTGCTAATTATGCTTCCATAATAATTTTTGCTCCTCCATCAGCCAGTGTAAGAGAATCACTCTCCCTGGTATGTCGCAGCTCACTGCCACACTGCAACTCGGTGCTCTGATGTTACCTTAGCAGAGTCTGATTAGGTGACTCATTTAGGGATCCCATATGGACAGAAGGTCAATTTTGTTAGTACATCTTTTTGGACATGTCAAAGTAAGACTCAGCAATTCTTCTAAAGGACAAGAACACCCACTTTTTAGAAAAAGTAACAGTTTTTGAAAAGTACCCTCCAGAAAAAAGAAAAAGAAAAAAAAAGGAAAAAATACTAAATATAGCCTTGCTTGTAGCACTTTTCCCGCCATGACACAGTCGAGTAACACTATTGATGAGTATAAATCCATCACCATTTTTTTCTAAATACATCTGTTCCAGTACACCTGAACTACATCTGAACTAGAATACACCTGAACTACAATGGTAGAAGGTAATGGAAGTTTTAGAAACCCTGGTAAAGCCTGTATAATGGCAGCAAACACAGTCAATCCTTGAATTTCCAAATGAATAATCTTTTTAAAAAGATTGCTACTTCTGCACTTATTAATAACCTTCTGTGCACTCCTAAATTGTAAAACTATTGCAGCTGCAGTGTTAATGTGGCTGGCAGTAGAAATCAAGATATAGAAGGAAAAGGAATACTGTGTTTTAGGCGGACTTCCAGTTCCTATTACATCTTATCCCTTTAGCAGAGGTGAAATATCAAGGGCCCATCATATTATGGCAACAGTAGGAGAAGTACAAACAATTGGAGAAGATCTGATTCAAGCACTCTTGTTCAAAAAGCTTTCATGGAGATTTGCCAAGCTTACTGTGGGATCAAGAATGTAAACCTGAGACCGTTCTGCCATTAACCAGTAATTCCTGTAGTCCAAGATGATGTTCACATCATCTCCCGTCTGGAAAAAATTCAAGCTTCTACAGGCAATGACAACAAGCAACTGCAAGGAGCCACCAGGTGCAGCTGCCAAATCTTGAATCCCATAGCTTCTTGTAAGTGCATGCCAGCTCTCCTCATTCACTTTATTTCCTTCATCCCGAGTGTTTATAAGGCATACTAGCAAATGCTAGTTGACACTTCCAAGCCTTGAAGGGTGGTCTGAAGAAAGACCAGTCCTGTTTCAATGCCTGTGTTTGTTAGCACAGAATGCTTCCTTGCAGACAGATAAAAATTAGAATTCTATTTTAAGAACCACCTGTTTGCTCAGTTTGGGAATTTCTTTAGTTATTATTTTTGTTGCATTTTATAAATAATCCAGAAAATCTTCAGTATCAGTGAAGCTAAAAGAACACTCATTTTTAACAACAACATAAATATTAATCACAATCACCAGTCAAGACTGAGGATTTCATTTAGCATAACATGTAAAACCATTCAACAATTATGTAAAAATGGAAGTTATTATGAGCTGTAATTAATATACTGTGTTACCAGCTGACTCAAAGCACTTTGCTCAGCATCCTTGGTATTAAAGACTGCATCTGAGGGGTGGTAAAATGTATGCTAAATTCAGTAAAGCACATCAGCAGCCCTAGGCTTTCTCCTCTAGTGGTGACTATCACTGAATTTTATTTCTGCTGGAATCTTGCTATTAAAAGAAAAAAAAAAAAGCAGTATAATTGCTGATTTACCACCACTACTTAATCTAATTCAGTTCTTAGTGGTCCATTAGCATAACAGAATTTGCATTTTATTTCACTGAAAATGTTATGACTCCACCTGCCTTAGTTCAGAAAAGGTATCAGAAACAGGAAGAACTGGTACAAGCAAAGAAATGACAAACCACTTACATTTACTAAAACAACTTAAATATAAAAGGAGAAGGTGTAGTGGTACACGTAGAATATACTGTCTTTGCAAGTGAATCAAAAGTGTACCAACCTCCCTCACATCCTTCAGTTCCATCACTCCGTTTCCATTTTATTGGGCTTCCAAAACTCAGAAGTAATTTTCTAATGTGCTTCCATCACATGCCATTATCCTTGTAAAATTTTATTCATTGTGAAGACTGTGAAAGAAAATGTGCAAAGACATATGCAGGGATATAGTGCTTTATCAAACTATAACATTGCTAAACATAACCGTCTTCCTATTGACTTGGACCTAATCCAGACACTAGAGATCACAGAAAAATTACAAGTTATCACACTCTGCCCAGAGTGAGGTGATCAAAATAATAACAAATTAAGGATATTTTGATTGACAGTTTATATGTATTTCATTGTATTTTTGCACTTCCTTTGAGGTTCAAATCCTAAGCTGTCATTTTAAAGGTGACTCATTACATTCCTTCACAGAGTCCCCTAACAGATGGAAAGGTCTTTGTTTCCCAGGGAACACTGACAGGTTATGATTTCCAGAGCTTTTAATCATTTTAGCAACACTTACACACATCTGTCAATTACTCTATTCAGTGATGTTAATAATACAGCAATCTGAGAATGACAAAGAACACTCTTCTTTTCTTGAAAATATAACTTTTCCATCAAGACTGGAAACACAGATCAAGAACAGTTTTGAAGAGCTCTTTTCTCCCAGAAAAATCACTGTGAGTGCCAGGGTATTTGGCCTGGTGGAGATGGAGTTCATTTCCCCACAGCAGCCCTGGCAGTGCTGTGCTCTGTGCTGGTAGCTGGAAAGGTGTTGGTAACACACCAGTGTTTTGGCTCCTGCTGAGCAGGGCTGGCACAGCCTCAGCGCTGTCTCACTAACATTCCACACTCACTCCCACACCCAACAGTATCCTGGGGATGGGAAAGACCTTGGCACAGGACATCGCTAAGACAGATTACCGAAGGAGTAGTCTGTATGATGTCTTCTCAGACATGAAGGCTAAGAGAAAGGAGGTGGGAGGGATTCATTATTTATGACATTTGTCATCTGGAGCAACTGCTACATGTACTGAAGTCCTACTTCCAAAAAAAAGACTGGACATCACCTGCTGATGGGAAGTAGAAAATAAATCTTTTTTTTTCCCTTTGCTAATGCATATGGTCTTGCTTTTGCTGTATTAAACTGCCCTTATCTTTTCCCATGGGGGTTTTTCGCATCTTATTTTCTCCCTCTCCTGTCCTCCTGTTACAGCAGTTTGGTGGGCACCTGGAGCCCAGCCAAGGTCAACCCACCACAACCAGCATTTATAGTAACAGTTAAATTTTATTTTCATAATACATATCCACAGAGCTTTTCTTCTCCTCTCCTGAGCCACAGTGAAGCCATAAATCATTAAAACATACAACCGATAAAACATGACAAGCTGGCATCACACAAATAATTAAAATCAAAGTCACTGTGCAGAAGTGATAATTTTGGTCAGGTACAGAGTAACGGCCTTCTCTGTGGTGCTTTTTCTAGTTGTGATAGTGAACACTCGAAGCTCTCACGGCTTCAGAATAGAGGCAGCAGCTGTGTGTGTACCAGCAGATGTGGTAGCTCTGCCTCATGTCTAATATGCAGCTCATTCATTCATTCATTATAGAACTGAGGCTGAAGTCTCCTTATAGAAACCAGGTATGTTGCAGTGATATTACAAGGTATCTACAGAAGTTACATAGATTTTTACAGAGCAAGGATACCGGGATGTTTTGGGGGGGGGGTTTTGACATCTATATTATATTTAATATGAGCCGAAACCTGAGCATCTAAATAAAAACTTTTTATAATAATATAGAAAAAAATTTTCAGAAAAAATATTTTTACAACACCTTATACTTTTTTTTTTTTTTTTAGTTAGAGGAAATTTTATTCTGGTATCTACTACAAAAAGTAAATATAGCCCTAATGTTCTGCAATGTAACAACAACTTAACTGTACCTTAGTAACAGAACCCTTTCATCTTTCAAACTATATTTTTATGTCTCTTTTGAAGATTTTTGTGTCATCAGCCAGTTCTTAGTGCTATTTAATATCATTACAATAGCATTTGAAGACCCTAGAGAAGGAGTCACAGCTTCTTTTTAAGCACTACTGATAAGCATTGAAATGTTTCATATTGAAAAAGTATTATAGAAACAAAGCAAAACAAAGCAAAACAAAACAATATTTCAGATACAGAAAATCTTATTATCTCCAGACCAGTCACAAATGGAGTAATAGACAGAATTTATAGGTTATGATCTCCACAAGCAATGTGTACTGGAGCCAGGAATTTAACTTGCATTTTCCTATTTTTCTAATCCAGACCTGCAACCACCTTTTTTATCTTCTTGAGGAAGATCAGGTAGGTTATTGATCAGAAAGGCAGTTCCTAGAATTTAAACCTGTTCCATGATAGTTTTTAAACCCCAGCCTTTGACCTTTTCTCTGTACACACTGCATAAACCCTATCATTCTTCCAGCAACAAAATTGCCAGGAGGGGTGTTTCCCATCATTTTCTTACGGGCCTTTGATCCCTAGGGTCCTTTGACATTTCTGTGTATATTCTCTAGAAAAAAGTATGGACTATTCAAAAGCTCTTCTGTAAAGTAAAATAAGTGGCAGCTGGCACCATACAGTTCTGCTATAATGAAAACATGAGGTGGTTGCCATTACACAGTCCTGCACTAATGAGAACAGTAGGAGTCTAGCATTACAATGGTCTAATGAAAACAGGAAATGGCTGGCATTAGACTGGTATAATGAAAACAGGAGGTGGCTGGCATTACGCTTATACAATAAATAAATTAAGATTTCTGGCCCAACCAATCTCATCTACATTATATATGATTCCAGAGTGCAAGAGAGAAGCTTATGCTAAATCAGGGACAGTGACAGCAAAACCATTCTTTGTTACATCACCTCAGAAGCAGAGTTGTGTCCTTTTCCTTTCAACTGTTTATTTCTTTTTTGGTGGTTATACACGAACAAAACAGGCACATGATTTTAAAAATTGGCGCATAACTTGTAAAGATCCTTTCATTTAAAAATATCCAAAAGTAGCATGTTATCTGGTGCCTGTCATGCTTTAATGTGTAAGGCTAAAAATAGCTTATCCAAAAGTGAAAATTGATATGACTGGACGTTTTTAAATGAGTCTCACACTTAGCTTTCCCAATCTGGGCTAAGTATGCAATTGATAATACTTTGGGGTGTTTAATGCAATACGGAGAATGGAATCAATACTTATTGAGAAATAAAGAAAAAAGAAAAAGAAGAAAAAATTTAAGCACAAAATCAATCATTTAGCTAACGTATTTTTTTTTCTAAGAACAGAAGGGTCAGGTGCTTTTCTTCCTTGTTTTTCAAACTAACCTTTCTAGTTGAGTCTTTTTATATTACAGAAGAGGGTCTTCCATGTAGGTCTTAGACAATGAATGGACCACCATCTTCCCTTTTATTGCAACTTTTAGAGCTATCTGAAACTGATTGATTCTCACTCTCCTTATTCTGGCTGAATTCACCATGAAGTTTGTACAGTTCAAGGCCAGTCCATTAAGCCACTGCATCAATCCACTCATACGGTACCTTTCAGCCACTCGGTCTCCCATTTCTCATCTTCAAACTCAACTGCATTGTTTCTGGATATTTTCCACTGAAACCAAGAGATTAAATGAAGCAAGAAAATGTTTGGAGTATGATATTCAAAGCAGCAATTAGTGTGCTGGAATGTTCCAGCATAAAACACTGTGCTTCCTGCAGCCTGTTATTCTGCTGATAGCTTTGGTTTCCACACTCAGATTGCAGTGAAAATATTCCAGTCAGGTAGCTCAAAGTGAAACAGCAGTGCGATGCAAATAAGGAACAGATAATCAAATCAAACTTTCTAATCGAGTTTTGCTATGCTGACTCTTATTTCTCTCTAGCCTGCAGTTTGCATGTTTTACAACACTGCAGAATTAGCTTAAAGAGTAAATACTTGTGAGTTTATCGAATCCTGTCATGTCTCACATACACTGCAGAACAAATGAAGGAAAATAATCTTCCTGTGCTGCATCTATTATTACTTTAATTTCTTTGTGTCTTTAGTGTGGTTCTGTTTGAATCCTTTTGAAGGAAGGGAATAGAAGATAAAGAATCCAGAGGGGTAAAACAGGGTGAGTTCTGTTAATAAATTTTTGTTTTCTTTTTCTTTTTTTTTTTTTAATTTCTTCATCAAACAACAGAAGAAAACAAAACAAAAAAACAACAAAATACTCACACCTTATGGACCAGATTTTAAACTAAAACGTATGGCACTGGAAGCAGCATATGCCTTGGAAAATCTGCTGTTATGCACTGTGTGTGCAAGCCGCAGACATGGCTTAATCGAGATAGGAGGCGACACGTGTTGTGCATCTGAGATTAGTGTCTGGACCTCAGCCATTAATGCTGGCATCCCAGGAACTGACTCATTCCTCTGCCAAACTTCTGCTGGGATTTGGGTTCACTGAATCCGACTCACAGTCTTTAATCCCTCCAAGCAGTATCTCTTTGAATTGTGGAGCTTGCAAAACATCCAGGTGGTGGTCCAGCCACGACAGCGTCTGCATAAGCTCAAGAAACAGCCTGCTCTCTTTAAGAGTTCTACTAGTCAGAAAGTTTCTAGCCCTCTACTATGCAACTCTGAATGTCAAAGCTCCTTTTTCTTTGGTTCATTATTGTGAGTAGACAATAGTCATATTGCCCTTCCAATCTCTTTGAAATATTTGAGATCTTACAAACATCGTATGCTATAAATCTACTTGGTAGGTCTC
This sequence comes from Trochalopteron elliotii, assembly GCA_024734555.1. Lineage (NCBI taxonomy): Eukaryota > Metazoa > Chordata > Aves > Passeriformes > Leiothrichidae > Trochalopteron > Trochalopteron elliotii. The sequence goes on from JANPWX010000013.1 coordinate 5,791,804, forward strand.
ATAATTTTGTAAGCAATATTTTTCATTAGCTTTGCAATAAAATGGCGTTTTGCCCTATTTTCAAACTAACAAATTTTGTCAAATTTGGCATCTCTATTACATTACCAAATATATCAGTCAATATCACCTGGTGTAATTGAGTCTTATTATATGATTCAGATAGATGCTTAAACTATGGATTTTTCAAAGTCAAATTTTCTGGCAGGAAGAATATGGTTTTAAAAAAAATTTAGATAAATAGGTAGTATATCACTGTAATTACTAGTCTTATTTTAAGATAATTAATTGACCTCCGTGTATAATATTCAAGATCATTTATAAGTCTTTTGCACACAAAAATCTGTATAAAACCATTTGATTATGCTTTTGATCTCAAGTCGTGTACCAAAACTAGCACCTGACACAGTAGAATATGAATGAGTGTGACAGTAAAATCCCTACAGGAGCCAAAGTTTTTTTTAAATAATATTAGGAAATACGTTCTCTTCTGGATTTCTAAGTAACTAAGGAAATTGGCATAATGAAAAAGTACCTATCCTTTAATGGAATGTGAAAATTAAAATTTAAAATCTAGCAACACGCGCACTCAAGGAGAAGAACCACATGAAGGTAAAACATTTAAAACCAAGTTGCACAGATTCAGCTAAACTACATTCTGAGACAAACCTTTTTCATAGATGTATTCACCTATAACGAAGGACAAATTCTATACTACTACATGGTTAGCTAATCAAAAGTTTGTCATTCTTATCTGCACATCTTTAATCACATTTTGGAGCATCCATTAAGTTACAAATATGGAAATGGCACCTAGAGATTATTTATTTTCCTGTGAATGTTTTTTCCTAATATTTTCATATTGAAGAAATATTTTTGAAATCTAGATAAATATTTAAAATGCTCTTATCATAACACAATAAAAAGTCTGGATTATAATCAGAATTTCAGCATAACAGTGCTATTTGTTTCTGCCCACATTACTAATCCAAATTATTTTGTAATTTTTCATCACACATTATATTTTTATTGCTTCTTTAAGGCACTATGATTTCTTTGATGGCAAACATTGAGATTTTTAAAGTATATATGACCATGAGAGATTTACATCTTAGCTATAGTCTAAATTTTTAATGTACATAAAAACATATTTACTACCTGATATAGTTGTGCCAGATCCAATCAGCTAAGTGGAGTTCACCCTAACCAATTCTTGGGACATCTCCAAGGAAAACAGAGAGCTCTACTAAGTAAACTAGACTGCTTACCAGGTGATACTGTCCTTTTCTTCCATGTCAACATTAAACTAATCCATATTAGTCAAAACTATTCCACTCAATAAGTTCCCTGCCTTTTCAGAGCTTATAGTGGAAGCCCTCATTCTCTTCCTTCTTATAATAAGATGAATTGAAAATTATGTTCTAAGTTTATATGGACTCTTTTCAAATGTTCTGTCAACTGTAGTAGTGACAGAACCACAGCCTTGAGCATCTTTTACTTGGCTGCCAGAAGTAGAAGAAACTATTACTGCTGCTCCAAGTGGGTTCATCCAAAGCCACATTTCTACTGCCATCCTGGTTTGGGGAAGAATGGGGACCTTGTCTTGTCCTGAGCTGCTTCTTTTTTGGATTGGAAGTAAAACAACATGCCATTGATTATTAATGGCTCAAAGGAACTTTTTGTAGATGTTATATTTACTTCTGCGGATTTTTGGACCAGATTTCAATTTGAATTATTATATTAGCCAAAAAAGACTTCCTATCTTCAGAAGTACATTGAAGCTCTTCAGGAATATTACTGTTTCTGTTCATGCAGATAGGTTCATTATAATAAATGTCTGTACAGTTACTATGTGAATGAAAATTATTTACAGAATATTAGAAAACAAACAGACACAAAAGTTGTAATGCTTGTAACTGCCCTGTGTGACCACATTGCCCTGTGTGAGATGCAATTGGTAGGTAAAAAAACTTCCTTGTATTTGGCCATGAAACGTGTCTCTCGGAACTCTGGTAAAAGAGAGTAACAGCAGTTTATAATCATGTAAAATTTTGTCTCTCATTAACCATGTATTCTTATTACATGCAATGTAATTATACTAGCCAGGGAAAGATTTCATATCCTCGGGGAAAAGTCAAAGCTCTCCAGGAATGGTGTAATTATATACTTCTAGCATATCTCCTAATGCAAGTGTTGGCTGGGATGACCAGGGATAGTACTCTAGTCATAAACAGGGAATACCTGCTGGCAGTCTTAGATGTGGCTTGAATTGCAGTGTCTCCAAAATTATTAAGTTAAGAACCTGGAGGTGAAATGGGAAGGCAAGGAGCGTATTTCGGATTCTGATTTTTACAACTGCATATTTCTTCTAATTCAGGATGTTGCTTGAGAACTCTTTGGGTAGCTGCCATGAAGGAGAAGGATGTCAAGGAAAGCTAGGTGACTTTTTAGGAGAGCCTAAATACAGCTCAGGAGTTAATCACAGAATCAAATAAACTTTGGCTGATCTGAGTCCCTGGGAAGATCAAGAAACACGTGCTCTTGGAATTCCTACCCACATCCAAGTAAGTAAAAGAGAAGAAGAGTAATCAGGAATACTCAACATGGATTTTTTCAAGAGTAAAGTGTGCATAAAAAATCTTTTATCAGTGTACAATTTAATGGCTGAGTATACAACAAGAAAAAATGGTGTATGAAATTTTCCTTTACTTTAGTGAGATTTTTTGTCATTCTCCACAGATAAGGAAGTATGTGCCGAGAAAATTGTTGGGTGGGTTTGTTTTGAGGTTTGAATATTAACTGGACTCAGCCACAGCAATGACCAATGGTTAAATGTCTTTCTGGAGATCAGAGAGAAGTTCAGCACTATAGAAATCCATGGTTAGACCAGTTAAGTTCAACATTTTCAGTGACCTTGATAGTAGCACAAACTGCACTTAGAACATTTCCAGACGAAATAAACTGGAAAGAGTAACTGTGGCCATGAAAAATGTCATAACTCTACCCAAAGAGACTGCAATAAACTTCAGCAAAGAAGCAAAATAAAGCTCTTGAGGTTCCAGAAGAACAAGTGAAATTATTTGAACAAAGGGAAAAATGATACCACTCATTAACAGAGGTTAGGAAGGGATTGCATGAGTTAAAGCCCTTCTGAAGAGAGCTTGAGGATTATGGTGTACACAAGGTTGGAGACAATTCCACAGTGCTTTTTCTTTCTGAATAAGGCAAAATACTGAGTATGCAACTGTTATATACTATATACACTGATAAGAACCTCTGGCCACAAGATCAAGAGAAGTTATTCTTCCCTTCTACCCAGCACCAGTGAGCTTGCATATAAAACACTACATCCAGTTTAGGACTACTCAGTTTAAAAGAGATAAAAATGAAATTGGAGAGGATCTAATGGAGGGATGAGCAATACCCCATGGGGAGAATTCCCATTGGAGAACTTTGTGGAGGACTGTCTCCCATGGGGGGAATTCCATGCTTGAGAAGGGGGAACAATTCTTCTCCTTGAGAACAAAGCAGCAGCAGAGACAGCATGTGATGAACTGATTGCAACTCCCATTAACCATCTCAGGGGCATCCACTGAAGGGAACTGAGGGGAAGGAGATGGAGAGTACAAAATAAATCTAAGTCTGGGAAGGTGCTTCTAAATCCTGTTTTACTTCTCATTATCTTACACTGATTTTGATTGGTAACAAATTCAATTAATTTCTCAAAATTGGGTCTGTTTTGGTGGCAATTGTGACTGATCTCTCCCCATCCTTATCTTGACACAGGAACCTTTTATTTTTTTCTCTCCCCTGTCCAATTGAGGAGTAGTAGAGCAGTTTTCTTGGCTACCTGGCATTTAGCCAGATCAAACCACCACAAAATGGGACACAACAGCATTTCATTCTCATTGTCAACAAAGAAAGAGAGACAATAACTGATAGTAGAAACTTCCTGATCTTTCCAATTCCTCACCAAAATCAAACTCAGACAAAAATTAGAGAAAGATTTATTCTAAACCTGAAATGACTAAACAAACTATTTCTGTTTCACATTCAGTCATCACTTTCAAGGATTTATTCATTAGACTGAGTATGTGCTTAGCATGTCTGAATTTAATTTTTTTCTCACTTAGCTGTGTTTCTCAGGAAATCAAAGGTGCCTTTATTAAGTCAGAACTCTGAGCATACAATTCACTTTTCGCTAATAGGTCTCACTGAATGCAGTTAACATCTAGAAACCTGTGAATTTAATTAAATAAGCATGGGTATCCAGAACTATCTCAGATGTCCTGTACCATCATCTCATGGTTAACTTTTTCTCTGTCAGTTTGTTGGTTTTTTTTTTTCCTCACAGCACGACATTCATCAGGATTTTTTTAAACAAAGGAAGAATGATGGAGAGACAAGACCAGATTTCCTTACCCAAAACCATGTTGTGGTAATATTTCTGCCTGATATTTTGTTTCAATAGCTTCAGAATTCAGCCAACTTAATAATTTACCAAACCACGTCAGCTGCAAAGAGAAGAAACAAGATATGTGGGAGGCCTTGGATTTTTATCTTTATAGGACAAAACCCTTCAAAAATTTTTCTAAAGCCGTTTGTCTTCTTCGCTGAGAGAATAAAAGGGGAAGCAATTTCCACTCAGAATATCTCAAAGTGGATCTCTGTGTCTATTATGCTTTCTCAAGGTTTTTCTAAGTCACCTGATAATATATGACCACACTCAAGAAGGACCCGTGCATCTTAGAAATGCAATTTGCATTCAGTGTAGCATCCACATTTTTAAAATACCATTTTATTCTGATGCTTCCTGTATAATATCTTCAATAATTATTACTATCAGCTTCTTAGTCCACTCACCTGGAGCCACCTACAACAGTACAGTTAGAGAGAAGAACCATCAGAAGACAAAAGAAGCACCCCAAACCTTTCTATAAGAACAAGAGCTTTTAAAAACAGTATGTATCTTTTTAATTCTTAATGTTACATGGGCAATAAAGAAGGAACTGCAGGCTCTTCAGGGCCTCCAGAGTCTGAAAGGAAGAAGAAAGGTGGTGGGCAGTCTTTTGTCCCTCTCACCCCCAGACTGACCTGAGCCCCCATGTAGCCAGAGTACTCTTGAGGAAGACATGCTGCTATGGGCAGTGCTGCCTGAGGCACTGGATTTGGCCAAATCCTTGGGAAGGTGATGAAGGGACAAGGGTGGGAAAGTAAAGATGAGGCCCTGCCATGGCCTGAGTACCCTGTTGTCATCTCCTGGCGTGACTGATCAAGCCCTTCCCATCTTTGTTACTACACAGATAAGATGCGGCTTTGATCCCTTGGGACTTTGCTGGTCAAAATCATCTGGTCCCAGGCATAGTGGAACACCAGCGAAGCTAACACAAAGCAGCAACACACAATTAATTTAGCATGTGATTAAGCTGATATCTTTATTATGGCAAGAGGAGATCAAGTAGGTTTTACAAATGGAATGATAGCTGAATTTTTCAAGATCAAACAATGGAATTTCCAGCTAGAGGATACCTCAAAAATTGTGTCTTGCTAATATGTCCTGTTAAAGCCAAAGGCAAACTTTTTCAGCTCCTTGAATTTCATAAGGGTGGAATTGTGAAAAAACCGTGCCAAAAGCAGACAGTTGTTCTACAATGTTGTTTCTACCAGCTCTATAGCATATGTGTGTGTTGACAAATTAAGCAACAGCTGCTTTATTTGCAATACTCAATGTTAAGTTATTGATGTGCCTTGCTGAGGGAAGTCTTCTGTAGGAAGCTGTAGCTAAACGCAGGATTTCATCTTGCCTGAACTCCAAAGGAAATGAAGCAGCTATCTACACCACCTTTTAAATTATCAAATTAGAATACAAGTGCATTATATATTAGAGGTTTTAGAACAAATCTCCATCCAAGGAAATCTATTTCCACTTTACTTCTTTCGTTTGTTTAAAAAAACATCTAGGAGAGGTGTCTCTAAAAAAATCACTGGTTTCCTCCAGCACAAAAGCACTCATAGCACCTTTTATATCAACCTGTGCATTCTCTCAGCTTGGCAACATTCCTAACAAGGGTGTATGAAGAGTCATGAAGTGCCTTGTTCTCACCTTGATGAGCACTTAAAATGCAATTCATTGTTGCTCTTAATTATTGCAGATTCCACAAGTGTTTACTGTTTCTGGAATCCTGGAACCTCACAGCCACACGATGATGAATTAATGTAATGGTTTGATCTATTTTGACAGGAATATGGTGGCAAGGCAAAATAAGATATTTAGGCTAATTTGCATGACTACTTGAAATTTTAATGAACTGTCCAAAAGGTGTGTTAACATTATGGTGGAAAAGATACACCAGAATGATAACATTGTTTTCAACCTGAGAAGAAACAATTGATTAAAAAAAAAAAAAAAAAAGAGTGAAGGATAAAGTAACATATGTGTTATTTATGTATTTATGTTAATTATGTAGAAGGTCCTCTTTAGTCATGCAATTACATTCCCATCTACCACCCAAAGAAGTGGCTCAAGTGCTTAGGAATTTGGCAGCTTCTGTCTGCCTTACTCACTACATCAAATCTCTTTCTTCTGTAGGCAAAAACTGAAAAACCTTCAGCAACTTTTTGTCAAACTTTCAGATGTCTCATCAATTTTTTCCTTTGTCTTCTTCCATCCACCTGTGGCTTGCTTTTTGGTCATAAAAAGAAGAAACTTCTTCCTTTCCTTACTCCCCTTACTGCATATTAAATTATTTCTAGGGTAGCACTAGATCTAGAATGTGGCTAAAAATGCATGTCAGAAGTCTTTTGCTGGGTAATATTTGATGCTGATGCAACTATATCCTTTTTATGGAACAATATGGGCCCTAACATGCTATATGGGATGAACAGAACACTTATTTCCTTTAATATTGTACTACAGAAAGAAATGGACTGTGAACAAAATAAATTTATTACTCAACAACACAAGGTGCATTTTCATTTTGTATAAAGCTTTCAGAGCATATCCTGTCTGCAAATGAAGAACAATTTTTCAGCATTGGCTTTATCAGAAACGGAATGCATTTTGGCCTTTCCTTTCCAACTTCTGGCACAGGTCTTAGAGCCATATAGGATTTTTAAACTTTATTTCAGGAAGGAATCTTTATTTCTGGCAGATAGCATTGTAGACTACAGAAATGAGGCATTTTAAAATAATTTTGGGAAGATGGATTAGCTTCTGGAAATTTTCTGTGCGGAAATGTAAATGACAGAGATTTCCGTAAATAAATAGCTTCTAGTCTTGCAAAATAATCAGTCACTTTTGAAAAATTTTGTTCACAATGTCCATTCAGTGGGAACAATCAGTGAACATTAAGCAGACAACATTGAAATTATAACTTAAAATAATAATGACATGATTATTCAACCATACAAATCAATGTTCCTTAAAAACAAAATAATAATAATAATAATAAGTAGAAACTACAGTCAACTCCAACAAAAGAGTTTAACTCATTTACTTGATAAAGAACATTTTTTTATCTACTAAATAGGATCAAAAATACAAAAATTTGGTGACTTGGTTTTGCTATTTAGTGACTTGGTAGAAAGATTACAGAAAAAGCCTCTGCAGTATGCAGAAGGTCACACTAGATGGTTTACACTAATGCTTTGCAGCCTCAGCACTGATGAATCTGTGATACCCTCATACTTTGGAGCATGCTGCTATTTCCAAATTATAACAGGCAAGAGGAAAGCTCTTCAATGAGCAGTTTATTCAGTAACTTTTCACTCTAAGGAACTACTGCTACTTCCACTGAAACATTTGACACTGGACATGTCAGAATAGAACATCATGTTGAACAGACTTCTGATCTAAAAAGTCAGGAGGTTCACAGATTCATCTAAGCAGAGTGCTATATAGAAAGCTTCTTGACACTTTTTTTTGTTATAAACAAAGATTGTGGATGGGCTCATTTACTTTGTTCATAAATATTTGACCATTATATTTGCTTATGCAACATAAATACATCATTATTTAAACTAATCCTTAGGATCTCTTTTTTGCAGTTATGCTTTTTATAGTACCCTGCTCTTTGTATAATTTAGGTTTTGAACGTCTGTTATCACCAGTAGCTTAAGCTTGTACAAAGAGTACATAAACACACAGATGTAAAAAAAAATGTTTAGGCATTTTGTGGGTGTTTTGGTTTTTTTCCATTAATTCCATTTTAAATTTACCTTGAAAAGAAATCATCTTTCATGATGTGGTAAGGCATAGCATTGTACAGTGGCTAAAAGATTCCATTTGAGGCTACTTGCATCTAATATTACAGAAAACTTCTTCCTCTCTAAATTCATTTGTCTATGTTTCCCTAGCCCACATCATGTATGCTATGTCAATACTGCTAAACAAAATAGGGCTGAGGCCAGTCCTGAATCCTAAGGGACAGGTTGGCTCACATTTGTATTTTTCATAGCTAGTCATGTCCTTCAGAATATACTGGTCTCATGGGACACAAATCCCTCAGTCCCAGGTTTCCTTTACAATCTGTGTGATGCCTTTTGGATCCCACAATACTGCTAACTATTCTTTGCCTATGAAAGGGGGGGAGTGTCTTAATACAAAATGCTTGAAGTAATGTCCTCAGGGGATATCTCGTGCTGGAAGTTCAAGAATAGTACTTTTGAATCCAGGCTGATAAGGAGTAAGAGGATCATGAGAACAAGGTACTTCACAGAAATCAGAAGGACAATTTATAGGACAAACACCTTTAGAGTTTCAGAGATGTATTTGTTAAGGATTTTACTATATTCTGTCAAGCTACTATGCTCTACTTCACCCTGTGAATAGTCTTATGCCTAATGCTACCTTGCAGTGGTCATGCTGTCAGGTTACTCTTCTCAAGCAAGACTGGCAGCAAACGTTTCTCCTTGTCTTGACCAGCCATGACAAGACTTATCAAAGGGGTTCTTTTCTTGAGATTTAGAAAAGGCATTCTCCATCCTTACCTCATTGAAGTCTTTGATCTGCCTGCTAAAAGTGCTCATTAGTGATGATGGACATGGGTTTACAAGAAACATGACCATCATTTCTTTCCTTTCATGGTGGAAGAAGTATAGATAACTATTTTTATTTTAAAAAGTTCATTTCTGCAAAACATTTATCTCTTCCTCTGACAGACACAAGTTCTTGAAGAGGTAAACTCTATTTCAGGATACCCAGAAGACTCTGGCAAAAAATCTGAAACCACAAAATCTGTGGGAGCAGCAAGCTCCAGCCCAGCTGCATCTACTGAGTCTCAGAAGAAAGTCTGGAAATGAGAACTGCAGCCTGGAGAATGTGCAGTGATCTGGAAAGAGAACCAGTGCCCAAATTCTTCAGAGTCGGACAAGTGATGGGAAACTGATCCTCTGAGTTCTGGTGATTGTTATGGTATGCTGTCTCAAGATAACAAGCAGCTGTCTTGAGAGAGGTAGTTCAGATCAGATCAAAGTTCAGCTCCTGTAGACACCTGTTATAGGATATCTCCCTCAGATTTTGAAATTTGAGTTTTATAATTGGCCCTCTTTTAGAGAGTGGGGAAACTGTCATCTACAGAAATTGTAAATTAATGGGTATTGAGAAAAGCTGATTTAGGAAAAGACAAACAGTCAAACAGACATACACAAAGAATATGCTAAAATAATGATAAAAATATAGTAAATAAATAGGGAATTTTATTTGTAATTGTTCATAACTCAAGATCGAACGAGTACTTCAGCAGATAAAGAAACAGTAGCTTTATAAAGATAAAAATTAAATATTTTTTCATACAGTATGTAACTAAAAAGTGAATTTTATTTTCACAGGAACTTGATAAATCTCATAAGTGCCAAAATGTTCAGAAAGTGAAGTTCATTCTGTACCTACATAAGACAGAGGTCTGGATGAAACTTCCAATTCTAGAAGCCCTAGACAGTTCATGCCTAGAACAGGAAAGCAAGACCAGAGAAAATGTCACTTACCTTTGTCTTGTTGGTCATGTTTCTCTAATCGTTCACTGCAGCCTATGGGATGTTGGTCTAAATACATCATCTGCCATTTTCTGCCATGGCGACACTGATGTTCTTGGGGGACCTCTAGGGTTTTCACAAATGCCACCTTGTAGACTGAATTCAGTACTGAAGTTAATTATGTCCCACCTGAGAGGTATTCATTTATTCAAGAAATAATACACTATGTACTCTCCCACAGAGGCCATACAAATTGCCTGAATGAAAACCTTTTCTGATGGTGTGTGATACTGGTTTTATATAAATAAATATATACAGATTTACTTTTATGATGCATACTTCTTTCTCTATAAAACCCAAGCATTGTTCTATCCTAAGCTGAACACAATGAATGTTTCTGTCATTTTTTCACTTAACATAATGCATTAAATTTGCCTCGGGGTGATTTCCATCAGCCTAGCCCAGATGATATTAAGACAGCAGTGACTACACACTGAGAGAGAGTGATTCCTGCTCTCCACGGCCAAGTACAGTGACTTGTGCTCAAACTGTTCAGAGTTAGTCCTTTCTACATATTATTTGCCTTATCCTTATGTAAGGCCCCCCAAAAATTTGCTCAAATAGCCTCTTAAAAGGGCTTGTGTGGTTTTTATGTACTCTGAGTTAGCTTCATGGAAGAAATACAAACAAAGTATTTCTCAAGGGGTGGAACAACAAAAAACTTTACTAGTAACTTCAGAAAATGAGACAACTTTGGCAAAAGCTTAGAGCAGCATTCAATAAACATAAAACACATTTGAAAGCATTATCTCGGTCCATTCAACTTAGCAAACTCCAGCCTGTCCAGCTATAAGCTGCTCAAAACTCTGTGAAGAAGGAATTAAAAGAAGGAGAAAGAGAGTAAGGCATAAAAGATATGGAAAGAACAAATATAGCTCCCACTCTCAGTTCCAACAGTGTCCAGCAACATGGCTTCCAAAAGGAGGCAGGGTCAAGACTTGTACTTGCCTCATGCTTCAGTTTAAGTAGCCTTTGGCCTTTCTGGGCCCTTCCCTCATGTTGGAGTTTCTCTCTGGTGATCACTCTGGGGTTGGGCTGGGGCTTCAGGAGCAGCTGTGGAGCATTGCCTCCAGTGTGCCAGTGAATATGAGGCTATGCCTCTGGTGAGTAGGCTCATTTTCAGATGTTGGGATTGGTGAGATTTTGAAGGACTGGGTTGGGAACTCTGACTAGTTCAGTATTATCGGCACCACATTATGAGAGAAGGTTTTGCACAAACGCAATTTGAGTTTTTGGATAAGGTAAACTGATTCAGACACTCAGAAAGAGTTTAAAATAAATGAAAGATTTTTGACGGAACAAGAAAGACATAATTTATCTTTCTCTATGACTCAAGGCATAAACCTTGTTGTTTTTAAGGCTTTGTTGTTTTCCCCAACTAATTTCATTCAAAAACTGAATGTACTGTAGTCATCACAGTAAAGCTAAGGTGAGTGGTTGAACCCTGCCAGTCTGTTGATAACTGGAGCGATACCTAAAGATAATCGTTGCCCACTGTGCATGGTAATGAGCCCTCAAAGATGCAACTTTTAAAAAAGCAGGAACTTAACCTTAAAACCTGCAATCAAGATTTCCACAGAGACAGCTGTGAAAGATGCAGTGGTGTTGCAAAATAAACAAGTTGTAGAGTGTCATATACAGAAAGTTGTCTGAAAGTAAAAGAAAAAAACAGGAGTAAACAAGATATGAATTGTTTTCTGCACTGTAACTCCTCATATGACCTTTATGTTTTGCTACAAATGTGAGCACTTCAGAAAAAGAGACCATGGAGGATCATATTTGCAAGAAGTCTTACACACCATCAAGAGATAAGCATATGAAGCCAGAAAAGAAAAGCATATGTAAAGCATTAAGTGATGGATGTTAGTAATGGCTGGGATTCTTCTTCTTCTTCTTCTTCTTCTTCTTCTTCTTCTTCTTCTTCTTCTTCTTCTTCTTCTTCTTCTTCTTCTTCTTCTTCTTCTTCTTCTTTGTACAATAATAGGAAGAAGAAATCCATTTCACATTTTAGAATACAATTCAGGATGTTTACATATTTGTTTGCATATTGAATATGACGTAGGAAAAAAATGTATCTGAATGATAATCATAAAGGATGCAAAAATCAAACAATATAAAGTTGCAAAATTACAGTAGTGAGGTTGCTTAAAATCAGTTTTATTTTTAGATGTCTACACGTAGGTGGAACCAATCTTTCCCTGAATGTTCTCAAGGACACTCAATCTATCCTTTTAAAAAACACTAATTTCAAGAGAACAGAATCACTAAACATCCAAAGGCAGGCGCATCTACCATTTACAGCAACTGGAGCTCCTCTTGTGGCCGTGTCTTCATTGACATAATCAACTATGTCACTCGTTTAATACAAAGTTGGGGGTGATGTTCATTGACTACTGTCATTATTCAAAATGAGTGATGTAAAGCCTTGTTTAGCACACACTTTTCAGACCCTGTTCTGAACACTGAGTTACTCTTTTTACCAGAGACTCTTTCTTCTTTAGAGTCTCAAAAGCTAACCAACCAACAGGTCTTCACCCCTTCCAGCCTGTGCTACTGCAGTGCTATTTTACAGGTGAAATCCAGCAGAACAAACGGGTTTAGGGCAGCAGTATCTAAAATCTCAGGTCAGCCAAGACAACGGCAGTTCCAGATGTTTTCCATAACAGGACTAATGTGAATAAGGTTGTTTTGTAGACCAAACAAGGGGTCTCAGACTAATTTTGCTGTTTTAAAGATAGACATCTAAAAATCCACTTACCAGATGAATAAGGAGCAGCAGGCTGCTCCTCCTGAAGTAACATCAGTAGTGAGCTGTGGTGACTCTAGAGCAGGTAGTGGTCTCACTATGGGATGCAAACCTACAGGGCCTGAGCACAGTGGGCAGAGCTACAGGCTGATTGCAATTAGCTCCCAACATGGCAATCAATCCATCAGCTCCAGAATACATCCAAAGGGTCCCATCAGGGGCATCAAGACATGGGACAGAGACAGGCTCTGAGGCAAGATTGTACATTGAAGGGATCCATCCATGGGACAACGACCCATAGTATAAGGATGAGGTCAATCCAGGTGGCAGGGCTGGAGACAGGAACCCCTATAATGCACCTCAGGCAGCATTTGGAGGCCCAAGGCTGAGCTGGAATTGGGCTCCTGGGCATGTGGTCAAATTGGCAGTGGAGCAGCCAGACTCCTCCAGGCCATTAAAACCTATTAGTGCACTCATGACACAAATTTAATACGCAAGCTAATTCTCTGATGGTTTTCAGTATTGTCCTCCCTCTACCAAAGTTACCTTTCTTTTTTTAGATTATTTTTTTCTGAAGTCTGGTTACTGCTGCTTTTCTTCTACATGCTTTAATTCCCAAAAAGTCTGTCTGGTGGGTGCTAATTTATACAACACTTGCTAGAATTAACACCACACTACTGATTTATGGAAAGACTTCTCAGCTTTTACCACATTAATTATTATCATGCTATTCCTCCAAATAGCTTGGTGACATTTTTGATGCAAATATTTCATTGACTTATTTACAGGCTTTCCTAGGTCTGAAGAGTTCCTGTGTTCCAGCTGGGGCATAAAGAGATCCCAAGCCATGGAAATGAATTGCAGCACATTCTTCCTACTTCCAGTGGATTTAGATAGTTTTGAAGCAATTATCATCTGTGAAACCAGGAAGCCTGAAACTGGATATCAGGTGTTTTTCCTTTGCTAATGATTTTTGCAGTACCTTCTAGTCTTTACTGACAATTTTTTGTCATCTTTCTACCTCACTGCACAATCTTCTCTTTCAGATCATTAATAAAATGTATTAATAAGCATGGAGTTTAATGTGAAGCCTTGGAGCACCTCTCTGTTAATGCCCTGGCATATTTTTTAATCCTCACATTTTCTATTTCTTAACCAATTCTGTCAGTTTTATCCCCTTAGTCTATCTTTAACATTAAAAATAATTTGTGCTACACCTATCACCAACAATTTTCAAATCTGTTCCTTTTTTCTCTTTAAAACATTTCCCACCTGGTTTAACAGAGACAGCTACAATAGTCTAGATGTTGATATTGATCTAATCAATGAAAAGATGCTAAGCAGCCTCATATTACTGGTGCCTCATGTTGGAAAAATTTGTATGAAAAGAGGTCGTCTAAGTGACATATAATAAATACTGTCAGTGCCAATGAATCTTGAATTTCTTCCTGATCAATGTCGACAGTAAGAATGTCTGTACCAATATTTCAGAAAGACTATATCCCATTAGGTAAGGACCTGGGGTTGGGTCATGACAGAATTGTGATAGAAAGCTACCAGACTTCAAAGAATTTCAGCTCATGTGTCCTGCTTTCAGGGAAAGGAGGGATACTACTATTTAGCCCATTATAAACTAAGGATGAAGCTCTGACTCTGCCTTTTGGGATGAAACCAATCCTGATCGGATGTGTTATACATGTTCTGTAGAAAGGTTCTGAAATGAACCATTAATATGAACATAATAGGAAAGACCTATAACATCTGAATACCAGCTCTGAGGTGTGATGAATTTTCCAGCCACTTAAAACTCATCTGTTTTAGCGCAGAGAAGCTAAAGCTTAGGATTCTGACTTGTTTTCTGTGGGTATCTATATGTCACCAATTTTTAAGGAGGATAACCAAGGGGGTTAAGTGACTAATTTTCATTTTGATATAGGCAGGATGAGCCTGTCCGTAGACAAATAGGAGAGTTGATCCTCTTAACAGTGGAGTACCTGTGGATGTTGGGTCACTTGTGAGATCAGATATAAGCTGAACTGTGATTGTACTTTTAGTATCTAAACTTTGTTTATCTCACTTGAAGCATTTTGGTTCTCATCTGGATACGTCCAGTTGAGAGTGTAGAACAAAACCTCAGCTGAAGTCAACTGTGCAATTGTGAATAATCCCACTGGTAACCCCAGTTCTTTCAGGAAGTAAAAGATCAAGGTATCTCCTTCACAGACATCAATGCACCAGAAACATCCTAGATATAGACAGGCAAATTTAGTTTTCATGTTGACCTTGATGTAGTGAGGGATGCTTACAGAGGCTCTCACTGTTCTTCTGCTTCCTTTCCCTTCAGCTCCTTCAATTACCCTACAAGGTCTCCCTCCAATATTGATTTGAAAATTACCTCCCTTTCTGACATGGAAATGATGTATTTCAGGACATAACTGAATACATTTCTAACAGGTCTGAAAAGGCATTTTTAGCAAGATTTTAAAGCCTAGGAATCCTCCTTCCTTGTCTGTGGTATACTCCATTTATTGTGACCTTTGAGGTACTCCCAGACTGCTTGGTGGCTCCAGGACAACGAGTTAGTTTCCCTTGATTATATCATTCTTCATCAACAAAAGGCTCAGAAGTTCACTGGCATATCAGTTCTTTTCATATTTTGCAAAAGATCCCAAGCAGCTTAATAATAGTATAGATTAATCATTATGAGGCTGTCTATATTACAAAGTTCTGTAATTCATAAAATGCTATTATTTTTGTGTAAATTCAAATGTGCAGTCTTTACTTATTAACAGTTTTGACTAACTGTAATGTGTCTTTCTTCTTCTACACTGTTTGTCTTTCTTATCCCTGACTTATGCATAGCCTTACATACTTGGTTTTATCTCAGTCTGTGGGTGACTTGACATTAAGTGACCCAGACTTAGGCTCTAGAGACTGGTTATGTTGTCTCCTCGAGTTCTTGCCAGCTGCATATCTGGCCAAAGGTATTTAAGAAGGGGAAAAAAACCCAAACCTGAAGGAAAAAAAAAACAGAAAAAGAACAACCTATTATGATCTAACATTATTTATTTAGTGTCCACAGAAGAAGCCGACTGAAATCAGAGATTAAATTAATGTTGTTGTTCTCTCAAAACATTGTATTTTTTTTAATTTGATTGTACAGATTATATTGTAGCATCCGTAATGGTCCTCAGAATCTGGTTTATATTAGATTAAGAAGCCCTTATGTTTTTGACACTTGAGCCATAAGCTCTTCTAACACTTCTTTTTTCTTTGAGCCAACAAAACCAGAAAAACTCGTAAATAGCATTTTTTTATGTCTTCAGATTTTTATGCTTTTCTCCTTTTTTGTTTTTTGCCACAGAAATGCTTTTGTCTCTGCCTAGGCACATGAAGACTACTTACAGAATTTAACATGCTCAAAAGTTGTTAGCAGTTTGTCAATGCAATAGGTCAAGGTGAAAATGCTTTAGGTCGAAATATACATAACAACACAGCAGAAGTAGATGACAGCAACTGATTTGCCTTCATATTACAGAATATTAAAGGTCCTATTGTTGCTTGTTCATGGTTTTCCTTTCATAATGGTGTTATAAATATTTCATCATTGAGATAATTTTGTTTCTCTTTTGTAAAAAACAATTTCACATTCACTGAATCTGAAGAACATTCATTTCCCATCTTTCTACCTCACATATAAAACCAAACCAAATCCTACCGTTTTTTAAAGTTATGTAACTTATGAATATTACTTTCTGATGTCATAATTACCACGTCTTCTTGTAGCCCAGGTTATTTGAATCAAGGGACTGAGAAAAAGAATACATACACTTGTGTCCAATGAAGGACTAATAAGTGTGAAAGGCACATGTTCAAATCCAACCTCTTGGTTATGTTATCTTCTCATTTGTAGTGTTAGCATAGAGAGACTTAATGGCCTACATTGTTGAATAAACATCTGCTTCTCATCAGGAAATGTCCATAACTACATAAACAGAAAGAAGGAAATCAGATTACTTGCAAAAGTGATTTTGTTGCTGTGTTATATAGATTGAGATTTTCTTTTTTTCTTTTTTTTTTTTTTGTGGATCTTTACAGTGAACATAACTGTTTCTTTAACTGTCTTAGTTCAGTATCATGACTTACCCTGACAGCTGTTTTACTGATAACATAACTTTGCAGGATTAATTATTAACGTATTTTATTTTATTTTAGTAATGCAACTGACTGAAATTCTGCACCAGTCATTTGGTCAAAGTCTAATTACTAGAAAAAGTTCTGCTCTGAATTAAGAAAAGATTGCAGTAAACAATCTGTTTGCTTGCTTCCTTTTAGTTAAATCTAGAATTCGAAGCAAGCAAAGACATTGGCCCAGCACATAATTCTTTTGAAGCCAGTTCTTTGCTATGTGAGGATTTGAGATTGTGGTTTTGAAATACAAAGATGGAAAAAAAAAAAAGTCAGATGTCCAAAAGCCATAAACTGTAAAGACAAAAGCTTGTATCTAATTTATGAAGTTTGGTTAGTGTTGCATTTTTATGGTAATTTTCTGTCTTTTTTTTTTTAAAGTTAAAATGTCAAATGGACTTCTGCAAAGCATAACACATGTTTTTCCATTCTCTGGTGTGGGTATATTCTGCTTTTTGGGTATTCTTTCACAGTCAATACTTACATCTGTTGTTTAAAATGCTAGTCCTGATACAATTGTTTTTTAAATGCAAACCCATATGTGTGATCTCAAGAGAAACTGGTAAATTTTACCAAATGGGCATCCCTAAATTGCATGCCATCTGCAGCTAGTGATGAGAGGACTAAACCCAGTCAGCTGTGTTCTTCCACCACTGCATCTATCATTTTGATTGACTCTAGGGAAATCAACAGCTTTTGCCTTGAACTTTTTTCACCCCAACAGGTTATTACAGACTGGTTGAGATGTACTGGCTAAAGAATGATTTCTTTTATCCACAGCTAGGCTTCAACCTGTTTTCTTGTAGAAACCAGCAGAAAACCTCCAAATTTCAGTAAAGCAAAAGCAGGCACATACTCTAGCTCTGATTCAGATTTTATGAGATATAAGTGTGCAGGCTTATTAACTCAGAAAGGTTGTTAAATATGTAAACTATGAAAAAATTTAAGAAACATTATTGTTGCCTATGTAGTTGTAAGTTAATATTACTAGGAAAAAAAACAACAAGCTTCTCAGAACAGCATGTTCACATTCTTAAGGCATAATTGTCAAAGCAGGAATTAATTTGTAATAGCATGTGGGACTTTAGGATCATCTGAGAAAGAGAGAGAGGAAAAAGAATGAGAAAATTATACATAGATGCCACCTCACTGAGGAAAAAGGTCTCTGAAATCCTATTGATCTTTCACTATTATATTGTCCCTCTACCCCCACCATTCATTTCTACCGCATGACATACTCCTTTAAAATAATAAAAGTTATTGAGCTAATTAAAACTGCAGTTAAAAAAACCAAAACTGGAAATATATTGATATACACCTTGTTCTAACTGACAAAAGTCCTGACAAATATAAATGCCTAAACTTCATCAGCCTAACTAAACACTTCATAATTTGTATTTATTTATTCCCTAACTAGATGAACTAATAAGGTCAGAAAAAAACATCTGATAGCCAGCACTGGAAAAAACCCAAACAAACCCAATCACAAAACAGATCATATCACTGTTAAAATTAATCTTTGGTCTTCCAGCTATGTTTGTTTTCAAGTTCTGTCCTCCATGCTAGAAGCTTAATATGCACATTTGTCTTGGTCCTAGAGCATCTTTAAGATCAAATTCCCCATGGAATTTATGGGAGAGAATGGCTGGTGTCTCTAAACAGCTTTATTTAATGTCTAGGTGCTGTGCTGCTCAAAAATGTTAAGAGTGCCTAAAGTACATGTGTTACAATTCAGCTTCAGTTGCCTAGGAAGATTTTTTTAAAGATCACAAAGTAAAGAATCATTGAAATATGGGAATTTCTAAGATATTCCGAGTGGGAGTTTTAAGGATAATGACTTGGGGATGATGATTTCTAAACTGCATGTGTATTTGATGTTAGATGCCTGAATTATGTTTTTGCTCTATTAATTTGTAGCAGGGCATCTCAGGCCCCAACAAGAGCTTATTTGTTGCTTGCTTACCGATCAGATAAACAGGACAAGCTGTTTTATAGAGAGTTATTTTGGTGCCATGGGGTTGACATTGTTCTGGCATCTCTCAACTGCTGATAAACATCTCACTGCTGAAGTGAGATCTGGAAAGATAAGCTGGATTTCTGACCAGCAGAAACCTCACTTTAAGACTTCAGAAGCAGCAGCAACCTTCCACAAGGCAGAAATCTTCCACACCTACCCTGGAAATGTGTCAAGTTTCTCCTGTGGGTTGGGATACCTGTTGTGGGGTTACCACCCAGGGTTTAAGAGAAAAGATTCTGTGTATGTTATTGTGGTTTTGGTGGTAAGTTACATTTGACTCCTAATCAATACTATTTCTTGTGCTGGCTTTAACATTTGTATCTCAATGTCATGCACCGTTTTATATTGGGCTGTAATCAACAAGTAGTTCCTTCAGTTTTATACTGTGTAGTGCGTAATTCAGATTAAGGTCTTTCATCTGTTTTCTCTTGACTGTTTGCTACAAATACATTTTTGTAAATAGTCCTGATTTCCCATCATAAAATCTTGCAGGCCATAGTGATTTTTTAAATTTAAACTGTTGCCAAAATTCAAGGCTAAGGCAAGACTTGTCTGAAGCACCCAATCCTCCCATGATATCATTCAGTTCTCAATGCTTTAGTTTTCCATGTGTGAAATGCAAAATATATCTTTATCCCATAACAGAATGCTGTGAGAGAATATAATTTAAGGATTGTGAAATCTCAAATCCTACAGGAGTCGATTTGGTAGAATCCCTATTGAATACTTTGACATAAGGATTTGAAGTTTATAAGATACATTATGAAAGAAGAGGGGAAAAAAAACCCTTGGAAAAAAACAGGACAATTCGACTGAGATAAAGCACTGTAAAAACATTTTACTGGCTTTTTATGGTCCTCTTGTTCACTGATTTTTCTTAAAATCTTCTGCACAAAGACTTAAAGGTATTTCAACACCAATCTTTCCATTCCACTTGATTTCTTAGGAAATCAGATGCCTAAACCCTTTTAATTTTTTTTCTGCCATAAGTGGCTAAAAAATAAAAATTGACATGTTCTGAATCTACGTTTGCAAAATATTTTGCATACCATTTTCCCGCTGAAGCTGATTCACTGTAAGTTGTCTCACTTCACCTCAGTGCTCAGTGGTGTAGCATCAGTCCCAATCTCACAAATAGCTTTTAACAAATATGTAAATTTGAGACACAAGGAAAAATCATTTACAACCAAAATGATAAAAAAAACCAAATAAAATTGTTTATTATGTAGGCTAAATTGTTGTGTAAACTTCTCACATTATTGTTGTTACAATTAAAACCAGAAAAAAACCCCAAACATAATATTGCGAGGGAATAGACAGCAGTCACTCACAGCCACAAATTCCTTTGTAATAGTTTATGCACAGTTTGCTATCAGTAGTGTATTTTGCTAAAAATATATGAACTCATGGCAGACTAACTGCAAAATCCATCAGACATTTGCTGTAAGTGTTTTAACGTGACTCTGCCAGCAGTAGAAAATAGGAAAAGGCCTTTGCATTTTGAAAATTTTGCTCAGAATAAGGTGCATTATTTTATATCCCCACTTGAAAGAGCCTCAGGACCATCACAGTGACTTTTCCAAATTATGTTCATTCCCTTCAAAGTATTGCTCACTTAGATGTCTGAAGAAAGGTGAGACCTTTCCATTGATTTTTTAAGTGTTTTTTTGCTGGTGTGCATTCCTCAAGACTAATGTTAGCACCCTCTCACAGCTTTGCACCATTACCTTTATTTATTACATTTACCAGAAACATTTCTTCTTTGATTTCCAGTACCCAAAATCGTGAATAGCTGCAACAGCTGGGAAAAGATCAATGCTCTAGTGCTACCAACTAAAGCCTGCAAAAGGTGACATGATATTATTCTCTTAAGTCAATGGTAAGAAATATCTATTATTATCTATTTTTATATAAGGAGACATGAATAGTAGAAATGTAGACTGATTTTCATGCACTTTCATATTTTCAAAGGGCAAAGTCACACCCCTGTGATGTCAACAAGGACTTTTGTTATTGACTTAAGTGAGGATAGGATACTTTTGCTGCATAAGGAGAAATGGAGGAAAAAGGATGAGGATGCAGGCTTTCAGTTACATTTTATTTAAACTCTCTGCAGTTGTAGAATTCACAAAACTTGTCTCCACATGCAAAACATGAAGAATGATTCCTAACTAAACAGGAAATGACATCCAGTCTATGAGAGAAGATGGGTAGGATAGCAAATTTTAGCAAACTGAAAATCTTTTGCTTATGAAAAATCCCCTTGTTTACCCAGTGTTCATGAAGAGAAGCCATGAGCTGTTGGGGTTTCATGCCAGAGTTCTGACGCCCCATGCTATGTGAAACTCAGGTCTACTTGAGAGGAATAATGGATGAATTGACACTGCAAGTACTTGAAGGAATCTGAGTATTTTAAACTCTCATTTATTGCATCATTTTTCTGCCTTTTAAGACTGACTATACTTAGGGTAAGTATTTACCTTTCAGCTTCTATTTGAAGGCAATTCAACAAACCTGTTTTTTTAAAAAAATATTTTGGAAGTAAATGCTCCAACAAGGAAATTGTACTATCAGGATTCTATGGAGATGTACTTTCTTGGCTTCCTATCAATATGGATATCCTGGTTCTAAGCTTTTTGTAGCATTTTATTGTGACAGTTTAGAGTTAAATCCTTCCTTTATCTGTATTTTTGAAAAGAGGTATTGAAGAAAAATAATAGTTTCCTCTATATATCTGTTCCCTTTCCCTTCTAATTGTGAATCTGCTAGAGAAAGTTTTAAATACAGAAAAGGAAAAGGACAGCCTTCACAAGAGTAAAAACTACAGATTTGTTTTTTTAAATATCTGAAACAACAGAGAATTGGAGTACAGGATTTCACGAAAAACCTGACTGTGATTTTTTTGTTTGTTTGTCTCTGAAGTTTTTTCTCTTTCCTTTGGTGGCACATCAGGTAAAATCTGATTTGCATATTTTATTTTGTATATGAAAAATACATGCACAACCTGCAGTTGTCTCCATGCTTGGGGTGTGCTGCACTCAAGCTGCTCCTCTGAGACAAGGAAAGCCTGCCTTGTCTCTCTAACCTACTGTCAAAGAGGACATAATTATGCAGATTCCGTGGTACATTGATCTTTGTTTGGGGCACACACTGAAGTGATGCAGTGTGATCTATACAGCGTGGAAATCCTTTTCCACTCACTTCCATACAGAAGATGAACAATGAAGAACCTTTTAATAGAGTGGCTGAAGTGAAAAGCCATCAGGGTGAATACACAATAAAAAAGGAAACTGCAGGAGAGGGGCAAAAAAAGAGACACTGGCTGCTGACTCCCACTGCTTTGTCTTTGCTCTCCCAACTTTGTCCACTATAATCTGGATCTTGCCTTTGTTCTTGTCATTGAATATGCCCTTTGGAGTGACCCACTAACAGTGACCCTTCTGGAGTTCACAAGCACAGCAGATGTCAGCTTGTGCTGCATAATAAACGGGGATGTTCTCATTGTTGCATTCCAAAGACACTGCTCAAGCTGGTTCAAATAAAATGAGAACCAAACATATTCTGCACCAATGCCTCTATCCAAATGAAACAGCATTGTCACTGTTTATTTAAGTGTAATTTTCCATAATGTATCCTGTACTCTGATTTTTCTGGCTATCTGTACACATGAGTTCAGGGGCATTTGTAGACATTGAAGGTAAACCAAATGTGAATTGTTCCAAAAAAATGCTGGAGAATATTCTAAAATTTAGTACCATGATGATAATGACCAGCATCCAAGCATGTTACCAGATAGGAACAAAATGGCTGAAATAAACATTGTCACTGATTCCCCTTCTAACAGTTCTCATTTGTGATGAGAAGTTGCTTCCCTGAAGTAATATTTTCTTACATGCTAATACAATTTTTAAGTATGAAATTAATGATTTTTCACAGCCTACATAGAATAGAGTGAGGAACCACATCAGCAAGATCTAAGAATAGAGGAATAGCTTTTGGCTGAATTAACATTTGCCCATGAAACTATATAGCTTTATAAAGTTTGAAGCTTTATAGCTTCAAAATTTTTTGCAACAGGAATGATCTTACCCACCTTCCAACATCTATAATGTGAATATGTATGTGTGAGCTACTATTTGCAAATTTATTCAGTCACAAGTGAGAGAACTAGACACACTCCTCAGGTGTGCTCCAACTGGCCAATTTTAGCTGTCTGCTCCAAGTGGACTGGACTCAAGCCCTAGACGTGACTGCTTTTTTCTTCACTGCATACAAGATAGACTATTTCAGACATAGCAGCTACCTAAGATGCAACTTACTGATTGAAGAGACAGATACAGCTAAAGCATTGTCTGATTAACACTCTCTGCCTTCATGTTTGAACAAAAGATTTACTGAAAAGTAAGACACTAGTGCAAGTAAGAAATCTCCCTTTGGTCACTTGAATTCTATGCTCAGTAAGTCTTACAGACTTGAAATGCATTACTCCTCCTGAACACAAACAAATAAAAAACCTTAAGAAAATTCAAATGGTTATTGTATTCTGAGTGAGTAAATTCCTTTCCACAGTGGTTTCAGAGAGTTTATGGTGTGGGAATACCATGCTGATTTCGCTGTGATTGCACTTTCCACACTCACTGGAGCAGAATGAAGCAGGCTTTGTCCTTATTTAGTCCAAATTGTATTTGTTCATATAGTCTAGTCATGTTGTCCTTGTTTTCAAAAAGGTTTCAACTCCGTCTGGAAATGTTTCTCCTGTTATTTTGCAACTCCCTTTAGAAATGTCTAGGGAATATTTCCAGGTCTTGGAGATCTGTTATGCTTCAGATGCTCTAATTCCTTGATCACCTGTTCTGGCTGAATGGTACCTCCTTCAATATTTTTTCTTCCTCTCCTGGGAAATTTATGTCTGTTTCTGACATCCATCCCAAAACCTTATGTGTGAACACAGAGGCAAAGAATTCATTTGATTGTGCTTTAGTTATGTCTGTCTCTTCAGTCAGTAAGTTACCCAGGCTGGCTCTTAGAATTCTTCCAATGACCTCTTGTTCAATATGTTCTTGAAGAAAAAAACCCCCTTTGTTATTTATCTTAACCTCATCTGTAATTTTCCTTTCATTTCACATCTTTGCTATTCCTAGCCGATTGCTGTGTTTTCTACTGTGTTATGTCATCTCTTCAGTTATGCTCATTCTTTTAGTACCTTTCATCAGCCTCTTTGTGGTCTTTAAATAACTTTTGTAATGATTCCTTCAATTTTGTTGTCGGGGGTTTTTTTCAGATACTAGATAATTCTGGTAATGTCAGAGCACACAGTTTGAATACTCGCTGGAGTTCTAGGTCCCACAATTTAAGAAGAATGTGAAGGTCCTTTAATGTGCCCAGAGGAGGGCAACAAGGCAAATGAAAGGACTAGAATAAATGTTCTATTTAGGCTGTATATGAGGAGCAGCTGAAAACTTTGGGCTTGTCTAGTTTGGAGAAAAGGAGGCTCAGGGTACCCTCCTTGCTGTCTACAGCTTTCTAAGAAGGAGAAGTGGAGAGAGGAGCTGATCCTTTCTCCCTGGTATCCAGTGACAAAATACATGGGAAAGGTTCAAAGCTGCCCTAAGAGAGGTTCAGATGGAACATTAGGAAGCATTTCTTTACCAAAAGGGTAGTCAGACACTGGAACAGTTCCTATAGAGGTGGTCAATGCCCCAAGTCAGTCAAGTGTTTAAGAGGCATTTGGACAATGCCTTTAATAAAATATTTTAATTTTTGGTCCAACCTGAATTGGTCAGTCAGTTGGACTAGACGATTGTTGTATGTTCCTTCTGACTGATGAGTCCCATTCAGTTCTATTCTATAATTTATTCATCAGCATTTTCCAATTTTGTATTGCTATTTTTTTGTTTCATTTGATTACACAAATCACATGAGCAATCTTTAAATGTGTATGGTGGAATGTGTGCATCTGATAAGTGTGGTGAGGCTATTTCGGTCTTCACTGCTGAGTTGCAGTGATCTTGGACAAAAATCCCATGGGCCAGACATAAACCAGACTATACATCCATAAGTGGCAAAGTGGTAAAAGTGAGAGATTGGGCTGGCAGACCTTTGTCACATAAAAAGGTAGTTCATGGCAGTCATTGCACCTCATTCCTTCAGAGCCGAAGGATTAAGTGCTATAATAATCAGCCAAGAAACATACATAGCATGTTTTATAAAACTGCCTGGCTTTCCTCAAGGATGCTCTGGAGGTATTTAGGCTGAGTCACTAAAATCCTGTTGACTACTACCACTGGTATCCAACTACATAAGGAATTTTTCTAATAACTTAAATAAGTATCTTGAAGTTGTGCTCATGTGAAAGTGAAAAGTGGTTCTGAGTATGAAATAGTGTCTCCACACATGATTTATCACTTTTGTTCTTACACAGGGTAGTCAAAGATGGCCAAGAGCCTCCTAAAGCTTTATTCTGAGGAAGTGGAGAACTTGGAACATAACAGAACATACAGTTTTAGCACCAAGCACAGTCCACACAACAGAACTGGAGAATGAGGGATTTCAGCTATGGGTTCACCAAAAATCTGTAGCAAGGTCTTTGAACCTAGAGTTTTTGTTTAAAGGAAAAAGTTTTAGTCAGGAGGTTTTTGAGCTTTTAATTTTTCAGAGAAGTCAGCATTTTCCATGGGGAAAGAAACAAAATAACATAATCTTCCAACTAATTTTGGTTGTAAGAAATGTTATGTTTTTGTAAAGTGCTTTTAGACCATCAGATAAAGGTCACTAGGGAAGTGGAAAATGTCATTAAGAAATTCACTGACTTGATTTTCCACAGGTTTAGGCTCATTTGCCAGCTAAATACTTCACTTCTTTGTCTACAGCGAAGTCTGTACAAGATTCAAAATTAAATTAAATTGCATATTCTAGTTCTCTGTCGGTATTAGGGTCACACCAAACTGCATCTATAAATTACCCAGGCACAGTCAGTTCTTAATGCAGCCCCTAAGGACACTCCAGTGCAGTGGAGTGAAGAGAGGATTTCTCTGGCTTAGCATCAGGCATAATCCTTCCAGGCCATGCTTTCCCCCGAGCAGTCTTACAAATACCCCCAAAACTGAGGACAATCCACCTGATGCAATCCTTCCCAACTCCTCACTTGCAACAGCTGCTACAACTCTTGTCAAACCTAGCCTGCTCCATGCTCTCCCAGTGATTGTGTTCAGGCTGTTTCTACCTACTTGAAAGCTGCTCTGAAAGAAGCCCTTTTACACTCTTTTCTTTTCTATATTGGAGATAAATCCACCTGCTGAATATGGGGGTACAAATCACTAGTACCCACTAAGAAGTGAATGAGTTGAAAACATCTCTTGCTGCATAATTTCTGGAAGTCTGAGTGTTGTCAATTTCCAATAATTCCAGAGGGATTGGGTTATAGGGAGCATGCACTCAGGGATACGAGCTGAGTGAGACCTTCCAGAGAGAATTAACTCAAACTAGGCTGGCGGGCACTCTCGCATTGACAAGTTAAGACATGAAGTTATTTTGCTCTTGAAGTTGCCCTGAGAAGCTCTGAATAGTCTAGTAAATGGATCCAGAAAGGCTGGATTTAGGAGTCAGGCACATAAATACTTCTTAAGAGCTTTTCTGAGAAACACAGTGCCAATAATATATGAAGTAGAGTAGGAATCCAAAACCCAAGCTAGTGCTGTAAATGCTGAGGTATTCCACAAGCAACTGATGTATTCTTTATGAATAGTCTTTGATGTTGCAAGTCACATGTTTTTGCTTAGTGCTCTGAACTAAAATACACTATCACTTTCACAGTGAAAAAGGAAATGCATTCCATTAGGAAATGCAAATTCATGAAACTCTTCCAGTGCAGGGTGGATTCTATGGTAAAAGAGAAACTCACCTTGACATTTCAAATAATCAGAGGATCTGATTATTTATCTCTACTGTGAGAAATGAAAATTAAAGACATTTTTTCTGCATGCTTTTCCATAGCCCAGTGAACACCATAGTAGATTTTTACTAGCTGTGGGGGTAGAGTATCCTCTCTTCATTTATACTAGCTTGTTCCTTTCTGTATGGATAATTAAATAATCATTGGAATGGAACTGCGGTTTGGCCAATACAGATATTTCAGAAATTTCACTGAAAAATTCCATACAGCTTTAATAAATAGTTTTAAGTGTATTAAATTGGCCAACTCTAGCAGTTCAAATGTTAATATTGGCCAGGCTTAAGCCTCTTTTTTGTTGGTCCTAGAAAATACTGCAGTAGATTAGAATCAGTTATTATCTTTGTTTCACCTCTGGGATTTTTCTGATTACTTGATTTGTTCTACAGTACAGGAAGTCTTTGTATTTTTATTATTTTTTACTTAATTCATCATGAGAATAATGAATACTAAATTTTAACACCAGTTTTCTCCCCTCATTATCTTCAAAATATTTCATTGTAGGCAGATTAGATTTAATCCCGCTTCATCTCTCTTAAGGTTCTCTGTATCTATCTTTTTAGCAATACCTGGGGAAAATGCCAAGCATTCTTAACTACTGTGTTTGCTTGGAAATTGCTTCACTGGCACTTGTCTGGAAACACAGAAGAGGCATAACCTAATTGATCCGTAAAGGTGAAAAGAAGAGCTGTATAATGCCAAATTTATTTTTATGGTAAAAGGAACTGGAAATGCAATGCACGTTAAAAGCAGGAGGAAGATGTTTTTGCAAAGCTAAGGCTTACATTTAAAGTCTAGAAAATGAGAAAAAAATCCAAATTATAGGTGGCAGACACTTTATTGCTGCCATTGAATCATATAGTCATACAATCATTTGGGTTGGAAGGGACCCTAAAGAGCTATTAGTTCCAACACCCCTGCCATGGGCAATGATGTGACCACTGGATGGGGCTGCTCAAAGTTCCACCCAGGCTGGCCTTCATAAGGTCTTTTTCCTCAGATAAAGTCTTCAACTTATCCCAGGTTATTTGAAGAGTAATAATATCTGGAGTTTAGTAAGTGAAAGAGGTTAATTCTATTCTACTGTAAATAATTAATATGCAACTTATCTTGCAAGGTTCAGAGAAACTGTCCTAATCCTTATTTCTCTGGTCTTGTGATTGCATTTAAATAAGAGTGCCTATTGAAATCAGGAGGCAGAATTTACTCGCAAAAGCCAAATTTACTATTTCTGCTAATGACTGTTAGAGCACAGACCATGCAGTGGCTCTCTGGCATCCACACCCACCAGCTAACACAAGCCAGAATTACATAGGATGGGGAGCACAATTCTGCCTAAATCCAATTAAAGCTTGTAATAAGGAAGGGAATCCTTTCTATGAGGAATCAATGGTGTATTAGCACTGCACAAGAGACAAAAGAAAGGGCATTACTAACAAGATGGAGTGAAAAAATACGTGAAATAACTCCAAACCTCTGGACTCGTCAAATCTTTACACTCAATTCACTATTTTAACTATTTTTGACAGTATAATACAAAGCATCAATTTACAATAACAAAGAAAATCCCTCCCAACCAATTTCCCCATATATTTGTCTTTTCTTTTATTCCTTTTTTGTTTATTTTTTTCTTCCACTAGCTTATGGATAACAGCATTACCTGTTGGTGACAAAATGTTGGCAGCAAAGGGGCTGCAGGGGTGGCCTCTGTGGAGACAGACAAGGGCTCTCTGGTGCCAGACACAGGCAAGTCCGGCCAAGACCAGCAGAGCTACTACAGGGCATGGCCAAGCCCCTCAGCCAAGAGGGTGCCACTTCAGGCATATTGTGTAAAAAGGGAAGCCCATGCTGACCCACCACAACAGGACAATGTATAACTTGCAACAATGTACTTTTTTTCTTCTTTTTGCACTTCTGATACTAAATGCACATCTTTGGAAAATTCAAAGAGTTGAGGTGACAATGTTATTCTGGAATCTTCAGTGCTGCTGGAACATGAATCTACATCTTAGGATGTCGCTAAATATAATACTGTTTTGGAATTTGACTTAGTTTATGAGATTTATGCCTGTTCCCATGTACTCATACTTGGGAAATCCTGGCCTTGGGGTTTTGTTTGTTTGTTTTGTTTGTTTGTTTGTTTTTAACAAAGGGTACTAAAATGGTTCCAGTTATATTTCAGAGCCACAAAAAGTGGTACTGATATCACTGAAAGAATGGCAAATAGCAGTGAGAAAACAGGAACAAGCTGCTGGAAGCGGGGAAATCTCAAGTCTACCTTTATGACAGCAGCAAATTAATGTGGAACAGGACACAGATCTGTGTGGCCATCTCAAGATCCCTCATCTAATTATTGCAGGTTGACTCTGTAACAGCTTTCCATGTAGTTTAAGTTTAAAATGAGCATAAAATGTCCCCTCAGGCCACCAACCTGGAAGTTAATCTTGTGTGTGAAATAGGTGTATTCCTGCTTAAAAGCAGTCGCATCCTTCTTTATAAATTTTTACACAACTAGACAATTTGAAATATCAAGGGGTTCTTTAGATTAGAAGAGAAATTCTTAACCAGATCCAAAGCCTGAAAGTAAGCTACACAAAATAATGGAAAAAAATAAAATCAAATCTTTTTGACAATTCTGACAGGGGTTTTTCAATTCTAAAATGCCTCTTTCAGGGAGTCTGTAATAGAAAAACTTCAGTAATTGAAGCCTGAGTTCTCGCCAGAAGTAAGAAGTTAGAGAAGCCCTTGTTTTCTGTGTATGTGGTTGTTGTGGTTTTCTTTGTTTGTATTTTTTGGTTTTGTTTAAGTTTTTGTGGGTTTTCTCCTTGTATTGGGTTTGTTTGTTTGATTGTTTGTTTTTAGGGGTTTTTACTGTTTTTGGATGGTTGTTGGGTTTATGTATTATTTAGTTTTGTTTGTTTTTCCAAGAGAGAAAATATTTCTTTACCCATTCAAAAAAACCCCAGCCTCTTATAGGAAGAAAGGATCTTATAGTAAAACAAAAGCAAATTTATAAATATTAATATAAATTAATAATAGTAAAAGGTATCACCTGTGGTCTGTCTTGCCAATTAAATGATGAGAAAAAGGTACTCCATTGCTGATCTTTCCTACTGGTGAAATCTTTCTCTCTTGAGTATCCAGGCCATGAGGATATTGTTCAACCATTGCGTGTGCTCATCTATTCTCTCTATGAGAGCACTGCCCAGAGGTATGGTTTGCTCTCCTAGGAAAGGAAGTGTCTGTGGACTTACGAAGAGATCTGATGCTTTTTGTAGATGCTGTTGATGTAGGGCCTGGTCTAGGCTCCTGGTTTTTGTTGTTTTCTCTCAAGTATTCATTGTCATAACTGCCTTTATACTGCATTTGTTCTTCATCAGGTAACCAACTTATATTTTTCAACCTTATTTCTTGTAACTGCTGCAATGCAAGACACAGCACTTTAATTCTTCTGTTTATCTGAAAGAAGATTCCAAAGTACACCTGAGAGAGGAATCATGATGTATGGGGCCAGAACTGAGTCCTTATCACTAAACCTTTATGTCTTTATCCCTGAATGGAAATACATCTTCTCTTTACTTTTCCTCATCTATGGATGCTATAATGACATGGGTCACCATATTGTGAGAAAGAACACCACTCCCATATTTCAGGATGAACGTTTTGACCAAAATGTCCCAAACTAGAAAGCACTGTACAACATTCAGGAAGAGATTTAGGACATTACGACATTTAGGACAACTTAGTTTCCCTCACCTGTCAAATGATGCCGATAGACTTTCCTTAGGAACACCTCTGTCTTCCTGGAGTTCTCAGAGAGTTTTGAACTGTTCTTATTCCTGTAGAGAAGCCTCCCAAGAGAATCTTGAAGAGGCTGCTTTTGAAGAGGCTCACACAGAATGAACTCAAAAGGTGAGATCTCCAACTCTTTTAGTTCTGGATCAAAAAACCCAATACCTTTCTGAAAAAGGGTAGACAAATGTAATTTTTGTTATGTGTACAATATTAAATATATTAAATTCTGTATGTTGCAGAAGGATGAGAAGCTAAATATTCTTCTGGACAAAATTCTCCTGATTTACAACAGTCTGTAAATTAGTCTGGAGAAAAGGAGACTGACAGGAGACCTTATCTCTCTCTACAACTTCCTGAAAGGAGGTTGAAGTGAGGTGAGTGTTTTTGCTTCTCACAAGTAAGAAGTAATGGGACAAGAAAAAACATACTCAGCTTGTGCCAGGGTTGGTTTAGATTACATATTAGGAAAAAATTCTTCACTGAAGGGGTTGTCAAGCATTGGAACAAGCTTCCCAGGGAAGTAGTGGAATCACCAACCCTGAATGTATTAAAAAGATGTGTAGACATGGTGAAAGGGCTTGAAAGTGTTGTTAGTGGCTGGACTTGATGATCTTAAAGGTCTTTTTCAACCAAAACCTTTCTGTGACTATGTAGTTTTAATTCACACTTTCTACACATTCTGTCCACTTTATATAGTAATTTTTTTAAGTTTCCAGTATTATGCAAAATATTGTTTCAGTGGGAAATTACAGATGTGAATTTTCTTGTCTTGCACCCCTTGTACATCCAGGGGTGTACCTATAATGGGTTTTTAATTAGCATCCCTTTCTAAATACTGCAGCCTGTGCTTGATGGACAAGTCTGGAGTCACAGCTCTGTTGGATGTAATCACAATGCATATGGCAGATTTCAGAGCCATCTCAGAGCCTTTGCTTCCTCACAAAGCAAAGACAGCAAGAGGTAGGAATACTTTATGACCAGCAACCACATGACTAACAAAAGGAAAAGGGAAAGGAAAGCCCTTTAGGGCAGAAGCCAAATTAAATATAATGCTTGTGATGTGATTAATAACGGCATTGATCACAATGACAAATACACCAGATGAAATTATTCTCTTATTTACCCATGACTGAAGTGGTGAGGACAAAATTTTGTCCAATACTCTTATGAAATATATTCTGGTGTATCATGTTGTGTATAACTAATTCCCAGAACATGCTATCATACTGTGTTATGAATGAGTGGGAAGAGATACAAGTGAGCTGGCATGCAGTGGCTCTGGAAGAGTACTTTTCTTTGAATTAAAATTGTCAACAATCTATTTTTCCTTGTCCACTCCCATACAATTAAATTAGATGAAAAAGCATGATTTTATATAAAAATTTAATATTTTAATAGAGGTTTTAATAGCCACAAAGGCAGCCTAATTACTGAATAAAAAGATTCTGTAAATACCAATCTATACATGGTAACTGTTTTAACATATTTTAATTTTTGATCTTTTATTGTCCATGAGATACACTTGACACTTTCTTTACAGTTTTTTAAGTCTTTTTGTTCAAAGAAGGGGTGCAATGCTTTTGTGCAATGCTCAATGCTTGAGCTCCAAGGGACAGGCCTTGAGGCTAGAGTTTGCAGAGCAAGTGTGAAGAGAGTGCAGTGATGAAAACACATCAGGCCCTCTCTACAGGTACCACACAGCTGGATTGGGTATGCATCAAAAAATTCTACATCATTCTCACCTCAATTGTTTCAGTGCTCTGAAACAATTTGTTGCTTAGTATTCCTCTGCAATGGGTTTGCCAGATATCTTTTCTGCTTGGTTTAGATCTTTCTTAGCCATGATCACCCTCTGACAAATCCATAACAAAATCATTGGGGATTTTTTCTGAAGCAGAGCTCTGTACTATGTTATGAAATCCTTTGTGCTCACCTCATTTTCATAGTCTGTAAGTCTATATGATAACCCTTTCCTCAGGATGGAAGAACTGGTACGTCCCTCTGCTTTCATACTTTTGCTTTCATACTGTGCACAACCCATAGCTCCAGGGCCTGACCCATGAGCTTCTTCATGTCTTGGGCAGAACCTGTTCTGTGAACCTAGTGACTAGCTTACAGAGCTACTCTGACGTGTCTCCCCAAGGTACCAGCGAAGAGAGATTATTTCCTCCAAAGCGGCTGAGATAGACTCCTGCTCTGATTTGAACTCAGGATAATCTCATTTTAAACTGCAAGAGAATCATTACTTCATTTACCTTGAATTACTTAGTTATATACTTGGAGTTCCCATAGTACTCACCTATAGTCTGAAGACTCAGATAAAATCACTGAGAGTAACGAAAATGCAGGTTTAATGGCTTTGTTTCCTTAATAACATAATAAATTATCTTTAAATAAACACTCAGAGAAAAAGTGTTCAAAAGCATATTTATCCAGAGAACTGCACAGCAAGAAGGCCTCTTTTAAGCCTTTTTTCCTCCGTGTATTCAGGTATTTTATTTATCAGAAGCTCTGGCATAACACAGATAAAATAATAGAGAGGAGAAAAAAAGGTATTTTTATTCCACTTCTGCAACTGGAGAAAAAAACACAAAAGACACTAAGAATGAAAGAGAGACAGAGATTAGACAGTGCAGATTGAGGATATGGGGAGCAAGGAAAAAGAAAGAAGTAGAGCAGATAGGAATGAGGGATTAAATAATAAACAGAATCAGACAGTATGGCTAACTGGTTCTATAAGGATAAAACACCTATATCTCAATTGCATATGAGCTTGGTTAACCTTTAATCCCTGTAAGGAACTTGTTGTCCTAAGGCTGTAATTGATCACAGATAAGGAAAATATCCATTAGACAATCACTTTCTGATAATATGGTCCACATGCTGGAAAAAGTTGAAGACCCTTGCTAGTGATAAAATAATGCGCTTGGAAATGCCAAAAAGGAAATAGCTGTAATAAATAATAATAAATGAAAAACAGAGATGGCTGTGCTGGAGATGGGGATGCCCACAAGATGAGTCTATCAAAAGGATGGGAAAGTTGCATTTTTTCTCTATTACAGTTTTCTCAACACCTCCATCCTTTCCCAATCAATAGATTGGGAAATAAACAGGCTTAGTTTATCTGTCAGGAGTCATGATCTTTTAGTACTTAGCTGGTTCATCATGAATATCCATATTTCAATGGTAAAGTTTGTTACAGTTATATAGTTAGGATGTGATTTTGTGAGGCTCTTTCCTTGGAGAGATGAGAAGGAAGTGTGTGTATACGCGAGATGTCTGCAAGGTTAAGCTTAACCCCAAATATATTGAGTAAAATATAAAAATTTTCCAAACTGTTTAAAAAACAAATTAGATTGAAGAAAACAGTGGGGTTTACAATGCTTAAATTCTTATTAGAAATGCAGATTCTCTGTGACCTGCAGCTCTTATATGAAGGAAAAAAAATTCAGAATCAGGTGGGGTATAATTGGTGAGTCTCTCTTTGAGTAAGGGATCCCTTTGACATCAGAAGTAGTCTCCTGGTTACTCTTTCTAATCCATGACATTGAAAAAGAGTTCACGATGCTGCCATGGACTACCAAGTCTACCATCAAAAACAAAGGTCAAATGACCCAACTGAATTTAACACCTCATTCCACATGATGATATTTTGGTTGTTGTTATTTGTTGGTCTTTTGTTTTGGGTTTTTTTTTTTTTCTCTATGACCTATTATTTGTATCTTTGTCAGAATCATCTATTCTTTATTTTTAAAATGTTTACTGGTGTGACTCGATGACTGATTTTCTTTTTTTGCTAGTCAAATTACCAGTATATGATAAGTGCTGATGGGATGAAATCTCTTCCCAGGAATTTTTAAACGTAGAATACAAATAAAACTCTAGGCAAAAACAGATTTAAATGAGAAGAGGGGGTGAGGGTTAAGAAAAGTATTTTCAGTTCAGTATCTTTCTAGCTCTTTGGGAAGCACTCATGAAAATTTGACTTTTGAAGTTAAGTACATACAAGAAATTTCCAGCAGGTTACATTTTTCTACTGTTATATTGTGAATCCCCATTTGTAAAATAAGTATTTGCAAGTTCTAGCAGTGAACCTCTTCCTGATCCATTGTGACATTGAATGCAGTATTGACTTTGTTAGACTGTTTCTCAACCTACAAAGAGCTAAGATATTGAGAAAAAAATTGCAGAAGTTAGTGGTAATTATGACAATCTGTAACGATAAGCATGTACCCGAATCCTCAAATTTGATTTCTGGTTGTCTGATAGTTGGTAATCAGGTAAAAGAAAACCCAGTTAACCAGCATGAAGGGTCACAGAGTGTCGGCAGAAACTTCTATTCTTGGTTTCCACTGTATTTAACTTTTGGCCATCCGGTTGCAATGAGGCTGAAGAGAATAAAGACTAAAACAAATAGTAGGAAATGAAGCTGTTTTTGTCCCTCTCAGTTTGCAGGGCAGTGATGCACATATATGAAACAGAAAATTTGGGGTAATTTGAGGGGCAGAACTGAGAATAATAGCTTCAGACATTTCTAAAATCTAGAATGATTTGTTGTTGTGCAAATGTTTGAACATTTAACTCAAAAAATTTTTCAAGCCTCTCTGAGCACACAAAAGAATTGTCTCCTGCTCTGGTACATTTGACTTAACATGCATTCTCAATTTTGCTGCAGTTGTTATATAAACAGCTTCCATTTTGTTTTGATGTCTCTGTGGCTTTGCATAACACATTTCTTTTAGCTTGGGTTTTTATGGCAAGCTATTAAAAAATAAACCAACATAAAAGCATTACAATCAAATCTAAAGAAAAGCTTTGTTTCTGTCAGGGTGTGGCATTCACTTTTCTGACAAGCTACCACCAGCTGAAATGCAGGGATCTCAACCCATCATTCACTCCTTTTTTTATTGGAACTTCAGTTTAGCTTCATCTGGTCTTCAGCTTTTGCTACTGCATCTATATGTGATAAAGTGGTGATGGCACTACAGTAGGGCAGTAGAGCTAAGACAAAATGGGTTTATATCATTGGCTCAAAACTCTGCTCTAGCTTAAAACATCTTCAAATGAAGTACTTCAATCTGCCAAGCACATTATTTTTTTCAGATAAAATATTTGCTTTCTTTTATTATAAAAATAAAAAAAAAATACAGCACTGTACTTAATCTAGCACATTTCTGGTGTTACATCTGAGTTACAAGAGGCCAGGCTGGTTGCAGCAGATACAGGACTCTTCTGCTTTAGGGATTGAATTTGGCATTACTGTCAGCTGCAACACTACACTCTGTGGACTATGGGACACTGAAAGCTGTTTAGAAATTATCTGCATTGCACTCAGTTGCATATGCCAGATATTGATATAAAAGTAGTATAGTAGTACAAAGTTTTCCCTCTAATGCAGATGTGTGAATCTTAAACAGAAATGCACTGTTTTCCCTATTGTGTTATGCCATCAACAGCTGGACAGCATCGTCTGTTAAGCATCAAGGTAAAGTGTCAGTGAATTTTAGTCTTTCCAATGCCTTTGGAAGAGCCCTTTGGGCACTGCATGTGAATTATTTGTTGTTGTTTTTTGTTTCCTTAGTTCTTTGAGGTTGTTTGTGCCAAGCCACTAAAAACTTACCCCTTCCTTATCCCTTTAGGTGCTCAGAAAATGGCACATCTCTCTCTAGGGATCCTATATAAAGGTGTAAGAACAGGAGGCAGAATCCTTCCTATCAGCTATTTTTTAAATGGTATTAGTACTGGTCAGTTCAAGCAGTAAGTTTTGTCTTGTTATTTCTGCTCAGTTTCCATTTATTTTTTCTTTTTAACTATGATTTATACATGTACTCATTGGAAAATCTATATCAGTTGACAACTGATTTCTAACATACTTATCATCACAAAATTTGATTAATTGTACAGAAGAGTTGATATCAGTATTATCATGGTCCAGTTGCAACTATATATAGCCTGTACTTCTTCCTATGCTATGATGACTTTTTTGTAAGGTCATTTCTTAATGCATATGATAGCAGATATGCTCTTAGACTTGTGCATTATGTTCAGAAATAGAAAATAAAGAAAAAACACATATAAGTGGAAAAAGTAGCTATACAAGAACTTAATTTGATTTCCACTAAAAAATTCCAAAAACCACTATAGCGGATTTTTTACATTTTTAATACAGAAACAACTTTAATGAAACAGAAGAAATCTATTTTTGAACAACAGTATGAGAATAGAAATGATAACTTATGCGTCTGAATTCTGGTTCCTATTTTACACTAGTGCAAATTCATTAGTCCTAAACAATTATTCCTAGCTACTGAGCAGAAATATAGAACAGTTATTTTGTAACTGTTAAGTAAAAATACAGATGTGCCTAATTAAGAGTCAAAATTCAGTTTATATGCTTACAATTAATTTGAACTATGAAATTGTTAGGTATCTAGCTAAAATTCGTCATCTATCTTCACCGCAGTTAATGAAGAGAGAGGTGCCTTTCTAATCTTAGATGCCTTTCATAATGGGAATTTCTCTCTACAGAAGCTGAAAGAGAAAACTGATTATGCATGCATACTTTTATAAAATGTATATATACAGATATAAATACATGTATGCATTTAGAAAAAGAGAGATATTTTTATAGATGTTCACATGAACTCATGGAGTAGAGTATACAGTGACATATACATCCTAACATTTTTTTCCAATCTGACAGTACCACCTTAAAAGCCAGGAATACTGGGTGACTTGATGCAATAGGGTATAAAGGGAAGTCTGCTTTGATATTTCTCATTGGTGAGACACCTAGAATTGTGTGGACCAGACTCTCCCTCTGGGTGTCCTAGTTCTACTGATTCTTTCCCCTCAACTGTCTTTCCTCCTCTTGTACATCTACCTGTCCCCTTTCTCCAGGTGCCTTTTTCTTTTATTTTGAACTTTCTAAAGCACAAGAAGACAAGATGCATTACTACTCAGCTGGATATTGCACACTAAACCGTGCACTCCCTTCCACCTTTGAATCATATGCTGATTTTGGCTGAGATATTTGTCTTCATAGTAGCCAGCATGGGACTTTGTTTTGAATTTATGCTGATAACATAGGGATGATTTTGTTACTGCTGTGCTTACACAGAGTCAAGGCCTTTTCTGCATATTACCCCACCCCACCAGTGAGTAGATTGGGGGTGTGAAAGAAGTTGGAAGGAGACTTAGTTGGGACAGCTGACCCCTTGCTGACCAAAGGGATATATATTCCAGACCATATGGCATCCTGCTCAACATAGAAAGCAGGGGGAAGAAAAAGAAGAAAGAGGGGGCCTTCCAAAGTGATGGCATTCGTTTTTCCAAGTCACTTTTACACGTAATGTATGGGGGTGCATTTTTAATTTAATGTTAATTCGTAAGTTAATGTTCCTCTGCAAAATGGTTTGTTCCATGTACCCCTACTGTTACCTACTTTTGGTTTCTCCCTGCCTTCTCCCCAGTTACAGTTCTATGATTGGTTCTGGTTCTTCCTAAGTTTTCCCCCTCGAGACAGTTATCGGTCCATCATCTGTCATGTAACCCCCTGGTCCTGTCTGTCACTTGGGGGCCTCTCCCTGCTTCTGGAAGATTCTAGGAGAGGCGTCGAGTGATTGGGCAGGATCCAGGCTGTCACCTCCTACTATCCACTGTATGGTTATTATATTTGTCTATTATGTTATGAGCCACTCCCCTGTCCTATCCTACTGGTCCCTGGTTGAACCCCCCACTGTGTTACACCTCCCTTTAAAAGTTCCTCCCCGGGGTCAGTCAGGGTCTCCCTCCTGAGGCAGAAAACCCGAGGTGAGGACTCCAGGCTGGAGCTCCAATAAACTTGTTGTGACCAAAACTCTCGAGAGTCCCTCCTTTAATCTTCCTGCCATTGTCTCGCTGACGCTCCTGACCAGCCAACTCCCACCGGTATTGCAGCGGTGCCGGGGCTGGCCGAGCTTGGGAATACAGACACCGTGGCAGTGATGGAGCCCTTGATTTCCTCGTGTTGGCTGAACAGCTGCCTGCCCATGGGAAAACATCACACTGAACATGCTTTTGCTTCTTTGCAAGAATATGAGGATCAGAATTTTCTCTTCTGGTG
The DNA here is from genome assembly GCA_024734555.1 of Trochalopteron elliotii. Classification (NCBI taxonomy): domain Eukaryota; kingdom Metazoa; phylum Chordata; class Aves; order Passeriformes; family Leiothrichidae; genus Trochalopteron; species Trochalopteron elliotii. The sequence continues at coordinate 5,830,631 of JANPWX010000013.1, forward strand.
GGCATTATATTCATATGCTCTTATTGAGATAACATTCAATTTGGTACTAGAATGATATTATCGTATGTCCCCATTGCCCTCTATAATTTGTCTGCTTAAATTCCTATTTTCATAGTCTTGTGATGTTTCATATTGTTACATTTTTATCTCATTGAGTGCATAAACCCTTGAACACTTACCTTCTTATACAGATTAATGGACAGACAAAGATTCCATCACTTTACGTAAAACTAGAATGTTTATGTTTTCAATGTAAGAAAGGAAATATTTTACTAGCTGGTGAAACACTGTTAGAACAACTTTGCATGTATGCCTGCAAATATTTATGTCTCTGACCAAAGCACTTGCTAGTATGCGAATAAAATTAGCTCAATGATTTAGCAAAATAAGATTTCAGAACTTTATATCGTTTCAGTAAAAACCATAGGTATCCTTTTGTCTCGTTAAAAATAAAAAAGCAGAGAGCTCATATAGAACTCAAAGCAAGAAGAAAATGCCCTTTGAATTTAGAATATGAACACTATCATTCAAAATACACTGAGACTAAAATTGTTAACCCCTGAGGGAAGTGGTTGAATGGATGAAGACTTGGCACAGCAATTGGATACATGAAGCATGAAAACATGACATGGTGTTAATTAGAGGGACAACACCAACTAGTTCAAAGCACAAAAATGGTATTGAATTGCTGATTTGTTATCTTGTGTCTGTTACTTTTAATTAGCAATTCATAATGTTCACAATTTGGTGTTGCTTTTTTTCTCTTAATTATATAGAAATGGATGTGAGACATGCTTAAAAGCATTTGCTTTACAGAATAAAAAGCTGCCTATGCTCTAGCTCTGACATTCATGCCCCAAGGAAGGCATTATTTGTTGACACGGGTTGTAAACTACTATATTTTTTGTTGCAAACTATTTGATGTGCAATGTATTTTTCTTGGAGGTGGTGAGCCAGATATCATGCAACATCCATATTTTCACATACAGGAAAACTGTACAAACTGGTTGAGAAACATCAACCACAGATGCACTTAAATTAGATTTTTTTTTTCACATATTTTTATGTATATATCTAATCTTCCCATGTATGAAAGAAAATATCAGTGCCTTTTTAATAAACATCTGTAGCAAGTTATGTGCATAATAGTGGGAATAACAAAAACAATCATTGGCAAATGATTGTACAAATATTTTTCATAAAATACGACCTTACCCCTGGTACATCTGCTTAAAGGAAATACAAAACAGATATTTGAAAAATGTAATAATAATTAAAAAATATTGTAATTAATGATAAAAAGTAATCACAAAAATAAATGTAATAAACTATAAAATCTATTATAAAAACACCCTTATGAAGCACCACAAATGGATGGAGTGGGCACATTGATAAAAAAGAAATGGGGCAGAAAAAAAAGCGATAAGCATTTAGGTCAACAGTCACTGCTCTAAAATCATTTATTAGGAAAAAGAACAAAAAATATGGGGTAAATAAATCTATAGAATGTGTCAATCATGAAAAATATTGAATTGCCTTCTCAGCTGAAGTACACCAATGAAGTCATAAGAAACAATTAGTAACTGCACACAGATACCCATCTAGATAAGGATTAAAGTAGAACACTCAGCAAGTATGAGTCAGTGAAAAAAATGTGTAAGATGCATCTTTGTTTCACAAAAGTGGACAAAATTATGACTAATTCACCAGACAATAAAAAAAATCACAATAACGTTGGTGTTGAAAGTTTAAAATACCTAAATGCTATTAAAGTTTTCTTTCACATGAAAGCAGATAAACTCGTTACATTCATCTGCAATTTGTACGGCAGGTCATGCCAGAAATGGCCAAACCTCAGCAGGTTTTGCACCAGGAAAAGAAAAAACCCACAAAATTCTCCTGTATTGTTAAAAGTTATTGTTCCGACACTTTAGATGGCTCTTATTCTCTTAAATACTTTGGATATTTAAATATTTATTTTATGAAGTGAAGAACATCCTCTTTGCTATGTGCTGTTGCATTCACAGACAGCAGAAGGCCCTTAAAGGAAAAGTTGTACCTTTATTTGTTTTTCAAATACAATCCAACTTATAACATATTTATTATATGTGATATCCGTGTGAGTCCATGTAGGGATTTGTTTCACGTCAGTACTAAGACTTTGATGGAACTTCTGGAGATGACCAGAAAGAAAGCAGGTACAGAGCTAGTACATTAAATATTGCTTTTCTTTGGAGTAACAGAGGATATCTAGCAATTTACATTGATGAGAGGAGCTGAAATGCAAACTTACTAATCAGGAATAGGCTACATTGACAAGCTTGCACTGGGAACTTGCACAGTGCTTGTTCACATTCTGTCTGTCTTTAGCTTGTGATGGTCTTTCTACAGAAAGCAATACTGTATCTAACATTTCATTAAAATGACAATGCTTACTCTTGGAGGAGTGAGCTAAGATCCTAGAAAGCATCAGTCTGCAAGGTTGCTGCAAGTTCTGCGTCACAGTTGTTGATTTGTACGATCAATTCCTAATCTTTCCCACTTACTGCAAACAAAGAGTGCACCAGAATAGTGCACAGAATATTGTGTAGCAAATCACTTTTTCACTGAGCAGTGCTTCTGGCCACTAGCATCGTTCCCTTAAGGTGAGGAATTGGTGATTGCAAAAATTTTACTTGTTCCACTTTTATCTTTTCCTCTCCTTGCTAAACTGTACTGATCTGCAGGAATTGTTAACTTAGCTTTCAACCGTTTGCTGAATGACCTGCAAGATTATTTGGAAAAATGGAAAATAAGTTATAAACTGTGGCTTTTGTATCTGCGTGTCATGCTTGTATTTTATTACAGGATGGAACAAGTAGTATGCTAGAATTTCCTGAATGTTTGGAAATAGCTTCAGGGGTTTCAGTCCTGTGTTGAGACTTCAGTTTTATCATTGTTGATTTTCTGGAGAATTTTTTATTTATAATTGAGAAAACCTTACTTTTCCACTAATAAACTTTCCTTTTCTTCGAATAACAGCAACAATAACAACAATAATACAGGGTGTAATTTAATGAAAGGAGTCATGTGATATTTGTTTCTCAAAGTGTTTAGATAAAAATCAAACTTATGAGCTCAAACTATAGGTCTGTATTGATTTGCTGAAATAATTTGTATGTGTCATTCAGAAAATTAATTGCTCATTTTGGGTCTCAGTTTCCTCATTTTTAAAGTAGGAATAATAAAACTATTTACTTCATAGAAACTTTAAGATTTAATGTGAATTTTAATGGGCCTTAGGTGCATGGGATGATAAATGCTACGTAATTCACAAAACAATATTGTTCCCATTTTTCTTCTCTGTCATGGGAGTTCCTCTGCTTTCAAAATCTTACAAATGTGAATTATCCTTAATAGTAACCAGGCCCTTACATTGAATGCAGTCTGAGGAAATATATTGCAACAGTTGTTTCCAAATGCTATAATCTATGTTGTCACTGGTCAGATTTAGACCTAGAAATCTGGACTAAACCCAACTGTTTTCCTTATAACAGAATAAAAATAGTGAGTACTGTGTTTTATTTGTGCAGGTGTCAAAAATTGGATGAAAAAAAATAACATTCTTTGGCATACACATATACTTACAAAAATGGAAAAAAATTATGGTATTCAGCTCAAGATAAAAGTATCATCTAGATATGTAATTGAGGTAATTTTTACCAAATGGTTTTATGTTAAATATTCCGAAGGCCAAAGCCATTAAATCTGCAGTCTTTATTATCTTGTCCAGCACTGGTGTAGATCTCTTCTGAAATCATTAACTATGTTTATAATGCACTACTGAACATTTTCCCTCTTTTCTCATGAAAGAATCACCTTGCAAATTCTATGTATTTGTTCATTGAAAGACACATTAAATGTGCATATGGGTGCATTCTGTTGTCTCTGTAACATTAGAAAAATCTAATAATCCCAACAAATAATTTTCATGTGTTGCAGGTGCTGCCTATTAGAAGAAAAGATGTGCTTTGAAGTTCCTTAATTAAAGATTAAGTGTCTTTAGTTATTATTCTGAAAATAGCTGAATTATAAATTCTACTACTGAGTGTTCTGTGAAATCAGAACGTATTGATGTCCGCTAGCTCAGTGGTACCAATATTTGTACATGTACACATGTGATACGTGAGTGCAGTGTACTGAGTTGTGAGTCAAACCTCACAGTTTACAAAGCTCAAAGCTTCCTTCTCACCACAGAACATCTTCTTTAAGTAATCCTTCTCTTTCTGTTTAATCTTCTTTCTTTCTCTTGTTAAGTCTGTCTTGCTTTCTGCATTATGAGCTATTCAATAGACTGAAATGACCTCAGTGAGAATAAGCTTAAATTGGATAAACACTTCCACAGGCAGCAACACACTCAATTTCATGTCTGTCTTCTGAAGAATTAAATTGATATTATTACATCACCTTGTTCATGGATAATACAGAGACTTAAAATTTCAGTGCCAAATATGAGCAAGTGGAGCACTTTCATAGCAAGTATGCAAATGTATTAGTATTACAAAACAGTATTATATTGTTAGAAATTCATATTGGGAAAAGAAAACTAGAAGTAAATGGCTTATAGTAATTCATAGCTAGCATGAAACCCATTTTTACATTTCAGGCTTTTTAAAACCTAAGTCTTGGAGCATCAATGTAGTTTCCATATTGGTTTCTATGGCATAGACTCAGAACAACTCATACTGGAAGACATCTATAAGGAACACTGATTTCAACTCCCTGTTCCTTGCAGGAATACTTAAAACTAAATCATATGGCTAAGAGCATCATCCATCCACTCCATGAATTCTGCCAGGCTTGGGACCATAACCACTTCCCTGGGGACCCTGTTCCAGTGACTGACCACCCTCTCAGTGAAGAACCTTTTCCTAATGTCCAAACTGAACTTCCACTGCTGCAGCTTTCTTCCATTTCCTCAAATCCCATCACTGGTCACCAGAGAGACATCAGCATCTCCCCTGCTACAGCCCACCTTGAGGAAGATTTTGACTGTGATGAAGTCACCTCTTCTCTTCTCTTCTCTTCTCTTCTCTTCTCTTCTCTTCTCTTCTCTTCTCTTCTCTTCTCTTCTCTTCTCTTCTCTTCAAGCTGAATAGACCTCTTGTCCAGAAAAATTCTACGAGAGAGAATCAAAAGCTTTGGTAAAATAAAACAACACTTCAACTGGCTTCCCTTGATCAACTAGATGGGTCACCTTGTCACGAAAGGAAATTAAGTTTATTAAGCAGGACTTTCTCCTCATGAACCTTGCTTTAACCAAAAATTGTGTTGTCTTTCAAGTGTTTTTCAGTAAATGTCAGTAACTGCATCATTTTACCACTGAAGGGAGACTGACAGGCCTGTATTTATCAGGGTCTTCCTTCTTACCAGGGTCTTCCTTCATGAGGCCCCATGTGCCTCCAGGTGGAGCAGCAAATCTCAATCAAGCTCAGATTTATCTGGGATTTTATCGTACCCCTAGTCACAGTCTTCCAAAACAAGGTTCTAGGTGGCCAGTGTCGATCATCAATGTTAAACACAGAGACTTAATTGTGAGGCAACTGACCTGATCAAGTGACAGATTTATCTCTAAGCCTCTTTGTGCGGTTAATATATTTTAAAATTCTTGAAAAAATTCGTGAAAGAAAATAAGAAACAGGATTACATTCCATTGTTGCTTCACCAAATGGTAGCTGTAACTACATACAAAAATTAGTCTGAATCCAATGTAGGGATTTATTCTTATGAGAGATTTTGGTGCAAAGAGAGCCTTTTCAAGTTCTTGCTCAGCAACTGGTCTAGCAGCAACTGTAAAAAAATTCTGTCAGTTCAACTGGGGCTGAAACAGAAGTCATGGTCAGGGTAGATGGAATCTCTAAGGGAGTCTGGGCATGGAGAATAAGACCTGCAAGTGACACCAAGACCCTGGCTCTGTCTGTTACCAAATCGATGGAAACTCTCAGGAATAGTTTTGGCCACTTGACAGTATTCCCTTTTATTTCACCAGGATGGGGAATTTGAGCAAGCAAGGACTGTGGGTTGTTTGAATGCTTAGAAAACATCATTGTTGTTATATGGATAATAGCACAAAAACTAGGATTGTCCCACACCAGTCACCTCAGTGCTGGAAAACAGACACAGAGACATTTAACTTATCTGTATGGATAGAGCAGAGGTGTGTTAGAGCACATGAAAAGGTGGTGGCTGTGCTCTGCACAGGCAATGGTGCTTATTCAGGTGTTGAAATCAGTTCAGTTGAAACATTGTGGAGCCAGCTAACACTGAACATGGATTTATCAGACTAAGGGCCTTTATCTCTCTCCTTCCCTTCCCACTAAAACCATCTAGTGCAGACTAAATACTTCTGATATTGTGGGGGTTTAGCTGTTCCACAACAGTGCTCCTTTCTCTACAGCTGGACTGGATTGACCCTGCAGCCAAGCCTGCCATTTAGAAGTACTGTTAGGTTGACAGTGTGGAGGAGATTCATCTTATGAGCATGTCTGGATCCAGAGCAGGCACCTTCAACTCCACTTGTAGTTACTAGAAGAAAATAGAAAGTCTTGGGTACAAATTCATCTCCTGGTAAAGTAATTAAAAAAAATAAGTCAGGAGCATAGTGTTCATTAAATTCCCTTTTTTTTTCCTCTTGATCTATATAAGAGACCTAGATGTGACAAATTCACTAGATAAACAATGCATCTATCTAAACAGTGGTTAGATGGCTTTCACAGCTTTATTTTCTGTTGGCTTATCCTAAGTCTTTATTTTAAAAAGTAATTCATATTACCTGATGAGTTCCAAATCAACTCTGCAGTGCTGTAATAAATATAATTATTATGATAATTATTTTCAATCTCCACTAAAGTTAAAATGCTGTATGATAATGCGGAGAGAGAGGAGGTCACCAGCTGTTTATGCTTCTGAAAACAGGAAGAATTCACTCACTTCCATGCAAAAGAATCTTCCAAAGTGCTGTGAAAATGGAGCTGAAATATATTCTGGGTTGTTTCTCTGCACCAGGAGACCATTATCATGATAATTTAACACCTGTATCACTCATTTTTGGTAGTGCAACCTGTAATCATAGTCTGAAGTGATCCCTGAAGCAGTTATAATTTAGATTACAGTTTAAAATAGTATTAGTTCTGAGCTGTTGGATCACAGAATGTGGAACACCTCACCAAGCGATGATTGGGATAAGCAGGATTTGCTGTGAAGGAGGGCAATATCGTAATTCTACATTCTTGAAATATAGTCAATATTGACTTGAAATATAGTCAATATATTGACAAAGATTGTTTCTTGAGTCAAGATGGCCCATTTTTGGCAGGGTGTTACCATACAGAATGCTTTCATGGGGCATCTTTCTGCTAGTTTTGTTTAAAATAGGCCCAGTAGACAACACTGATTTACCTCCAGGCTGTGATTTTGAAGGGCAGTCAGTATAACTCAGGAAATGGAGGAGTGCTGCGAAAAGAAAGTTATATCAATGCGACATCGCAGGTATTACACGTGGTAAAAAATAATGCAGCCAAGCAGAGCTGTCAACACTCTTCTGTGTACCTTACACCTCTGCTGTCTCACCAATACTGACAAAGTCTGGGGGACAGTAGGAACGGCTTAGAAACCCATAAAGCTTTCTGTCGCAAAAGATAAAAGAAGAAGGTACCTAAGATATTCTCTCTGCTTATTCTTTTGGAGCTGTTTAGGGAAGGAAAATTAAACCACATCTCCCAAAATGGTTATTTTGTTTCTGTACTGGCAGTGTTATCAGCAATGGAGGTTTTGGTGCTGCTAGAATGTGATCTGTGCTCCTATTTTAAACAGAGCACTCTTTGCTTCCTAGGTTTTTCTTTTTCCTTCTCATTGAAATTGCTGTCTAAGCAAATTTTGCAGGTCCGTAAAGCCCTGGGACTGGCAAGAGGGACTGGCAGCTGAACTATGAGCTAGGATTAGGTAAAAAAAATTCTTGACCAGAGTACTTATTCATTGTGATATGCTCCAGGCCAACCATCATGCAACATCTCTACCTCAAGATGATACGAGAGGAAAGATAAACAGATTTTGTTGTTTTTAGACTATAGCTGATAAGAAGTACACAAAATTACTAATAGTCTGACCTAAATCCCTTGAAGTCCTACAGTTTTTGGATCTGGCAGTTTATGTGCCAAAATCCCATAGATTTTTATGTTTAGTTGATTTTGTGTCATTTCAAATGAGAACAAAGAAAAGTCAAAATTATTTTAAAAAGGTTTTGCTATTTGTACATGATAAGATATTAGTGTCTTGCCCATTCAGGGAAAGCACTCATTTTGTAATTTCTGCTGAAAAACAGCTCAAGCCTATCTTTTCTGAATTCAGGAAGAAGTTGTTTTGTGTATTATATTATCAGCAAAGTAGTGGTAAGTAGCCCAATTTTTTTTGGTTTTTTTTAAGACTTTTTTTTAATCAATTCCAGAATAAATATTTTGGAGCTTGAAATGACTACAGCAAAGCTTGACATGGTAATAGCAGTTTACACTTGTGCTAGTCGTTCCCTAACCAGGCCCTAAGCCATATTATTTGCATTTTGTCTTTGCTCACAACTATCCTTCTCATGTTCTTGTCAAAACTATTACACTTGCTGTTGCAAAAAAAGTAGGCTATCTGTATTCCCAACATTCTGGGACTGAACAAAGGAGCAAACATTTCTGCACAAAGCTTCTTTGAGTTATTTTAATTTACTTTCTAACAAAAGGAAAGATGACATTGAGCACTCAACAAAGAACAGAAATTATTTCTTAAAACATGAAATACAAATGATAATTCAATCATTAGGAGAAATTTTAACACATTCAGAAAAAATTCATTATGCCTTCTTCGCTACAGATTGTGAACTAATGACTGCTGTAGTGGGGCACAAGCATTACATTTGATTTCGGTATTGGTTTTTGTTTGCAGGCTGACAAAACATCTACTTAAAAATGTAGATGCTAACCTCTCTTATTCCTTCATTTTATTACTAATAATTGGATAAATCCCTAGTCTCAAGAACAAATGGCAAGTTTTCAGTGGGAATAAAACAGAATAAAGATGCTACTGCCTCTCCACCAACCACTTTTATCCTCCCGTTATTTATATGCATGTTTCAATAATCCATAACTTCCTTTTAATAAAGATGATATCATATTGAAAGAGAGCAAGTTAAAACCACGTGTGGCAACTACCAAATACCATGGGAGTCTGGCTTTTGATATAGTTCAAATGCAAATTTTTATAAATGTATTCACACTTGGTGTCATTTAATGCAAAAAAAAAATGTAGCTGCAGCTTTTAGTCAGCTAGAAGTCTGAGGATGGGCAGTTTGTTTTTACAAGAGAAATAAAGGGACCAAATATATCACACTATGGCATATTCCAGTAGATAAGCTTGGATGTGGACTCCACTTTTGTAGTTACATGAAAATGAGTAATAGAGTCAAAAGGTAAAAAGTTGAAATATTCTACTGACATTTTTGTGTTGATCACATAAAGGTGCAAAGCAATCTTTTGAGAGTCTCTCTTACCACATCACTTAACAGAATTAATAGGAAGCAATATCAATGTCTGCATTAAAAAAATTACCTCTCAACATAAATTCAACTTCAGTAGTCAGAAGTTACACAGATTACATTTCACACACATAGACTGAATTATCTGAAAAATTTCTCTCCTGACAGATACTACTACATGAAATAGGTGACTCATGACCTTCACTGGTGTTAATTTGGATCTGTCCTTTCATAGAAACATGAGGGAAGAAAATCTGGTGAGTGGGGAATTGCATTATGTTATATTTCAACATCTACAATCTAATTTGAGACGCATTATATGGTTTCAAGACACTTTTATTCACATAAATTCTTGTTTGGTGGAGAGAGTTTGTCAATAAAAATAAAACAGGTCCCACCTGTTGCAGACTGCATTAACAGAGAATCGCCCTTGCTAGCATTTCTTTTTTATTAGGTAAAATTAGAGATAGACTTCCTTGCAATAGACAATTCCCTGTAATGTTTAGATGTACATTGATGTGTCCTTATAATGAATTGCAGGAAGGGCAACAAGTAGAAGTGATCAATCCTCACTTATACAGCAGGTGTGTCTTCTGTGTACTTCTGATTGTGTTACTAATGCACCATAACACACTTCTACTCTAAAATTTCTAAGAAATGCTTCTGATCTTTCAGTCCAAAATAATTCTGTCTCACTTTTTTTGAGGTGAGCAAAACCATTATTCTGACAAGTGTCATAAGCTTTGCCATAGTTGTGCAAACCGCTCACCTTGCATAACACTTATTTAAGTAATGGATACTGTGAGTCAGTAGCAAACATAGCTAATATGTTTGCAGTGGATGATGAGGCCATGAGAATTTTCTTTATCAGGAGGATTTAGAGGCTGAGGTGCAGGTGAGGTGTAGCTGACTCTATGGGCCTAAAACAAGGCAAGGTGTCAGATTGTGAATGTAGTGGTCAGTTTGTGAATGAGAACTGGGCATTAAATGGAGGCAAATGAAATGCAGGAGGGGGTGGCATTTGTAAGCTTCATATTCCTCTGTGTTTTGGGATTTCAGAGCCTCTGTATCTTGAGAAATATGTCCCTCTTTCTGCCTCTCCATGCAAATTGATGATCAGGAAGTTTTTTGAATCCTCCTTGTCCCACCTAGAGTGACTTATTGGCATTTCTGATGGAAATATGATTTTAAATTTGCAGCTGTTGAGTCCCATGGGTGAAGCACTTCATGACCTGAAATATATATAGTAATTATAGACTACACTATTGTAAAATTATGCGTAGAAATCTTATAAATATTTCGGTTGTTTTAAATATAAGGACCAGGGCAGTGATATCAAATGTCAGTACCATGTTACTGTAAACTCAGCAGTTTCTCCAGTGACATAATAAGTTATACATTTAAATAAGAGTGCTCTTCATGCTTGTGGTTAGTACTGATCCAGAAAGCATAGAATAACTGTTTTAAATAATCTCCCTACTGAAAATCAATAATTTGTGCAGTTATTATGAGCACAGTATGTGACATAAAAATAGAATAACATTTGCATTAAATTTTCTACAAGGACTCTTTAGGGAGTCACAAACAGCACAGAACTGTTTTCTCCCTACATCTTTGGTGAACAACATGAAAGCTGTAAGTATTTCAAAACCAAATCCATTTGCTGGTTGCATATGTTTTATATTTATTTTTATTATGACAGTGTAGGAAACAGTGATGTGCAAGGCAGTAAGTGCAGGATGTGGAAATAAGCAGGTAGAAACTCTGTAAATGGGATGATTAAACTGTAATTGCTACTTTCTTTTTCAATCTTTAGGATAATATTTTGATCTTATTTAATTTCCTACAGAAGGTACTACGTAGGATTATTGTCAGTCTTTAAAAAGTCCATTTAGAGTCTATATTTAAGAATATAGAGAAGAGGCCATCCCTGAAAAAACTTCTTTTCATTTTGGTTTTTGGATTGTATTTGACCCTTTCAAATGCTGGATGATATTTTGAATAAAACCATAAATTATATATCGCTTGATTTTGCTCATAAAGAACTAATTTAAAAGATTGGATTAATTTTGGATCAGAATTTTTGTAATCAAAACAGATGTTAATAGCAAAACAAATTATATCTTTTATCAAATTACAGAGGTAGCTTCAATTATTCTTGACAACTTTTGAAAGAGCATGTTACAAAGAGCATGTTTTGAAAGGACCATATTACAAAAACGCTTTTGTTCCTTCACTGCATCCTTTCTACACTCCACTACTAAAAAGAATCTGGACTTCTTCTACAAACCTGGCTATAGTGAGCTCTCAACTTCTGATTGAAAAGAAATATCACTGTATTCTCAAGGGACTGTCCTGTAGTTAACAAACAGAGGTTTTCAGCAGTGGTTTCCATACAGAAACCTTTCTCTGTATCAAAGGAAGTTGTTTCAATTTGAGGAATAAATTTATTCCCAGATTAACTCGAGTAACATGAATGCAGAAGTGAATTTTGCAAAATATATTGTACACACTTAGCTGCTTCATAGCCTTTCCCCATTATCTAATGTATAATTAATAAAATTTAAAACGTTAATGAATTGTTATTTTTTAAGAATGTATTTTCACCCTGATTATCCACTGTCTCAGACTTTGGTTACTCGTGCACAGACTGTTCACAAATTTTGACCAACCAAGCGATGAAATTATTTTTCACCCACTTTGCAGACATGCAAATGAATTTAGAGTGGAAGAAAAGCTAGATCTTACTGTGAAATATCCTTTTCCATTGAGAAGGAAAACAAACAAACAAAAAGACAAGCTGTCTATGCAAAAAAACTCCAAACAGCACCAACCTGCACAAAATAAAAAATATTAGAAAAAAAACTGAAGCAAAGAAAGGGTGAAGAGTAATTTTACATCAGTATTTCACATAAAAAATTATATGAGCAGAATAAAAATGTCAATTAGAATTTTTTTTTTCATTCTCTGAAAGGAAATGCTCACTTTGACAAAACCACTGGTGTTTCTTCCAATACGGACAGATAGATATTTTTCATGTGCTGTCTCTGCATACTTGAGGAACTTCATGTAACAGCCTGAGTTTTCAATCTCACTGCAGAATTTGTCCTTTCCAGCAGCCTTCTCTAAGAGTTGTTATAAGGAATAACATCTCTAGTGGCTCTTGCTCTGGCTATGAGGAAGAACCATATAACCTTTTTATATTTGTTCACTTTTCCTACAGCAGTACAGATTTTAGAAAGCTTCAGAAGTGACTAGTGATTTGAGAAACCTAATTTCTTTTTAGTAGTTCCATACAAAGCATTTGTGGAGACAAAGAACACTGAGTCTTAATTCTTGTGAAAACAGATTATATTGAAGCAGCTTTTATTGGAAAGTTATGCTAAGTAAACACTTTGCTAATCAGCAACTCCTTCATGAAAACTGCACAATCCTTCACCTTCTCTGAAGAGGGTAAAAAGGAGAGGTTTAACAATTTCTCATCTGGAATCAGCACACTATTTTACTAGCCAGTCTGCCCAGAAACAAAGAAAATCAAATGCGACCCCCAGACAGAGAATGTATTAGGGATGGAATAAGAAGCCTTAGCTCTGTAGTTCCTGGCTTTTGTTTGATTATTTTTAACACATCTTTTTTATTTAGAGAGGGTTATGGCACATATGGTCAACAAGATCACACAGTCTTTTTAGAACCGTATAATACTACAAGGTCCAATATAATCAGTTAAATATGGAGAGAAAAACCAATCTGTCTTATGGTTTATGGAGATATAAAAAAACTTGTTGCACCCTTAAATGTATTGTTTTAGTATTTAGTGAAAAAAAAATGTATAATGGAAAACCTCCTACTCAAAGATCAGGTCTGCCACAGCAGCAATTATTCTCAATCTCCTCCATGGTGATCACGGGAGACACTTTAGAGCTATTATCATTTTGGTTGAAGTGCATGGGACAGTGCTATTTAATTTCCATGAGATCTTAATATAACTGTTATGATTCCTCCATCAAATGCATTATCGTACATTCTATGGTTGTCATGGTGTATTGCACCAATAAATACTACCAAGGAAATTCTTCACGCACAGTTCATTGACATTATAGGCTATAATGGGGTTTTTTAAGTGCTGCTATGGTCTACTGTATCAATGCCTTCTGAGGGAGACTTTAAAGCACTCATCCATGCACACAGGGTAACTATACATAATAAAAATCTTTATGAAGTTTTTGGAAATAAGCAATTATTCTGCACTGCACTGTTCATTTTATTTATAAGTGTCAAAATCATTAGCATACACAAGGGACAGATGTGGTATTCAAATTTTCCTTTAAAGATTGAATTAACTTAACTTTCACAGGCTTCAAGAACCTTCAAGAAAGTTGAAGGGTTTTATGTTGTCTTTCATTTTTCCTAATGTCAAAGTGCAAAAACACAAAGGAAAAACCTTACTGTCACTCAATGATCTTGTGCTTCTTTATCTTGATCTCAATATCTTCCCTATATTTCATAAGAAAAGTTACCATTGCCTTATTTTCCTATCTGAAAACTATGCCTGTAATTTGAAACTCTTGTCTAAATATTCTCTCTATGAAATGAATAGAGAGTAGTACCTCCAGAAACAATATGGAGGAACATCCATAAATTAAGGACCTAAAATGAGCGTGAAGAATAACTCACTGAAGAATTTAGCCTAGCTTCCTAGCAAATACCTGTCACAGGAAGTATATTTCAGTCCTTTGAAGAAAATAGAGACACAGTATTTTCAGAATTTCAGCTATCTAGATGAAAAGGGATTATATTAGGAAAACAAAAAAATAACATTTTCCTACTAAATAAGACGTAGTAGTGAATAACTACCACTTTCTTATATAAAGTACCAAGATACTCAACAGGAAGTTCAAGAAAGCATGCAGCTATGATTGACATATTAGCTTTTCTTGAGGTCTGTGAGGAAAGTTTAACTACACTCTAGAGATGTACCATAGTACATGCTAGATAACCAGAAAGCTCTTTTTTGCCCCCCCCCTTTTTTTTTTTTAATGTTGTGGTGTTTTGATCCAGATGCCATCAAATCATTCTATCACTCCTCCTCCATCAAAATGACAAAGGAAGAAAATATGATGAAGAGCTCATGGATTCAGGTAAGAACAGGAAGACCACTCAATATTTACTGTCACAGCAAAAACAGGAGCAACTTGGGGAAATGAATTTAATTTGCTTCCAATTAATCAAAGGAGGATAATAAGAAACAATAAGGAACCTAAAAACATTTTTACCCCATATCTCTCTTCTTTCACAGGCTCATCTTCAGTCATGACTCTTCTACCTTCTCACTCTGGACAATGCAGAATGAAGAATGGGGTTTGTGGTCAGTCAATGTCTTTGTTTCTGCTGCTCCTTCCTCCATGTGCTCTTCCCCTGCTCCAGCTTGGGATCCCTCCAACAGAATACAATCTTCATGAACTTCTTTTCTTTCTTTGATAAGGTCCCCAATCAAGAGGATGCAGAGAAGGCAGTGGATGTAGTTTTACTGGATTTTAGTAAGGCTTTTAAAACTGTCCCTCACAGCATACTTCCACATAATTTGTCCAGCTGGGGAGTGAGCAGATTCATGATGCGCTGGGTGAAGAACTGGCTGAAGGCCAGAGCTCAGAGGGTTGTAGAGTCTGGGGCTACATCTGTCTGGAGATTGATCATTAGTGGCATTCCTCAGGGTTCAATTCTAGAGCCTGTCCTGTTCAATATATTTACCAATAATCTGGATGCAGAAGTTGAGTGTACCATGGGCAGTTTTGCTGATGATACCCAATGGGAGCTGCTCTTGATCCTTCCAGAGAGCAGCATCTTGCAGAGGGTTCTAGACAGATTAAAGTAGTCGCCTATGAATAATGGAATTACATTTAGAAAGATAAAGTGCTAGATTCTGCACCCAGTTTGGAGTAATGCTGCACACAAGTTCAAGGCAGAGGAGTGGCTTCAAAGCAGCCTGCAGAAAAGGGTCTGGAAGTTCTGGTCAACAAAATACTCAGTATGAGTCAGCCCTGTCTGCCAAGAGGGAAAACTAAACACAGCATCACCAGACTGTTAAAAGAGTTGATTTTCTTGCTGTGCTCAGCATTGGTGCAGGCTCAGCATAAATGCTGCGTGCAACTATACGACTCACAATTAAAAAACAATGTGAAGGTCCCTGAAAAAACTTCAGTCTCTTAGTAAAGCCTTCTTTAGGGAAACATGAATTTCCACTGTTTCAGTGTTCAGTCCAGTTAGAAATCAAGATAAAGCCGTATGGGTGTTTTAAAGCAAGTAAATGTAACATATGTTGGTGCAACAATACCCGTACAAAAAATTCACAATGTAGACATGCCTTTTGACAGTATACTTTTCTTAAATGTTTGCCCATAATGACAGCATTCTAAATAAGACCTGTGGCTCAATAACCAGATCAGCAGGGAGTAGTGGTAGTTGTGTATTTAAGTCAATATTCCAGCTTCTGTGCAAGATTATCTTCACACAAAATGACAATTATTGTCTTAGATCCAGTGGTCAGCATATATTCACACAGCAGACCACAGCTAATTCAGAGTTTAGAAAAAAGTTTTAGCAAGTGAAACTAAATATTCTGTCTCTAATAGAAATACAGTTAGGGGAACAACTTTTGCTGTCAGATGAATATAAATAGAAGTAACAATAATTTTTAAATATGCAATATAAAATAAATAAGAGAGTTATATGCTATAAATTATGACTTATAATTACTGTTTATGCATAACATATTGTTTAGTGTGATTATAGTATATTGCAATAATATGATTATATTTTAATAACATATTTTAGTATAATTTATATATTAATCTCTGCATATATAAGATAAAATTTCATTGGAAAGCTCAGCTGATAGCATAAGCAGTGTTTTTGTGGTAAATTCCCTCTATTTACACATAGTAATCTTTCCCCATAAACAAAGAACTCTTCAGTAAATTCAGCCACAGAATCAAACAAAAAAGACAGCAAAAGACTAACCACATAAATCCTATATGCAGCACACTGAAGTGAAACAGAGATTGTTCAGAGCTTATCAGCCAAACTCTGGAAAGTGAAATGCAAAGGCATCATTGGGAAACTCCTGTAATTGAGAAGTAGGATTCTTTCGCTGAGACTGAGCTCTACAGTGATATGTTTACATGCTACAGTTTCCAAATTAGTTAAAAACTTTTTTGACAGATTAGAGTACTAACAGTAATATAAATGATACTGAGAATTTCCTACTTTTTTGTCGTGTTCTGCCTGAAAATTATATCAGTCTCTTTTTCATCCTTTTGCATAGGTCTGTTATACTTCTAACTTGCTTGAGTCAGAATTAAACTGATCTGCACATAGTAGGTGACGTGGAGAAGTTTACAAATCACTAATATTTGCATGCATTTGTTCTTTCTGCTGTGGAAACAGGCAGCTGTTCACATTGAATTTTTCACCCTCCTCATGTAGGCTGAGGAGGAGCAGCTGCTACGTCTCAGTCTCTGAAAATGAGAACCATTATGAACCTTACCACCCATGTGAAAATTCAAGGCTGTCAGAAGCAGCAGTAAGACCTCTGTAGCAAATGATCTAAAGCTGAACACATACTACTCAATGATACATGTGCCAACACACCTTCAAACAAGAGGTTTCTTACCTCAGCAAGTGCTTTGTCAGTAAATCACATTTACTTTGCTTTCACTCAGATCATGCTCTAATTCCTATATCACGGATGCAGTGAAGGTCTGGAATCTAACTTGAATGAAAACCTAAACACAGACCCTGAAAAAGCTCAAGAAGGCTGATAACAAATGTAATGCCCAATCTTCTACGATGTGCCTCAAAACTGCATGCAGATGCTCTTTGGGAGAGACAGTTGTTATTTACTTGACAGCCTTTTCTGTTCTTTTGCCCAGCAGTATTCATTAGTCTAAGTAAGATTTCATTAAGAGAGATTTTAATGTGAAACAAAAGGTGAAATGAGAGAAGTTGAGCCACGAGCAATCATTATTTCGAGTTGAAAATTTTTGGAGGAGTACTTTCTGGTCTTTGTTTCAAAATCAAATGAAAGATACAATTTTTATGAATCTATATTTTAGGTTCTGAACTAGGGTAGCATGCCAGAAAGAATCTGGAAAAGATGAATTTTATAACCCTGATTTTTGACTGTTTGAATGGGCGGTGAAAGCCACACAGAAGACACATATCCTTATCTGGTTTAACTTTTCCCCTCTGTTTCTCTCTCCAACATTTAAACACAGAGCTGGTGGCAAGTCTGTCTTGAATATATTGCTCTTTACCTCAGAAAATAGTTCCCTTTGGTAGACTGCTTAAAAGTCTTAATTTTGCTCCAGCATGGAATTAAACTTATACTTGGAGACCTCAAACTTAAAAAAAATACATATTTTTTTTTAAGACTTCCATTCATGTCTCTAAATGTGAAAAATTAGATTGAAATATCCTGCAACATATGTGTAAGTTTTTATTAACAGAATCATTGGTTATGAAACAGAGTTCTTTGAGATCCCTCTGGAGGTAAGTAATAGATGACTGGGAAACAACCACCTCAGATACTAGTCCCCATTTCTTTGTTGAGACTTCTCACACAGGGAAATATGATATGAAGGAATAGCATCTTATCTGGTGTCAGGTTTGATATTTCCTTATGCTCAAAGTGGACTCTGAAACAATAACTGACAAAGAGAGAGATGAACCAGTTTGATCATCTCACCAAGCTCTAAGGAAGAAATGTGTCAATGGACTATAATATGTGCTCCTATTATTAAGTTAGGATCCTAATTTTCATTTATTTTCCTGCTTTCAGAGGAAGATGGGTGAGCAATATTCAGAGAAAGTTCCCATCATATCAATGTCTTTTATTGCCTAAAAATCTCTGAAAAAATTATCTGGGAATATTAGCTTCTGAGAAAGAACTGCCTGATAGTCCTGTTTATTTATGTTTACATGAAATTACTCTCTTATACAAGTCTAAATATCTATTTAGATTTTATTTTAAAGCAATAAGTTCTAAAAAACTAAGACTATGTCTCATTTAGTTACCTGCATGCTTGGACATACATAAGTACCCCCATGCAGACACACACTTTTTCTATTGCTTCCATAGTTGTTTTTTTTTTTTTTTTTTTACATGCTTAAAAATAAATTATGCAGTGATAGGTACATTTTAGTTGTAGAAAAAAACAGATGCTCCCTCCTTGTTTCCTCTTACTTAGTTTTTTACATGACAACACAACTGAACTAATTGGGTTTTATTTTTAATAAAAATATTTTATTACTATAAATTAATATTTTATTACTGCACTATTATTTATTACTATATTGATAATATTTTATTATCATATTTTTAATAACTATCTCTAAATATAGGTTTAATCTAAGTGTGAATCTTTTAAATCCAAGTTCTTGCAAAGAGGCCACCAATAGTTAATACTATTACGTGCGGTAACACCAAACCCATAGAACTTTATTTCTAGGAAATCATCAACAAATACTGTAAAGATAATATATTATCCATTTGTAGTGTACAAATAGATGGATATAAGTGAAATCTATGACACTTACATGTAAATAAGCCTGACAATTTATAATACTTAGGATGTTCAGCTGTGCTACAAGTATTGATTGATAACATTACAACTGTCTGTGGCATTTGGGTCTATCAAGGTAACAAGTTTAAATGACACAAAGATTTGTATAGAAGTTTTTTATGTAGTAAGAGGGTCAAAACCACAGGAACCATGCTTATTTGTACTAAAGACATATTTCATAGCCCTTGATCTTTCGTAAAAATGATACACATAATGCTGGATCCAATTTTAGCCCAAATGCTTCATTTAGCATCTGCATATAGCTCTCATTTCCACCAATTTTAAAGGTATAAATTGTGATTGCTATTAATACTATAATACTATAATACTATAATAACTATAAATTGTTATAGTTATTAATTTTTAATTTTTTTACAATTTTTATTGCCTCTGTAAATATTTAGTCAAATAACACAGCAAGCAGTACCTATTATCAAAGAACATCTCCATGACAATGAAAACATTACTTGTAAACCCACAGAAAACTGAAATAGTGCAATGGCAATTTCAATGAAAGGATGACTCAAATAGAAAACAATGTTTACAACGCAACCTTAGAATAGAAATAGAATTGTCTGGATATTATAGATATAGTTAAAATCAATACTGATTTAACTGCTGCAAAACCTCTTGTAAGGTGAAAAAGGGTGGTAGCCCATATTTAGAGATGGGGAAAATGGTGTGCCATAATTTTGCATCTCCATCTTGATGTGTCAAAGCTGAAAAGCTTGTTCTTTGGTCTTAGAGTTGATGAAGTCTAATAATGAAACTTAGAGTAGTGTTTTTAACCACTAAGAACACACTTTTTTCCCAATCTGGATTGAAAGGGTGATTCTTCATCCCTTTTTCCATTTTGAATATTTGATCTTGGCTTTTGTAGTAAAAGATGGGGTTTTTTTGTCATATTATGTTTGGTATTCCATAGTTCCCACTATACTGCATGGAAGGAATATTCAGCCTGAAATTCTTTATTTAGTTTTTTGGCAGTCTCTCACCAACAACCTGCTTTTTCTGTCTTCCTTTCTATTTTGATTAATAGCTTACATTTGTATTTAGAATGCTCAAGCTACAGACATTGTTATCACAACCCCTTTCAAAATTTCCTTCTATGTCTTCTGACATTACATGAATATTTGTGTTTGATCATTATTTCTTATTAGATATGTAGTGAAGATAGGCAGGTGCAGTTTCTCAGTATATTTTATAGTAAATATTTTGCTTCTTTCAGTACTATGGAAGCATAGTACACTGCCCTGGACACAATGATTGGAAATCATTAAAAAAAAAAAAAAGGATTCTTCTCTTCACAGCTCTATTTTAGATCTATCACATAGGTGCTGTAACTGATCTAGTCTAATTGGCCCACCGATTACACCAGTCCCTCCTTTGACACCAAAACCAAATAAATTTTTTTGGCAGTAGTTTCTTCTTCAAAGCTAAGACTTGTTACTGTAAAATAAGAGTTCTGAGGAGCTGAGGTACTGCATTGAAGATAAAATTGTCCTCTGTAACCATATGTTACACGAACACAACTCACGCATGGCTCCTCTTTCACAGTTTCCTGATGTAGCTTGCTGATACTGAAATTTTAATGCTTAATACATATAGATTTTTTCTTAGTGAAGAAATTTTAAAATACAAGCAAAACTTGAGCAACCTTAACTTTAGAAAAGGATTTACAGAGACTGTCGAAATTCTAAACAGTAGCTTAGAGAAGTCAATAGTTAAACCAAATAACAAACAGAACCGTATCAGTGACTGTAGCTTTACAGTGCCTCTTAAAAGTAATACACTCTGAGAACATCCTTAATGAAACTTGTGATTCCCCTCTGGACTTCCATATAGAAGTCTCAGTATAGTACAAATTTCCTTTTATTCTGCATGTTGATATCTCCATTTCTAAGAATATACCTGTGACCAAGGTTTTTTTAAAACATTTAGAGTCTTAAATGCCTTAAATACCTCTTCCTAGTCAAAAGAGAGAGAAAAGTCCTTTGATGAGATTTCTGAAGAGCAATAGAGATAGCCTTAGAAAGAGGCTGACTGAGGATTTACTGAGAACCAGGAAACGGGTTGGAGTTAGCACAGTGTTAGGTGTTAGTTAATGCATCTAATATGGTCCTTTCCTAAAATTACTGAGAAACATGCAGAGGGCTTTTTCATATGAAACTTCAGAATTTCTAACAGATAATGTGAAAAAAAACCCTTGCTTCTCCTAGTATCAGGAACTATGGATGTTTATCATTACGAATGGAAAAAGTAGTTGATTAAAGAAAGTAAATTCTATGACCAAGTAAATTCTGTGCAAAATATCCTCAGCGTTCTAATCTATCTCACCTAACCTATTTGCATCTGCTCTGTTTGTCTAGTTACAGACAAATGAATAATTCATTCTATTATAATAGCAATTTATAAATTTCCTGTAAATTCCATTTAATTTCAGGACAAGCTGTGTTCTAAACTGTCATAGTGAGTCTTGTCTATTGCTCAGCAGTAAGACTAGTAATATGCATCAGTTTGTGGAAATTTGGAAAATTAAAGCTTTTTAAATGTTACCTTCATCTGCTCTAAGTTATTGTAGTGGGTTAGCCTCAGCTAGAAACACCACCCATCTGCTCATTGGCTCCCCTTCCTCACAGGACAGAGGAAGATAATACGAATGACAGAGCTTACAGGTCAAGACAGAAAAGGGAAATCATTCTCCAATTACTGTCACGGGAACAGACTCTGCTTGGGGAAAATTGATTTAATTCACTGCCAATTAAAAGTAGAGTTGTGTGATGAGGAAACAAATGTAAATGTTTAAACAATGCTTCCTCCTCTCCCATTTCAAAGCTGAACTGCACTCCTTCACTCCCAAGTTCTCTCTCTAAGCCTTCTCCACCTGAAGCTCCATGAACAGCACAGTGGGAAGCGGTGGTGGGGGTCAGCCTATAAGAGTTCCTCTATGCTGCTTCTCCCTCCTCACACCTTCCTTCTGCTCCAGACTGGGCTCTCCATTTAGGTAATGTCTAGCTGCCCTGGTGTGGGATCCATCATGGACTGCAGTTCCATATCTGCTCCACCATGGTCCTCCATGATCCTCCATGTGGGAAAACATCTGCTCCTGTGCCTGGAGCACCTCCTCACCCTCCTCCTTCTCTCACCTTGCTGTCCACAGGGCTGTTTCCTCACACTTTCTTCCTTCCTTCTCACATTTTTCCGGTAGTACCACAATTTTGACAGAGGGGCTCAGTTTGTCCTGCAGTGGGTGTGGTGGAACCAGCCCCTTCTCACAAAAGCCACCTTGACTTTGATTGACCTTGGCTGGACACCAGGTGGCCATTCAAACTGCTCTATCACTTGCCTCCTCAGCTGGACGGGGGAGAGAAAATAAGATGGAAAACAACATGTAGGTTGACATAAGGCAGTTTACTAAAGCAAAAGTGAAAGTTTTTGCACAGACAAGCAAAGAGAAAAAAAAAGAATTTTCTTTTCTCTACTTCCCATCACCAAGCAATGTTTGGCCACTTCCAGAGGAGCTGGGCTGCAGCATATGTAGTGGTTGCTCCAGAAAGCAAACACCGTAAATAAAGAATTCCACTCATTCATCTTAGTTTTTATATTTGAGCAGACATCTTATGGTATGGAATATTCCTTTGGTTAATATGGGTCAGCTGTCCTAGATGTGCCCCATCCCAGGATTTTTCCCACCCCCAGCCCAATGCTGAGGGTATGTTGGTGAGACAGAGCTGAGGCTGTGCCAGCCCTGCTGAGCAGGAGCCCAAACACTGATGTGTTATCAGCACCTTCCCAGCTACCAGCACAGAGCACAGCCCTGTGAGGGCTGCTGTGGGGAAATGAACTTGCCTCAGCCACACTCAGTACAACAAGACAGAGGTGGCAAAAACCTCTTGCTGGACTTCCCTGTGAGCATGACACTGAACTGGAGGATGGACTAACTGTAGCTACCCTTGTGCTGCCCAATGCAGGCACAACTCACTGATGAGCATTCAGCTCTGGCACAGGTCTGCTGTCAGAGCTTGTTAGGGCATTCTTGCAATCCACTATATGGCAATTTTCACATAACAATAGAAAACAGATGTTTTGAATAGATAATGAAATTACAATTCTGAAGTAAATAAGTGCAACATTTTTAACTTCATTTAAGTGAGATGCTGTGAATCCTTTTATCTCATCTAATATGTACATCTAAAAGTTAGAAAAGAATCCTTTTTTGCTGACAACATTACTTGAAAGTATTCCTTGTCCCTACAGCCCCATGTTTTTTTTTTCTACCCCAATCTGCACTTGTCAACCCTATAGTTTACAGAATCATCAAAGCAGTTGTGTGGAAAAATTGTCTAAATCAACAAATTGCCAAATACATACTTCAGAAATCACAGATTAATGTGTAATTTTCAGTTCATTGTTTAGTTCCCACTTTATAGTCAAAAGAAAGAAATAGGCATCCCTGTTAGGTGATTTATCTCATCTTTAGCTATCTATTTTGCCTCAGTGGTATAAAGGGATCCAGCTTTAACTTAGACAAGTAACTTTTAGACAACTGAATCTGAATGAGATGAAGTACATGATGGATGAATGTAGCTTTAAGAATTGAAAATTAATCTGAGTTTTGCTATAGAAACAGTTGGTATATTGCTTACTCATCCTTAATTCATTCTGAAATTGACTTCTAAGATCTATTAAAAATCCCACAATAATTGAAACATTTGGGTGTTGGAAAATCATATTTGCATGGGTCATAAATTACTCTAAGCTCCTAAGCCTTCTATGGCTGTCAGTGTTCTTAGTTTCTTTTTGAATGTGGAGGGGTTTTTCTGCCATCATCTGATACAAGTATATGGGCTGTGCATGGATCAGAGGCTATCTGCTCTCTAACTTTCTTTTATTACTCTTGCCCTAAGTGCTGAACCCTCAGTTCAGCTGTTTTTATGATGCTCCATTTCTTACAAGGCCAGCATGCTTTAAAGAAAGGAGGAGATAGTTCTGTTTTCTTGGAAATTTCCATGTGAACACTAGCTACAAGACAAGTAAATGCACATTCACCATGAGCACAGTTCATGAAGTGATGAGGACACAGACTCAGAGGGAGTGAATTTTTCACAACAAGGAGTTCATGCATTTAAAATCGCTCAGCACCTGGGCTTGAAATGAGTCCATGTTCCTGTTGCTTAATGCTGTCACACAGTAGTTTTGGCACCAAGACCGACAGCTTGAAGGGTTATTCACAAAATCATATAGCATGTTAAATTCTGGTAATGTATTTTTTTCCTTTCCCTGGCAAGATTGCAAGAAAAGAATTGGCTGTATCTTTATAGATGTGCATCTGGCTAAAGGGCAAAGCCTGGCTATCAGTGTTATCACTACTAACCCATAATTTCAGGATTTGCACTTTATTTAGTCAACATCAAACTTTGAATCTCATTTTTGCCTTAAGGAAAATCGTTTCTTTTCCACCTAAGTGATGAATGCATGTGCACATGATTTTCAGACATTGTCTTGATTAAGTTTTGACTGCTTTGGTGGTATTGAAAACCTGAAATTTTTACAAATATGAAAGCTGATAGCTGCCTGCAAAGAAAGATGCTCTCTTGTGAGTTCACATAGAAGACCTGACTGAGTGTCTCAGTACTACTGAGACAAGTACTTCTTTGCTGTAAATGATTTGTGGTGGATACATAGGGAAAGTATAATTAACTGGGCTTTCGTATACTATTCTGCCCTTAACTTGAACCCTTCCTTGACCATTTGATACTGCAAAAGAACAGGGAAAAGTAGAAAGGTAAGGTGAATCAGATGGGCGGAGTGTTAACAAAAAAGAGAGTCCTGGCACAAAGTCTGATCATGAATTCTTTCTTGGAACTGCCCTGCTACTACAATTGCCATGTTCTTCCACTTCTGTGTAGGCAGCCACCATTGATTCCTGTCAGAAACAGGATACTGGAAAAAAACAGACAATTAGTCTGACTAGTAATGAACTTTTAAAAATATATAGAAAATAGTAACATCCCAGAATCACAGAACACTGTGCACTAGGTGATACTTAAGACAGTTTCTAGCTCAACATCAAACCTGCTTTAGCTATGAGGTCAGACCAGCTTACTCAAGCCTTTAACCAGCCGCATCTTGAAAAATTCCAAAGTTAAAAACTGCAGTCTCTTTAAGAAACGGTCCTATCTCTTTTATTACATTTATATTATTTTCATAGTATGTTGCAATGCATGATTAGGCCTTTCCAAGTTTTATATGTATTTTATTATTATCATGTTAGTATGTCCCTTCCTGAATCCCTTTACCCATCCCCTGACCCTCATGGTATCTCCCAGAGGGGAGCCCCTTGTCAATCACCCTGGAAACTTGAAGAGAAATCATCTCCCATTTGGCCAGGTGCTCAGGCACCTGCCCTCTTCAATTGTCCTGCTAAGTGTCCCCTCCTACAACACCCAACCCCTTCCCTTCCATTGGCCCAAATTCTCCTGTGGCCTCAGGCTACGTCCTGGGGTATATATGGGAGAAGGACAGGCCGAGCCTTGCTTTTTGCACGTGGAGCTGCAACAATAAACACCTTTCAAACCCACGGCAGAAGACCGCTCTTCATTCCAAAGCCTCACCCACGCTTCCAGCTAGCAGATCTGAGGGACCCACACGAACCATTGCGGTTGGTCTGGGGTAAGCAGCCTGCCAGTAGCAGCCCCCCCAGGAGGAAACCACCGCAATAGTAAAAAGTTTTTCCATAGAAGCAGTATGTCATATTCAATTTATGTCTCTTACTCAATTTACGTCTCTAACTCAAAAGACATAATATTGTCTTTTGTCCTCCCACACTGCACCACCATGAAGAACCTAGCTGTACCTTCTTGCTGAAGAAGCTGAACTCATCCTTGCCAGGGGTAAGGGGAGATTGCAGCAACAAGCTGGCCTCAGTATTCCACATATAGTCTGATAGGTAATACATAGAAGGGAACAATCACTTTTCTTGAACTACTGGCCACTTTCCAAGCAAACTGTTGGACCACACTGAGCACATGCTCTGGTGAGGTCCCCATTTCCTTTTCACAAGAGCTACTCCCCAGCTGGTCAGTCCCTGACGTTCGGTCAGTTCTTCTTCCAGGGGCAGGAGTTTGCAATTGTCCTTGTTGATTTTCATAGGGTTGGTCCATTCCTGCAGTCTGTGCCTAGTTCCCCTCTACAGCAGCACTACCCCTGAGCATGTTACAGTTTGGTGATACCTGCAAACTCTGTGAGAACTCACTCTTTCATCTCCTGCAGGCCACAGATAAAGATGCTGACAGGACAGACTGAAGAAGACACTCACGCAGAACTCTTCTTGTTACCAGACTTCTGGGTAGAATATAACAACCCCAGTGAGAAGAGACTGCACCATAGACCAAAGATGACAGTTCTGCAGGTTTGGCATGACTTGATTATCAAACATTTGAGAAACCTTCAAAAGGGAAAATAGGGTGAGACTGTATGTTTGTTCTATGGCATTGTACTGTAATGCATATAAAACACTTGCAGCTACTTTTCCTGCAAGAAAGAAACAAAATATTATCAGTTTAGGGCACCATTCACAACTTCTGTATTGCCTTTATTCTTTCCTGTCCATAAACAAATTTGGGATATTTATTTCACTTAGAGGTATATATAGCATTCTTTTTTTTCCTTTTTTGGGGGTTTGAAAACAACAAAAAACATGAAAAAATTAAAAATATCAATATTTCTCTTTATTTAAAGGGCACTTTCTATTCATCTGGAATGCCTAATATACAAGAAGCTGGACTTTATTTGGCTAACCATAGAACTGTATGTAGCATTGTAGTGCTGGGTTTGAGTATATAATGGGATTTTTAAAAAATCTGGATTGTTACATTTGTGAAATAAATACTAAAAGTTATACATTCATGAAAAACAAAATATATATGCTTAAAAATCACAAAAATAGGAGCTAGTGTTGAATTATTTATTGCTATTATTTATTATTTATTTATTATTAACTTCTTGCAGCCCGGAAAAGTCTCAGCATTTTTCAGTATTTTTATTCAATTATTAAAATATTTTCATTCAAGAAACTACAGATTTAAAAAAAATACTGTACTTTGTGAAATTACAAATAATTTTAACAGACAATAAGCTGAACATACTGCAATACTCTTATCTAAAATTATGATTAGAACAAAAGCAAAATAATGGTATTGTGATATAAGTACTTGATATCTCACTTTGTTGTTATTTAGGAGAGGGGAGTCCTGCTTTTTGGAGGGCCTGTACAGGATGAACAGTGCCTCACCAGATTCTTGACATTTATCTAGGCTTTGGTCTCTCAGATTTGAGGTCAGAGCATTAACACATTTGCATTATAAAAAGAAAGAAAACTTGTTTGGAATCCCAATATATATTTCATCTGGTTTAAAGCCTTAATCCTGGATTCTGAGTGCTGTGTGGTTTTAAGAGTATTAGTACAGATTTGTACAAAATGGCTTGATACTGCATGTGTAAGCACTTTCCACCAACAACAGAAAGTTAAATAAAACAGAAGAAATAAACCTAGATCAGGTTTATAAACCAGGGTTAACAGGGTCTAACTGCTGAAGCCCTGGGAGGACCAGCTTTTCAATCAAAGATCTTTTATGTCTATTTTTAATAAAAAAGAATACGTAAAGAAGCCATGTCAAAGTCTAGTTTGAAAGCTTTTTAGAGTTTGTGGGTTTTTTGGTTTGTTTCTTTGTTTCTTTGTTTCTTTGTGTGTTTTTTTTTTTTTTTTTTTTTTTTTTTGGTTGTGTTTTTTTTTGATTGTCTTTGTTTTGGTTTATTTTTTGGGTTCTTTTTGGGGGGTGTGCAGAGTGTTGGCAGGTTTGTTTGCCGTTTGTTTGCTTTGCTTTTTAGCATTCTGTAATGGTTGATTCACCATGGACACCAGACAATCTTTTACTTTTGTCCTCAGAGCCTGTTTCAGGGAAGATGGGAATGGTTGGAACAGCAACTGGCCAAAATGCAGATACTCTATTTTGTGTAGTAAAACATAAATAATGGTATTTCTATATTTGGTTTTGAACCAAATCATGCAAAAAACAATTTTTTAAATTTTTGCATCAACAGAAATGCTGAAGAAAAACAAAAGGCCTTTTCCCCTTCTTCCTTCTGTCCCCATCAAGTAAAATAAATGAGCTTGGACCTGCACCTGCTAAGCAAATATTAAGTTCTTGAGGGGATCAAAAGGCTGGGGAATGAGTTGGCTCAGGAGTTGGGACATCTTAGAATCTGTGGCCAAAGCCAATCTGCCCAGTGGGGCTTCCTAAGGTCACGTGCCATTGATCTCCAGCAGCTGCTACACTGGAATTAACATTCTTGTCAGCTTGACTGGTGCTGTTAGTCATGTGAAATTGTCACAATCATCCAGCTCAACATCTCCATGCCGAGAAACCTGGAAAGCTCAAAAGCCCAGACTTGAGTATAAAACTCTTAACACTGCTAAGCTCTGACCACAGAGCCAAGTGATGACCTCTGTTTAGATGTGGGGCTCAGCAACTGGGGTCTGAAAACCTTCCCACAGCAAACTGTCCTGGCACTATGGATAATTAGAGTTCATACACAGGGGGAAAACACATCATAACTAAAATAATATTTAGAGCCTTGAATTCTCAGTCACTAACAGCTGATGAGGATTCTGTCAGATTTTTGTCAGTCCTGTATTTGATCTCACTAAAATTCCTTGATTTTGAGACCTTTATAGAGAAATATTTTTGTGCAATGAATAGGTGTTTGCTGGTAAAGCTTAATTTTACTGGAAAACAATCTGAATAGATTGAATTTGTTCTTTATTCAAGCTATGTATTATAGCAAAATGGTGGCTTTCTGCATCAATATATTCATTGACATCCAATGTCCTCCAGTTTTCATATTTCACCTCATTTTATAGGGTATTTGATATTCACAAATTCAAGTTGTTCTCAAAACAAGCAGTTTGGAGTTTCTAAATCTTGCAAAATACTGGGCAGAAGCTAACTGTAGTCCCTAAGGATGCTGGGATTAGGACTCATTCCAAGATGTCATTGCTCAATATTGTTAAAAATTAAAAAAAAAACCCAAAAAACCCCACAACCAACAAAACAAAAAATCACCTTTTAGGAAATATTAAAACTGGACTCAAGGAATTAAAATGGCAACATAATTATGTCATTATTTCAACCTGTTGTTGACATCTTAAGCACTCTGTATTTTTCAGTGTTTCACTCCCAGGAGAAGACACTAAAAATTTCAGACAGAAACAAAAATGATGTGGGGGAGGGGGGACCTCTTCAATTTGCAAAATATAGGGGAGGGAGGTGTAATAAGCATATATAATCATGTGTCTTATGGAAAAGATTAAAAGGTGCTAAGGGCTCATTTCCCCACGAGTAAAAGAACAAAGGGGTATAAAAATCCAGGTTAGTTGAAGCCAGACGCAAAACAGACATTTGAGTTGGAACTTGCATCTAGAGGATGCTGTGAGTGTTCAAAGTTGATGTAGCAACTAATGAAACTTAGTTTTGAAAGCAAAATCTGTGGAAGGTTTTGAGACTGTAGAGCAGAGTGACTGCCAGGGTGCTGTAACTGTGGGGATTCAAACTGGATCCAACCATCCAGCCGTGAGCAGGGCAGCTGGGGGCACTGGAGCAGCGCCAGATATCAGGCTCTGCCACGGGGATTGGCACAGGCCAAGACTGGGCCAGCATTAGGAACCCCCGGCCAGGCAGAGTAGGGATATTGGGAGCTAGACACCAGTCCTACTGGGGCATTGCTGGAGAAGGGCGTCTGGAAGATAGAAAATGAAAGTTCTGGAGGCATTTTAAGGTGTGGATCCCTGAGATGCACTCTAGATCTCCAGTGTCAAGGGTGCCTGCACCCAGTGTTCAACATCTCTTGCATATCCGCTATGAAGTCGTTTGGCCTTTTTTGCTTAATACAGTGGCAAATCTACAACTTGAGCTGGATCAGGTGAGACAATACCCATGAGGATATACCAGACTATTAAATATAAGTCTCCTGCATGCCTTAATTTCTGAACTGCAATCTAAAAGTGATAAGAAGCCACACCATTGTGTTTCTTGAACAAATGCTGACAAGGTCAAATCCCTCCTGTAAAGAGATTAGGAGTGTGATTTGGGATTATTTTTGCTACTATTTTTCATTTAAGAAACACATTTGAAAAAGCAGATCTTTCTCTGTTCTGTATGCCACCTTGGAGGAAAAAAAATGTATTGAACCCATTAAATTAATTTATTTTCATTGTGAAAAAGACAATGGTATCTTGAACGAACTAAAGATTTAAAAATAAACCTCTTTATTTACTTTTAGGAACAGACATCAAAATTTTACATTAACTACGTAAAGAAAGTCATAGTGCCGTGCTAATCCAAGCACCATGAAATAAGATTTATCTTTGTGAAATCCTCTAGTACGCTGACCTAAACATTCATAATGCAAAAATAATTCTTTATTTTGGGTCTAGTCTCTATTTAGCTTAGGAAGCAAGACAGAATTTAACAGACCTGTAATCTCTCTGTAAGAGCACATACAAGTTTCACAAGTTCTCCTCCTCAGTACCAAGGGGTGTTACTGAAAAAGCAATGTAATTTTCAGATGTAAAATCTGATTACATCAGAATACTTTCATAGTTCCCTTAAGAACAAGCTGTTAAAACCACTGTGAGTCTGTATATGTTACAGTGTCTGACCTTTTGTATTGTTTTTATCTGTGGACTGCATCATCTATACAGTCTTACAGCCACCCATTTTCCAACATGTTTAGTTTTTAAAACAACGTATTTCATTGATACTTTAAATAAAAGCTCACAGATAATCTGTCTCAGGAGTTCACTTTTATTTTATGAATGGTGAACAAGATCAACATATAGGGTCATAAACAATGGTGTTTTTCCTTTTGAAAAAATATGGGATTTTAATTACATTGTAGAGAAGAAAGCTAATATTTCCTGTCATCTGCTCAAGATATTTAATTCTATTGTTCTTCTGAAAGGTCATATCTAGAATGTCACATCTGCAAGGACACCCGTGACCCCTATTGGCATACAAGTTTCTGCAAGATGGAAGCAGGAAGACTAAAAAATATTTCCCTGAGCATCAAAAATAGATTATGAAAACTTGTCCCAACAGTTGAGTTCCCCAAGGCATCAGTGTTATGTATACATATGCACAAAAGATTTAGCATTTAAAAATATCAGGAAGCATTTCCAAATCTGTCCCAAGTGAATTTTAAAGCCTTTTTCCTTTGTTCATGGCTGGTTTGTTGGATTTTATGGTTTGGAGTTGGGAGGGTTGCCTTTAATTATTAATATTTTTACTTTTTATAATTCATCAGAAAGAAAAGAAAGATTATTTCTCCGAATGCCAGTAGCCCTGGGAACTTTCTTTGACGAAAGAAACTCTATTTTATGCATATCTCATCTTTACATCCCCCTTGTTTGTGAATACTAATACTAATGGCATTCCTTAACTCTGGAACTTATTGAGGAAAAAAAAAAACAGCAGGGGGATATCTTTAGGGAATACTGACATTTAACTACTTCCTTTTTCTTAAATAAGTTTCAAAACAAATACTGAACAAAATGAGGAAACTTTTCACCAAGAAAAAAAAAAAGTTAAAATGGGAGCCTGGAAGCAACATTGCCTTTTCTTTTATGTTCACTAGTCTTTGAAAGATGTACTTTAAATTCCTCAACCCAGCCTATCTCTATGAGTCTTGCTGCTGGTCAGACTATCTTTTCTCAAGAATCATAAGCATTCAAATCCCTGCAATGCAATTAAAACCTCATCTTTCTTCAAACTGATTAAATCTTGCAACATCTGTGAGGGAAGAAAAGAAGGTATAAACATTCTCTTTTTCTTTACACAGATGGGAACCACAGACCACAGAATCACAGAATGCAAAATACTCAAGTGGTTGCTAAATATTAAGTCCTATCCAAATAAAAATCTGGGTTTCTGTTTTGCTACTCTGAGTTCTAATGGGTTAGATTAAGATCACTGGTCAAGTCACTGTTAAAAGACAGAAAAAGACTCCCAGTTTTTGGTTTTCTAAGACCAAATTCAAACATTCTACATAATTTAAAATGATACAAGATGAGAGAGATGAGCTGCAATGAAGGTGGCCAGATATTTTCTGGGCAAGAGAAAAGGAGTTTCTCATCACATATGAAAAAGGTTATCATAATCATCTGACCTGCATATTAAGAAGGCCAGATTTACATTTCAAGCAAAATTAAAGATTATTTATGAAAAAAACATATGGAAATAGTTTTAAAAACATTTTTCCCCTTTGTGCTAGTTTGAATCAGAGACCCAAAATTATATTAATCTCAGCAGTCACAATAAGATAGATGTTTTATATCAAATTTAAAATATTTATATATATATACTTTTGTGGGTGTGCCTGTCTTTAAAATGATGGAAAAATCAGTTAAAAATCACTTGTGGTTTGCCACAGAGCTATGAAAGTTTTACATTGTGCTTTCCAAGTTCCAGACAAATGAGGCTTTGCTCTCCTAGGTGAAAGATTCTGTCTAAGAGAGTCTTGTTACACACTGTTTAGACTCCAAACTTGCCTGGGAAAACAGAGTCTTAAAAATCCTGGCAGGTTTTTTTGTTCATTTCTAAGATGATTATGTATGTTTATTCCTTTTTTTTTAACTCATGCTAAGAAAGTAGTACTGAAAGATGGAAAAAAAAAACTCATTATCTCCTGCAGATTGAAATCTATTTTGAACTAAATAAGTAATTACTGTGACAGGACATTACATTTTTCAGACTGTGAGATTCTTTAAGCTTTTTTTGCTAAGAAAAAAGAAAAGACTTGTCTCTGGAACTTACAAAAATAATGTCCTATAAACGTGTATTTTTTTTTCCCTTAATTGCTTGTGCTTGTTCATTGATACACATCTCATATTATTGTTTGGATTAAAAAAAATTTTGGGCTCTTGTAATGCCTATAGACCTTGGTAAGGAAATCCTTGGTGCTTTTTGAGATTCATGCTCCTGATGTCATTGAAATATATAGGAGACAATCACTTCTGTCTATAAAAGTTGTAAGTGCATACATTTTAATAACATTCTTTCTTGTTAAAGAAGAGAGAATTGCTGTGGTGACACACCTCCATGTCTGTAGAAAAGCTAAAATTATATGATTTGATGTAAGGCTTTGTGAATAATATTTCTACCTTTATTTCAGGTGAAGCAGCTGGAGCAATAACTTCATCACATTAGATCCTTACAGAAGCAAAGTTTTCTTTGATCTAGTTGTCTTAATTCCAGGGTACAAATAAAAGTTTCTCACTAAACTACATTCATTTTTTTACTCTCAGTGTGGTCTTGATGCAAACTATATGTCACTTTTCTTGGAAATTACATGCTTTTAGATTTTCCTCACATATCTCTGTGTCTAGAGGCTAAAAATCTCTTTGTTTTGGTGCATATGGTTGTTCATTGTGAGTCAACAAAATGAAACACATAGAGCTGATTTAAATAACAATATTTTAGTTTGAATTTAACCTGAGAAAAAACAGAAGAGATCCACTATCTGTATCTCTGTCACAGAAAAACTGTCTTCTACAGAGTACGTGTGTCTCACTTGAAAATTTGCTAGGATTCTGTTGCAAGATATTTTTCCACATAAGTGTTGGTTTCCTTTGCCAGAGGGATGTAGAGCAAAAGAGGAGTTGGTTTGTGTGTAAATGAAATTTGCTTAAACTCATAGAAAAACAACATGTTCCTCTAAAGCGATCAGGATAACAATTTTTCTTTAGAAGTGTCAATATTAAAGGGAGAAACTGCTACATGGATAGTTCATTTCCATTCAGAATTATAAGATACACTTTTCTTCCTATTTAGTTTGATAATACAGGCTCCTGATCAATGTTTCAATGCTAAATAAATTTTGCATAAGACATTAATCGTCTTTTAATATCTTTTGTTAATATAAAAAGATTGAGATCAGACAATAGTCAGAATTATGTACTAGCCATATCTAGTCTCTTGATTTTATTGCAGAGATGTTATTTAAACTTCCTTTTGAAGAGGAAAAAAAATACCTCCTTCTAAAATAAAACCTGGAAGTGGTTCTGGGAATAGCTTGTTTGACTGACAGCTTCTAAAAGGTTGAAGGTTTAAGACAACCATAGGCTGGTTGCCATGTACTCTACACAACACTTTGTGCATGTGTGTTTGATCCTCAAATCCTTGAATTCACCATGATGCCAGGGCATGCAACACAATTTGGGCTATAAGAATTCAGCTCTGACAGGCTGCAACAAAGCTTTCACACCACCAGTTACATTTTCAACAGGAAAAAACCTTAAGCCCACAAAACCAGGAAATACGTCTTTTGTTCAAAGGATTACCATGTAGGAATGAAAGCCAAGTCTTGGTCAAGTTCTGCTTGTTGTGGATGCAGCTAGTTTGCTCTAGACCAGCCTTGAAGAACATGGGTGTGAATTACCCTCTAAAAGTGATTTGGCAAGAAAAGGTAACTGCATGGCATAAATATGTTAACCAGCCAAAGTAGGCAGCCAGAGCACAGGTATCAGCACAGTAATAGGGAAGTGCCCTGGGGACCAACTCACAACCCATTCCTGTGTCTGTGATAATGATGTAAAAATACTTAATGGCAGGTTTTTCCAGATGACAGTCTTTGATGGGATAATAAATGATAAAAAGGAGAGGTGACTTCTGTGCATTTGTCATAATCTGGGTGTATGACCAGAGTGGGGACCATTCATCAAGCCTGCCTATAGTTTAGTGTGGTTAATCTCTGTTGTGGCTTAACCCCAGCTGGTAACTAAGCATAACTTGCTCGCTCAGACCTGGTAGGACATGGGAGATAACTGGAAGGGCAAAAGTCAGAAAGTTCATGGACACCCAGCCTCGCTGAGGAGGTGGGGTGAGAGGCAGAGAAGGCCTTGTCACTGTGTAAGCACTGCTACACAACAAAGAAAATATTGCTGCATTATAAGCACTGTTTTCAGCACAAATCCAAAACAGCCCCATGCCAGCTACTGTTAGAAAATTAACTCTGTCCCAACCAACACCAACACAACCTCCCCCTCTGAGATTAATTAATCTCCTGCTCTGAACCGTTCTCCAGAGGGTACTATCGCACTAGCTTCTCCTACTGACTCTAAGGCACTCTAGGGAAATTAGCCTTTATAGACAAAAATTAGCCCTTGGAAATACATTCCCCTTCCCTAGTCTGACAAATATCTACATATCTAGGACGTGAATAATGCATATGCTTCTAGAGTGTCTTGCAAAATACCACTTGGGAAAAAAAAAGAAAAAAAAGGACTCTGTTGACTGCCATTGCACAAAAAATATGCCTGTTTTGGAATAAGTGAGAACTACAGGTACTCTTCAGTCTAAGGCATAACTGTGAAACCCTCTAAAACAGGAAATCAGCAGGGTGAATAAGAGCCAAGGAAAACTGGGGAAACCCCCCCCACCACCACCAAAAAAAAAAAAAGGAAAAAATCTGATTTCTGTTTGTGAGGGTCTAAATTTGAAGATAAAATTAGTGTTGGTTGAGGTTTTCTTGCCTGTCAAATAAGAAAAGCATGTAATTTAATGCTACATATTCACAACCAGCGTGAAATTTTTCACTATAAAACCAGTTTTTAAGAGACCCTGTCTTTCTAACAGAATGAACCAGCATTGCTTTTCCAGAAAAAGCAAGAGCCGTCATATTTTGGATCTGTGGCTAGTAGATGCAGCATTCCAAGATTAATACACAGAACAAACAAGAGAAGTTTTTTTGGTTTTTTTTTTAGGTAGAGCATCCCAAAGCCATTTCAGAATTTTCTTTTTACCTAATAGATATAAGATCATTAAACTGTGAATGTTTTTGA
Source organism: Trochalopteron elliotii (assembly GCA_024734555.1). NCBI lineage: Eukaryota > Metazoa > Chordata > Aves > Passeriformes > Leiothrichidae > Trochalopteron > Trochalopteron elliotii. The sequence goes on from JANPWX010000013.1 coordinate 5,866,701, forward strand.
AACAAACCAATGCAGATTCTGAGACACTTTCCTACCAAAGACTGATTCTTTACATTTGGAGTGTGAGGGATGTTCTATCATTAATTTTAAAACCCTTGACAATAGGGAATTAAGGACCAAAAATGACCAAACACTACATAGACTGGCATCAACATCAAAATACCAGGAAGTGAAGTCCTTTTTACTCACTGATATATTTGTATAAATTGTAGCTTTCCTAAACTAAAGAGGTAGGCCCTGAATTAGAAAAAAAAAGAAAAAAAAGAAAAAAAAATGATCCTTTAGTGCACAGACAAACACAACATGCCACTTGCAAACAAAGTAATTTTTCTTTAAGCTCATTCCTCCAAGGTATCTCTCTTGAAATCATATCTTGGAGTTTTTTGGATATGGACACCACTGATTTATCTGCTTCACATATGCAGATATTTCCCAAGACAAATAAGAAAAGGACAACATCCAGACAAACACACACAATTTTTTATTATTATTATTATTTTATTGCTTATAAAAAGAATTATGTAACTATTCTTATTTTATTTCAAGATAAAATTTTGAAGTATATTTGAAATATTCACTAAGAAAGGGACATACTTTGTCCTTTCTTAATATAAATGACACATACAAATTTATTTAGTAGGAGTACATTTGTGCTCTACATCATAATACAATCCAGACATATGGATTGTGCATTTGTGATCTCCAAGCGTCTGTTTCTTCACAAACTGTCCTCTCCAAATTGCACAGACATTTCTGAAAAGTTTAAAAAAAGAACAGATTCCATCTACTTATCATTCTGAACATAAGTAATAATGTAGTTTTATATTATTTAACCATAATACCCAAAATAGAGAAGCATGTCTGCAGATGGATAACAATAATTACAAAAGCAGAGAAAGACTGCTAGAGTAATAAGTATGCTTTGGTTTTATGATCATCTTGTCTAGATTCTAAATTACATAAATATGAGTTCTTTGATGCACAGTAAGCCTAAAAGCTAAATATGAATTTAAATACCTAAGCTTGGGATTTTGACTTTTGAAATGTTGATTCTAGGTACCTGAATAAAACTTTCTGATATGATGTTATAAGGTATTGACTAAAAGTTTCAAATATTATTGTCTAGTATTTTTCAGACATGTTAAAAATTGTGTTTTCTCCCTGTAGATTTTCTCAATATAGATTGAATCGGGGTACATAATTTAGACACTCAATATTACAGATTTGATACCTTTGCTAAATTGGTCTAATTATGCAGTCCTTGATTTCACCAGCATACAAAAATGCAGAGCAAGCAAACAGGATCAGATTCTCTCTGCTAATCTTCACCCTACAACTGGAGGTTTCACTAAACAATGTAGTCAGAAGAGCTGGCAGCTAATGCCTTTTATGGAATCCTCATGACTTTCTCCAATATCTTTTATTTTCCCTTTACAATCCTGACATAGGAAAGCTCTAGTTATTTTTGAAAATCAGGTATCTTTACAGGCATCTAGCTCAAAACTTCACTTTTTACAGGTCAAATTATAACATTGAAGTAGCTTGTGTTGCAGTCAACTTAATTAGAAGTAAAACAAGAAAAGTGCAGCCTGTGTAATTATGCTTTTTTAATGTTAGAGGTGATGATATCAGGAGCTGGGCACTTACTTTACAATATGAAAAGACAAGTGAATGCAAACTCAACTCACTTTACTGGAATCTGTGTGTTTTGTATTGCCATGAGGATTCATTCCTGTCCATCTGAATGTCCAGTCTTGTAAAAAGTTAAGTTATTCTCTTTAAATCATAGGTTCATAGAATCGTAGAAACATAGAATCATAGAATATGCTGAGTTGGAAGGGACCAACAAAGATCAGAGAGTCCAGTTCCTGGAACCTGTTCAGGACATCCCAAGAATCACACCTTGTGCCTGCGAGCACCGTCCAAACTCTTGAGCTCTGTGAGGCTGAAGCTGTGACCACTTCCCTGGGGAGCCTGTTCCAGCCACCCTCTGGGTGAAAAAGCTTTTCCTGATATCTAACCTAAACCTCCCCTGACTCAACTTCAGGCCATTTAGTAAGGATCAGGGTCATTCATCAGCTCACATGTTCCTGTAAACCATCTCTGTCCCATTTTTTTGTTCCTTTGCTACCTTCTGTGTCAGTCAAACAAAGGAAAATTTAATTCTGAAGAGGGAAACCAAAATCTATGAGTCAGAAACAAAATGGCTACCGACAGTAATTTTCAGGATACAAAACACATTCATGTAACTTGCTATCAATGTAGGGCCAGGGCTTAATGTACCATTAAAAAAATAATTCACATCCAACAAAAATCACCTCTGTACAACTGTGCCTTCGATTTCATAAAACAAGCCAGAGACACAGCATGAGGTTAAACATATCTAAATATCAGTAAATTACACACATAATTAAACACAGATTTGACTTCAATTACTCCTATTTTTTAAGATGAACAATACTCAAGAGAAAGTAATGTTCATAAATAGGAAAGCAGGAAGAAATAAACTCCACAATCAAAAGAGCAGGTTTTCTAAGTTTGAGACCTTCCCCTTCAGGTGCAAACATGTAGGAAATTTTGAGCTAGGCTGTATCATTTAGGTTTTCTTTGTGGTATTGTCTATTTAAAGAATCTCATGCTCATAACATAATCTAAGTGAACAATGTAAGGAACGGTCTTCAACATACAGTGGTGCTTGCTCTCTATAACCATCCTATACTTTAAATGGTTACAGTATCTTTTTGATTTACTGAAACATAATAAGATTACTATGAAAAGCTGAGGAAAAAGGAATATATCAGTCTTTAGGAGCTGATTGAGTTGCCTTAAGGTTAGGTTTTAGTTTGTGCAAAAGTAGAAAAAGGACTGAATTGAGGATGTAAAGCATTTTTGGAGAATATTGAGACACTATTACCCAAACTTGCCCTTACTCTATGCACGCAATCATAGCGTATTTCTACTTTGCAATGTGCTTTACTGTCAGTGTTTTTATGCTGATGTACACAGCTGCTTTGAAATAGAAGCTCCTATATTGGTCCTTGCATAAAGAGAGAGATTAACTTCTTTCAGGTCTCAAATTTCAAGACTTTCACTACCCAGATCTGTACACTGATGTAATCTGAGTTTTCTTGCCTTTCTACTTTTTTGTATACATTTTCTGTGTATAGCTGTCTGTTTTGGCTGTCTTTTCAAGATTATGAGGCTATATTATCCCCTTAAGAAGCCTGGTTATCATAGCATAATTAAAACTAAAGACTTCATTGCAAATGCAACGAGTCTGATTTTAATTGGGACTACTTACAGAGTAGAACCATTTCCTAAGTTGTGTGGTGTGGCACCATACACTGTGGGACTGAAGTTGATCAAGTTATGCAGGAAGAAATGGACAACTTTTGAATCAAGATAATCAAAGTTTTGACTGCCATTAAGGAAACCTGGTGTCTGACAAATATTCTTGCTCTGTCAAAGTACTGGCAAAGGGAGGCTATAAAAAGCTCAAAGGAAGACTTTGAAATGCAGTATTATGCTATCCACATGTGTTAACTTATTTTTGAAATCCCTGATTTGATTTTTATGCTGAAGTAAGAATTATCTGCACCATCTGGCAGGACAAAGATGATGCTTGGACTGTAACTTCCAGAATTTGTCATTGCAGCAAACAATTTAAGAAAATGTATAAGAAGTACACACAGAGCAGTGGTGGCAGCTTTCCACTCTGTAATTACTTCATACTTTCTGCAAAAAGTCTTAACCGTCCAGAGGATGTTTCCTCTTCCATAAATATTGTTGGCACAGCATAAAACAGTTGGGATTTTCTGTAAATATAAAACTCAGACAATTAGCTCATGTACAACACACACGTCATCATATTCATTTGCCATTTTCATGGTGGCTTGTCCTTTCTACATTTTATTATTCATTTATGATAGCTATTATATGCCTTTCAGAGTCTATCTGGCTCTCCTGAGAAATATTTATGACTATTATAGGGCTCTTATGAGAAGACCCAACGACAGTTATTGCAGAAACTCTGTGAAATGCTACATTAGTGCAGAGATATGCTGGTAGTAAAATACCTGAACTTGTTTCAAAGTATCCCTTGATGGAAATTAGGGAGACGGGCTTCTACTGGTGAGGTTTTTTATCTCCTCTAACCCCATCACCTCAGAAAGCTGAGTAGTTCTGATTTGGAAGTTTAGTATTCAGTGATTACATCTGGTGCCTGAAAGCAAGAGGCTCTTGGAAAAGCTTCCAGCGGCAAGAAACAAGAAAACACCCTGTTTTTATAGGCATTGGCTGCAGCAATAATACAGAAAAAATAAAAATGGAAATACTTTAGGTGAAAATAGAAGGCCTAAAGGTGCCTCTCAGGGACACTCAGGTACATCTCTGTTTACCCTTTATCCCTCTACTTCCTTCAACTTTTAAGAAGGAAGGGTGCTGTCTTGAAGTGAATCTGAATACTGCAGTTCTGCACCACCTTCTGGGAGGGAAAGAATCTGGAAGGAAGAGACAAATTGGGGAGGAGGAAGAAGGACATAGCTTTCATTAGATTCTTTTTTTTTTAATAGTGTCTAATTTAATTCCTGTATCAATAAATGACTTAGAACAAACATGATTAAGAAGTTTTCTTCAATCATATCCATTAAAGCTCTTTACAATTTTTTCCAACTTTTCCCCCCTCTCTGTATCAAAAAAGCAGTCATTTTAGTTTAAAGCTAGGAGATTTTCTGGCATGTTAGTGGTTGTTGTAGGAACAAATATCCTATACTGCCATGGAAAAAAATTGAAAAACATCTTGGTTGGAAAATGAAAAAAGGTAATTTACTAGGATAGAAAAATTAAAGAAAGAAAAGACAACATCAAAAAACTGAGAAAAGCAAAAGAAATGTAAAAGCAAAGGCTTCATAACACAATACAATACAAGTAGAAAGAATTCCAGTTTGGGTGCAAATATTAACTTCATCTCATATAGAATATAAATTCCTGTGATGAGTTCGTGTCCAGTGAATGCAAGAAATAGGTTCTACTATGCAAGCTCATTATCGTAGGTATTTAATACAATTCTTTTAGTGGAATCTCACTAAAATTTACACAATACCCTAACCTTTTCAGAACTTAGGTTTTCTGCAGTGTTTGAAAATGGATATTTATATATGTTGGCTAGGCTTTAAGCAGGTTATGGAAGAAAGCTGTGCATTGTCTTGGTATGTAGTATAATTCCATTTTGGAGCACTCCAACATTTATCTTTGCAAATAGCTTTCTTTAGCTTCCCTCAAATAGCCAAAGACTAATCCTACCCCAGAAAAATTAGAATCCACAAGTATCTTCTTTTATCAAAGGAGGGGAGTATGTTCCACAAAGGAAATGTTTCATAACAAGAGGTTCTGAATCATCACTGAAAGTGTCCTCCTGCACTGAGGATACATAAGAAGATGATCCTTCCTAGGTAAAATCTGTCTTTCTAACAGACTAACCCATCAAAGTCTTTCTCACTATTTTCCCCTGCCCAGTATCATCTACTCCCAGTTACAGGTCATTGATTTTTTTTCACATTATTAGTAAAAGTCCTTTTGACACTAGGATGAACATCCCACCACAGGATGAGAATATTATATCCTCTTTCCTGTACTCCTGACCATAAGTTGCTTGTAACTGGAATTAATTTTTACTTCTGACTCTTAGGCAAAACTCATCAGATTGCCTGTATTTAACCAAAATCAAAGAAAAAACCCAAATAAACAAAAGAACGCCCCAAAATACAAACCAAAATGTGTAATATCTTAGTAAGTAACTTAATTGAAGTCAATATTATCAGTTTCCTCTAGCTGAGACTCTGGCCCTGAGCATTTGTTAAGTGTGAGATTAAGTGTAAATAAATAATACTGCACTACTGGAGTGTATGGTAATTGAGTTATTTTGTTTTCTGAGTTCCCCATCTTTTGCTCTTCTGGTTTACTTAAATGAACAGACAGCATGAAGCTTTTTAAACCTGTCCTTGATGTTCATGGAGGAAGAGCAAATGCCAAACTTTAACCTACAATTAATTACAAATAGTGAGATACCTTATAGGAGGTAGCAGAAGATATAATCATTCACATTTAAATTAAGTGTTTCAAATAATGATTTAATTGAGAATTAATAAGCCAGTTATTGCAGGTTAATTAAATGCCACTTGATGATTAAAAACATATTATTTATTCAGATTAACAACTATTAGGCAGTAGTGTAGGCCCACACCCTGCTGTGTACTTATTATTTTAAAAGTCTCTGCCAATGTAATTCCCATTTTCAGGCTTGTTTTGGTTTTTTTACTCTGTTGCTGTTTATAACACCTTGCAACAAGACAAAATACCCCAAAATTTCAGCACAAGATTATTTTTCTCAACATTGAATATTTCTTGGGGTTTTTGATATGAATGTTTTTAAAAGTTCATCTACAGCAATTGTAAGGAAGAAAACACTGAAATGTGACAAGTGTTATACATATACAAACGTATATAAAACAAGGAGGAAATTTGCAATGAATGTATACAACACTGAGAAATTAAGGAAGTCAATTACCAAATATGTAAACTTCCAAATAAATCCTGTGCTTTAACTCATGGGACATACCCAGTTAATTTTCAATAGAGATATACAGCCATATATGCTACCCATATTTGGATGCAGTGTGTGAATATTGTCTTTTGGAGGTCAGGAGGGGGTGCTGGAAAAATCAACATCTTTTATAAAACCTTTTTAAACATGCTTATGTTGTGTTTGTGCTGATAGGTTATTTAGAGTTCCACATAGATGAAAGATTGCCATAATAGAGCAAACTTTTCATCCATATTAATGCACAGTACAAACACCATTTTTTCTGATCGTAAATCCAAAACAACTTTAAATCAAAGCAACTGTGCAACATACACAGCAGGACATCAGGATTCTCCAACCTTAGTTTGGACAAGAAATTGTAGTCTGCCAGGTAGCCTGTTACAATAATTTATTTCCTTTTGGAAATATTGCACAACTACCATGAGAAGAGGGAAGTGGTAGAGCCATGTATTTGCATATGCTGATTCTTTGCCACTTTTGCTGATTCTCATCCTCCTCAATGAATTTCAGCTGCACAAAAAGATTTTATATTACACAACACAGACATGGAGTTTTCTACTGCCTGTTGACAGTCTCTCAGTATTATTGCAACAACAATTTTCGGTTGCACTAAGATGTTTTCTTCTGTTTCTCTGTTTGGACAGTGTTCCTAAGTGTGATTCTTGAATTGAACTGTGCAGATCTGAGAGTTGGAATTGATGATCTTTGTGGTGCCTTTCAACTCAGGATATTCTACGATTCTACAATAAGTGACCTAGTGGAGAGGAAACCTCTCCATTACAGTCAGGTATCTCAACAGAAAATTTGTTTTATCCTGTTTTGACATGGCGCATGGTTGATTAGCCCTGCTTAAGTGAAAAAGATAATGAAGACAGGAAAGAATCAAAAGATTAATTTACTCTGGTTCTCCACACAAACAGAGGCAGAAAAAAAGATCGTATGCACTGGTTTACAACTATTGCCTAAAGTCCCATGTCAAAAGCACAGAACGGTTTCTTTTCACTTCCGTGAACTGCATTTCCTTGTTATGAAAGCAGAGAAGATAGAATTGGCATCACGTTGACTGGAGAACATTTTGCACCAGTATGCATAACTGTTATGACTTCTAAGAGGCCAAAGTCCCTTTCCAATTGTCCTCTCTAAATTCATGGATGGCTTGCTGACAAGCATCTTCCTGGCACCACTTGGTTTATATTGTTTTGAAAGCATAGTAGTTGAGTTTAAAGTTATTTTACAAAAAAAAAATCTTCCTTACCTATCTTAGGCCTTAAGGGAAAGACAAACTTACAAAGGAAAGGGTCTTGAGAAAAGAATCAATTACACCAGCTTCTGTTCCCTTGAACTCACTGACTTTTAAGCTGGAAGAGAAGACAGTTAAAAGGTTTGTTTTCTCTTCAGTTGGGTGTATAAGTGTTTTCTCCAGAGGTCAGGAAGGCCAGTCTTTCCTAAGCATAATAGGCAAAGGAGAAAACTGTGAGCTACCATGCTGAACAAGACAAGCAATGTTTTCTTGATGAAAAACTCTGCAAGAAAAGAGAATGTAGTGTCAGTTATTTTGCATTTCCTTCAGACTGCTCTCTCAGACAGTTTCAACAACTTCTCACATCTCTGGAGTATTAATGAAAAGTGATGTATGACTTTGAGATGATGCAAATGCTATGTGTCAATAGGTGTCAGGATCTTCATATTCTTTGACTCAAACAGCTAAAGATATTCTAATAGGAGGCTACTTAGGCATTTAAGCCAAGTCCATTTTGAGACATTAATTACCTGATACTCTGTAGTGTCATTTGGTATAGCTGTATGGGCCATATGGCTGTTGTGGATGTGATTCCCATGTTCTTCTTCAACTTTCTGAGATTGACTGTAAATTATAAATTGCAATGAGCTTTCAGTAGCTTGGTATACCTCAGTCATCCTCTGCAAACCTCAGCTTATCCTAAAACTAGCACAGCAGACATTAAAATGAGGGAGAAATTATCACACAGATCAATTGTAAAATGCATTGCCTCTGCTTTATTAAAATGTCAGTGGATAAGGATGAGGATGGTGGTGGAAATAAAGGACTGAAGTATTCAAATAATTCAAAATACATTATCATATACTTTTTTCTATACCTTTTTGGATGCATACAATTAATGATTGAAATAAATTCTGCTTGAAAGCTGTGATGTATAAAAACAAAAATAACTTTCAACTTAAAGAACTTATTAAAATATTTTAATGCAGCCATACTTTTTGTTGCTATTTAATCAAATTAAATAGTTTAATTTTGCACATATTATTCACTTTATTTAGGTTTCCTCACAATTAAAAATGTTATTTAGCACCAAAGATAATTACCAATAAGTCACTTAGACTATAATCATTCTTATTTTCTTGTTTCCAATTTTTTAGACTTTTGTAATTTCAAAAGTGCTCCATGAAAATTTATTTACAGGGTCTTTTGCCTTCCTGAGGAATACTCAGATGAAAAGAAGAAAGGTGCAAATGAGAGAGAACTCATGAGATAGAAAACTGGAGAATTCTGGTCCCTGATGAGATGCTTGGCCATTTTTCGACTTTAATGATCTCAGGGTGTTTTGTGACTGAATGACTGGATACCATAGGTAGTGGGGCATCAAGTCTTGCTTCATATCAGCTAGGTTGTTCCTGTACCTTTTCTTGCCTTGGTATGTCAGGTCATATTCAAAAGGAAGACTTTCATCATACCTCATACTAGGAACATCATATAGAGAAGGTAAATCTGATGATATGGAAGAAACAAGGGCACAATAAAGTGTTGCAATTTTTTCTCTCTCTCTTTTTTTTTTTTTTTTTTTTTTTTTTTTAATGAATAGAAAGCCCTTTAAAATGGACTCTTTCTTCAGACATCCCATCCTCTCCAGTAAGACACACATCAGAGAAATTATATCAATCCTGATATTACAACACCCACTCACATGTCATATCAGGGATTGTGAAGGAACGGAGTCAGTGCTGCAGGGCTGCATGTGTGTGAAATACCCTCCTTCTGCACACTGCTAGGTGGGCTTGGAGGCTTTACTGTGCTCTGGCTACACCTGAAATACTCTGATTAGAGAACTGCAGATATCAGAGGCAGATGATCAGGAGATGAGTATGTTGTCTCATCATAAGAACAATGACAGGAACAAAATATCCAAAAAACACAGGGAGGTTAACATAGAGTAAGTAAATGGGCTTTAGGATACAGGAGAAATGAATGACAGGAAATCTCTAACCACAGTGTATGGAGGGAATCAGGAACTTGCAAGCAGATCTGCTTTGCTTCCTTCAAAGATGAACTAAGTAGCAGTGTGGAAATGCAGTTGAGGAGATATGAGAAGCATTTTGCTCCTAGGTGGGAAAGATGAGGGGGAAAAGATAATGGCTTTAGTTTTCACGGAAATCCTGCATGCAGGAAAGGACTTCTCAGAGCATGTATGATTCCCTTTTCATTTCACTGTAACCATCATCCTACAATGATTTTGTCAGAGGCTGCCGAAACTGCGTGAGAAACTAAGAAAATCCCGAGAGGTAAAATTGTGAATATTTTCACCCTATTATGTTGCACCCTATTTTTGTGCAACACTGGGGTCATTGCAGGAGTTTCTGAAACACAGTTGAAACTCACCAACAGGCTGCAGTGCTGCTATGACTTGCTTGGAAAAGAGACATAAAAGAGACATGTTATGACCACACATGCCTTGTGTGTTAAGAAACCAAGACAGAGAAGAAAGGGTAAATTTCTTGCCCCTCAAAGTAAATGACATTTTATTATTACTATTATTAATAAAAAATAATAAATAATAATAAAATTTCTATTTTCAATCAAAATAAATTTTATTTTTCAAATTATTTCTTCAAAATTTGTTACATATTCCAATGTTTTATGAAAATAAATATTTATTTGAAGACAAGTTATTCATGGAGAATTTTACCATTCAAAAAATTTCTATCATCTCCAGCAGAAATATTTCTCTTAATATTTTGCTTGACATTTTGTGTAATCAAATTTCATGTAGATTTCCATTTAAGTTTTGAACTATTTTAGTATTGTTTTTTGGAACTGATTAATTAGGGACACTTGGATTCTCCACTAAGAACTCTATAACTGCCTATTAGTGTTAAATCCCCAGTTCAATGTCTTTCAAACTAAGGATTTTAAAATATTCATGTCTTCCCATAACCATCAGGGTAGATTGATAAAATGTCCAATAGACCTGTGTATCTGCAGTGCAGCTTACGGGGAGACTGCATAGTCAAATAAAAATGTCCAAAGAAGGTGGCAATTCAAAAACTGATGTTCAAAATGTTACTGTATTCTCACAAAATAATCTGCTACCGGCAAAATACTTTAACCCAGAGCAACAGACATTTTGAATATGTAAGCAAGAATACATTTTCTGTGTGAAGTAAATCCTATGACCCGACTGACATCTTCCAGTGTAAATCTGTCCTCTCATTTTCCAACTGACACAGTTTTGTTCTCAAACTAAATTGAATCTCACATCTGCAGCCTTGGCTGATCTTGTGCTCCTTCAGACCTTTTTCTCCTGTCTCTAATTTTCTGTCTGCATATATTTTCTCTCAACTCTCTGCACTTTCATTTTCCCTGTGACTCACCCTTTTCTCTCTGTAATTCTTCTGCTTCCTCTCCAGCAGAAAAGTTCCTTAGATGCTGTCCTGGAGTGCAGAAAAACATGGTAGTGACCCCCTCTCATCCTAGCAACACTTGACCATACTCATCTTTCTTGCAGTAATGTTTTCAGTCACAGAAGAACAGTTACAAAATCACTAACTTATTATAGTATATTTCAATGAACTCTTACAAAGAAAAAGAAACAGCTGTACAATAAATCTTATCCTTCAGTGCTTTTGAGATGAAATATTTTCATCTTTAAAAGCCTTTGCCTTCAAAGGTTTCCTTTGAGTTGTCTCCCAATTTACAAACTCAAATTTAAATTAAGATTCTAAATTTTTAATTCTTTTGTTTAACGCTAAGAATAATGTTTAACTTAGTACTTTTTACTGTACTTTAAAACAGTCACAACTAATAGCTGTGGTTAAAAAACAAAAGTTCAGCTCTCATTTCCTAGAAACATGAACATAGAAACGTGAACACTATTATGATGTATTTATGAGGGAAAGAAGGGAGGACTTTTCTAGCAGTCTGTTTGCCAGTCCTTTTCTGTAGCTAAAAAAAGCATCAGTTGCCAGTGCAGTTTCTCAGTGCTATACTCTCAGCTGCCAGACTGAAGTTGCCCAAAAGGATCTGTGTCGCTGTGCTATGAACTTCAACAGCTCTAGTGCTATCTCAGGGTCTGAGAAATTAATTTAAAAAATAACCCTCCCAGCTGTAAAGTTGTAGGATCCAGGAGAGTCCTAACAAATATGGGCAAAGAGATAAGGGGCATGGAATAGAAAAGGATGTGTTGCGTTAACATAGATCAGCCCCTGAAAGAAAGACACTTTCCTCCTCCTGGGACATCCACTGAGATCACAGTGTCAAAACTAAAGCTACGTTTTAGGGATCCTTTTGATTTAAAGTCTTATTTACAATTTTTTGCATGCATGTTCCTGGCTAAGTTTGTTTTTCAGATTCACACTAGCTGTTTGTCATGACAGAATCCTTTCCTTTAGCTTCAACAGCTACAATCTTTCCCTGTTTTATATCCAGAACTGTATTTCAGACGTTTTCATGTCTTGGCCCTTTGTACATGAAACTTAGGCCTTTCATGTCCTTCCATTTATCTGTCACATTTTTATATAAAATATTTTAAATTCTAGACTTTGTTTTCAATTATTTTTACATATTATTTTCAGTCTGGCTTCCAAATGGGTACCTTGAAATTTCTTTCCCATAATTGCACGTTTTCTCTTTTTAAGATCTACAAAACTTAATCTTCATTCCTGCAGTTCTTTCTACCTCTTCTTCATGATATTATTGACAAATTTGACAATGATCAAACAATTCTGAATAGTGCTCAGGTCTGATGATTGCCATGGTTGTCCTTTATTTCCTTTAAAATCATTGCATTTTAGTCTTACCATAGGGTTTCAAGCTTTCAGGGAAACCATCCCTCTATTCTAACTAAATATTACCCAGAAGCAAAAAACTGCATACAACGTCTCCCAGATTTTGAACTAAGAATGCTAACAAAAACACAGTTTCAAGTTGGAATGAATAGATCTAGCAAGAGAAAGATTCTCCAAGGTATCCAATATTACTACTGCTTTTACATTAGTATTTCATAAAGCATGTGACTTACATGCATTGGGCTAAAGACATCTGTATAACATCTTTGGCCTAAAGTGCCATCAAGTTCTTATTTAAGTTCCTTTCTAAGCAAGGATAATATTTTCATCATATCCAACCTTTTTAACACTGCAGTTCAGATAACTGACCATTTATCCTATCCCAAACTTCCTTGATGTATGTATCCCACTTCTGTTAAGATCTCAAAAACTTTTATTCAAATTCTCCTTGAAGAAATTGGGTACTAAATGTTGTAATGCCTCCATATAAATACACATATGGCTGGCACATCATAACACTAATAAAGGCACTGTGTGTTTATAGCTCCTATCAGTGGCAGAGTCAGGCAATAACCCTGAACATTATAAATATTCAGAAACTCCCTTTACTTGCACATGCTTGCTAAATATCATTAAGGAGTTGTAGATTGCAAAAATGTCGTGTTACAACACAGCTCTAGTATCCTGCATCATTTAGAAGACATTGTCCTGTTTATGAGATGCTCATCTATATTTTTTCCTCTCCATTTTAGTATTTTTAACATCTTGCATAAGTTTTCTGATGCCACAAGAACTTCTAGACCATCTTCTAGCTAAAGAAACTACTAGGGACTTGATTTTTTTTTTTTTTTTGGTAGGTTTGCCTCATGCAGGTCTGACCTATTTTTTACCTTGTTATGGGGATGGAGAGTTACCACATGGCTAAAATTCAGCTTCCAAGAATTCTGTATTAGAAACAATATGGAAGCTTAAGATTCATATCCCCTATATACAAAAGTATAGTTCAGAATGTTAGCTTTTAATCAGTACAGCTATTCAACATTTGTAATAAGTTTACTTCCTATTAATATTTATTTAAAAATAAGATTATGTATTCTATATGAAGAAAAATATCTTTCAGCAAAATAGATACCAGCAAACTTATAGATAGATGAGACCTTAGTTTATGTCTTCCATTTCAATATGTCCTAAACATTGGTCATGACCTGGAAAAATATGTCTCAGCTAAGGAGGCCATGTTCACCTTGTGTTCTTTTATTCCTTTTTTTTTTTTTCCTTTAAGGACTTGTAATTACTGAATGTTGGCCAATATACCCATTTAATCTTTTCAATGTGTTAACTGTTGCTTTATCTATCCTAACAGATGGAAGCTGATTTTGCACTACTTGAATTTTGCAAATTGATGCTGCCAGGATCTGCTTTGCAAGTGCTATTGAACTTTCACTGGATAAGATAACTTAGATTTTTGTTTATTTCATAGAATAATTAGTATTCCCTGTAAGTGGAAAACTTGGACAGGTGTATGATGCTTAGAGATAAAAAAGCTCTTCAAGAATCATTGTATCAATGTAGTACATTGATACAATTATAAAGTAGAAATATGCCAGGTACAAAAGCAGCTGTAAAACACTCTGAGCTGTTTCAGCAAGATGCATGCTGACCTCAGACTACAGCAAATAATCTCCTGTTACTTACATGACAATTTCTTTCAGTGCAATGTTCCACTCTGTGACCCACTTTTCCTACTTTATTAATTCAAAAAATACAATGTAGTAGGTGAAAAAGAACCGGTGTGATGAATGTCACAGGTCCATTGCTTAGGTTGCCAGGGAAATTTTCCCTTTGGTGGGCACATGTTCTGAAAACATTTTATGTTTCCATTCAATGATTGCAGTCATTTGCTTTGTTTCTAAGTACTAAGATGCGCTCTGCCTAAACCCAGGCTCAATTAATCTACCCTTTCCTAACTTTTAATATCCTGAAACTCCTCAGTTCTACACAGGCATGCAACCTATCTAATTATCTTGACATGTTTGTGCATGGATTTATTTGGTGTCTCCTTCCCTAGGGAGCTACTTGAGCAATGCCCACATATGCTCACAAGTGGGAATAGCAACCTGTCTCCTGTCTCCCAATAAACTAAGAATCAAGATAGCCTGCTAATTCCTCAGTCTCTGGAGCTGTTCTCAGTTTTGTTGGTCATGACATATGTTTATGTCCTATACTAGATTTCTTTGAGTTGGTAGACAGTTGTCGATGATATTTACTGTTTCTATAATGCTTCAGTTTATGGAAGGCAAGACAGAACTGTTGGAGTTCTTGCACAATTTCTAAGGGATCTGGATGATCAATTTCCACTGAAACTTATAAATCAAAGTAGATTAGTACTGAGAATTCTGTCCCCCTTACTTCTTCTGTCTATTCAATTTCCACCAATAGAAAAGGATTAATTCTTTTTTTTTTTCTGGACAACCTGCTTGAGCAGGGATCTTGCACTAGATGACATCCAGTGGTCTCTTCCAACCTTATCAATTCTGTGATTCTGTGATTCTCTGATTCTCTGATTCTGTGATTCGTAATTCAGACATGCTTGTGCGGTTTTGCTTTTTTTAATCACAGGATATAAAATTTAGGTAGAATAGATATTTTAAGTATCTAAGCAAATACTAAATTATGGCAGTGGCGTTTTACTATTTTTTTTTTTTTTGTTTCAAATTCAAAGGGAACTCCTGGAAGCATAAGGTTACTTACGAAGCTTAAATGAGAGCAAAAGATAGATTACTGTGTAAATACAGATATGTGTAAGTCTTCTTCCCATAAGTAGGCCACGTAGCCGCAACTTGATGTTTACAGTATGCTTAGTTGCCATGGGCTGTCTTGAAACCAGGTTAGAGACAGTCTGTATGCTTGTGCTTCAGCCCATGTAATCTTAGCACATGCTAAATCAATGGATTTATCACCACATGCAGTACACTCTAAATCAGTGGAAAACACTGGTATAAACACACATAGGTATCTTTCTAAGAGTTCTTATGGTATTCATATGATTCCAAAATAAAGATTTAAAAGAGATCATATTCTCATTAATATTAAAAAACAAAGTATGGTACTGGCCAGACAATAACTTTGTGTGAATTTAAATGTGTGTATATGGAAGACTAAAAAAATAAGTGGATTTTATTCATAGTATTTAAAATTGCACAGGGGTTTGAAATATTTTAATGCGTAATTACCTGGAATTCAGTCCTGAAATTTTGTTTCAATTAAATAAAAATATCTCTGAAGTTCAGTAGTTTTAACTTCTGAACTTTTAACTTTTCAGTAGTGAGAAAATTGGCTGACAACTAGTTTAGTTCTTTAGTCAGTAGGGAATTAAATTCTAAAACATAACCACACAACATATCGGATATATAATTTCAAGCACAAGAAATAAAAAAAGCCATAAGAATTTCAAGAAAAAAAGTAAAAATGCATTTCTAATATTCCATAGTGAGGAGTTTTATTTAGACAGAAGTATACTGAAAAAGAGGTTCCTAAATCAAGCACCATGAAAACTTTCTAGCTGATGATATAAGGTACAATTCTGGAATGCAAAGGGTCAAAAATTCCAAGAGATTTCATTATTTATCATACATCAGTGACAAAACCTTAGGGCTGATGCAAGCTGATGAACCAAGATTTAATGTAATATGGTCAATTCATTTTGTACTGATTACAGTTCAAGCAGCTGCATCCTGCCCTATCAGTTATACTTTTCAGAAGGCTGCACTATTTTGAGTGAAAAGAAACATGCCATCAAATGATTTAAAATATATGCATTAGGACAGGGAGAAGTAAGTACATTCAGGAAATGTTAAAAAGAAGTAAAATGAAGAAAACCTTTTGTCCAGATGCTTACATATGCTAAGAAATTTTTTTCAAAGATTTGAAAACCACATTGTACTATAACTAATGTTTTCTAAATTTACTATGTTTTTAGATTTTATACAGAGCACCTATAATATCAGTAATGAATAATGAAGCATGCTTTTAGAAGTATATAGATGTGGTCTAACTCTGCTCCTGGTAGTCCAATATTGAATTGTATTTTTTAGAATACTTCTATTCAGTTCACATTTAACAGAATTCTGCTGTCCTTTTCAGAAGAGGTTATTTTACTCCTTTAGGAGTGTATCTTGTAAAAGCTAGCCATTTTGTGATATATTATCAATGCATTCATTATCTAATAATGAAATAGAAAAGCAAAACAGAGATTAATTCTCAGCAATGAAAATGTAAAGGAGTGGAGTGGAACCCTGAGGAGCACATCAGCCAGAATGCTTTTAAATTATTTAAGTTGGGTCTCATGATTGCCTCCATGCAAGTATCTCCAAGAAGTATCTTTTTGACTGATAAACACACACATAACCATTCAGTTATGGGTTTCCTTCAGTACAGACACAATGATACCTTCTATCAAAATAAAAAGTAAATGTCATTAGAAAAGTAGATAGTATGAAGCTTCTGACTTTAGCTTGATTTTCTATTATGGAAATGTATTTGGAATAATAATAAATGAAGGACTGATTTTATACTCCTGATTTTATTTTCCCAATTAAAAGAAAATCTCTTGTGTTTATTGAGATTATTTGTTCAAACACAGTTCAAGATCAGGACATTTTCTAGTCTGTTCTTACTTTTTACAGGATTATAACAGTGCTGAATAGGGGCAATCATTTGAGGAAATAATCAGCAAAGTTGGGGATTTAAGAATGCTCTGGAAAGGTCATCTCAGATAAATGTCAGCTAATTTTAAATCTGTGGTCATTCTGAAAACACATATTGAAAACTGTCATGTGCATGATTTTCAAATTAAACTGAGAAAACTCATTTTCTCTATCAGCTGACTGAGCTTTGGGTGTTCTCTCCTTGCAGAAGTTGTCAATAAAGAAGGTATTTTATGTGATACCCTCTGTTATTCTGTGGTTGAGTCCAGACTATAGTAAGAGGGGATGACTGTCATTTTTAAAGGCATTCATGAAATTTGACAACTTCTTTTATATTGATATATGTCAAGTGCTCACTGGTTAAGTCAGCTTGTTTCCACACGAGACCATCTGCAGTGAGTTTAAGTTTTTCTAAGAAAATACTTTTCCTCCAATATGAATCACAAAGTTTATCTAATTTATATTAAAGAGCTAAGATCAAGTCAACTATTTTAATGTATGCCAGCTGGGCTGCATGAGGTTCACTTCCTTTTCCAATTGTGTCAATCTAATATGGTTGTCACTCTAAACAGATGGAGTATTATGACAGCATTAAGCTCATTGAATAGAGGATCATGCAGAGGACTTACATCCTTTGTTCTATTTGTACACTTGATACTTTAATGGTTTTGGTTTGCTCAGTTTATAATTTTTACATAGACAGTTTTCAGTTAAGAGTCATTAAATAGTTATTATAAAATTCCATCTTCTGAATATGGGATATTTTTGTGGTATTGCCTGTGTATGAATTAAAACACACATTTGTTTGTACAGCAGGTTGTGCCATAACAGTACTTTGTACATATTTTCTTTAAAGTAGTATAGCTTAAAGAAAAAATATTCTAACTTCTAAATAAATCTTTTTTTTTTTTTTTTCCATTCTTCCCTACAACCCCTGTCAATGTTCTTGTGCAAGCTAATATCTGGGCACCATCTTCCTTTCAACTGTTAATTATTACTACATAAAATTATTTGTTTACATTTAAGTATAGATTACCACACAGAAGGAGAGTGAAGATGACTGAAAATGAGAATAATGATGTTTTTCATTTGACATATATTTTTAAAAAGCTAGAGAATTACAAATAATAACTTTTACTAATATATCTTTTAATATGTTCTATTGGAAGACAGCTATTGTTTTGCCTTGTCAAAAAGGCAAAGACTTAAGTATATGCTTAAATGTTATCATACTGTGACTGAGGCAAACCATCCCACGATATCTGTCCACTGATAACATCAGGATGGATCCAGCTTCAATATGGTCAGCACAACTGTTCAGCTGTAAAGTTACTGCCATGTCAAATCTCAGCATGCTGCCCAAGGACATGTTGATGGGTTGGCTACAGCCCCAGAACCTTACCTTCACCTCAGTCTGACCTGAAGTGTCACTGAGAGTTGTATATCAATATGTCCTGCTCTCCCTAATGATTGGTCTTTTGGCCATATCTTTAGATTTTATTAAGAAATCATTGTGTTTTGTAATAAGTATTGAATTTTATGTAGCTTAGATTGTTTGGGGGTTTTTTTGTTTTTTTTTTTCTTTGTTGATTCCATAGATATTATTTATATTTTTGCAATCTTTGAGCAGGTGCTTTGGATGAGTTAGCAAATAAAATTCTTGAGCCATTAGTCAGCTAAATGCAGCATAGCAATATAAGTAAATGCAGAAACATACTGTGTAACTAACCACACATAAAATAATTTGGTTTGCATCTAGGAAGGTATCCACCTGACAAAGTATTTTGGCTCTACCTGCAGTGGACTGTTGATGACTTATTCATATTGTGAACAGGCTTCCCTGAGTCTACTAGGAAAATCTGTAGTGCTCATTGCTGTTCCGTCCCAAAAGAGATAATGTCTGAAAAACAGTCAATAATTATTAATCATGTACTTCAGGCTACTACAGTGAAAACTGCCTAAAAGAACTCAAATACGTATCTATGCATTCAAAAGCTTAAACAAATTAATTGAACACTCCTATAGTCTTATATGTAATTCTGCCCTTTCCTTAATTCTACTGTGTTGGAGACATAAACACTCCAGAAGAGGAGTGAATAAAGAAAAGCTGGATGAGATCCAAAATATATCCAGATAGATTTCACAGGATAAAGAAAAAACTTAAAAGTGAGGTGGCAGAGATGAATGGGTATTCTAAATCACAAATTGAGACAAAATTTTTCTGCCAAGAAAAAAGGGTTTAAACTAGAAGCCAAATCAAGGTTTTGAAAGGTATTTCAGAAATGAAAATATGTCAAATGAGTATGCCTGTACCACAAACTCTAATTGGTCATGAATATAGCCAAATTGAGTAAAGTCAAAGTTTAGAACCAGAAACAGAAACACATATTTTGTAGACACATAAGATGCATATCTGACCCCTCTGATACCACATCTTCAAGTCAGAAGCTGGTCTTCATTGCCTTCTATTTGTTCTGGTCTAGGCTGTACTGGTTAACAAGGGATTTCAAACTGTGCAAGTTGTGGAAATGATTTTATGTTGCTGGCATCAAAGGCATTCAACTAATCCGCAAACTATTGTTAAAAAAAACTTCTTGAAAAAGAAAGTGAGCCTAGATTTGATTTTGTTTCATGGGATACTTTGTGCATTTGACTATCAAAATAAACTGTTTCCATCACTAAAAAGGGTAAAACTAGATTTAGCAAACAGGGTCAATGAAGTTGTAGATATGATATGATGTGACATGACATGATATGTCCTAAAACAAAATTAACTGAACATCTTTTTAGAGAAAAAAAACCTTTAGCAGAAAATGTTGATTGATCAAAAGTAAAATTTTAAGCAACTGATTACATTCAGTAGTAATGTGTCTAGTTTCCTCACAGATATTATCTCAGTTTGTGGGTGAAAATGATTCTTTATAGCTGTAAGGCAATTTCACAATGTGGACTTTAGACAGATGCTTAAATCTTTAGCTATTTGGAAAAACACAGAGTGAGTCATTTCCATGTAGCAGAGGGGAAAAATCTTTTTAAAATTACACTCCAATATAGTCTGGGATAAAAATAGTAAAAGAGAAAAAAATTGCAGATTTAATTTTGACATTTCTGAAGTGAAATGCTCCAAATCAATAGTCTTAAAAATCTCAAAAAATTTAAACTTTTAAATCTCTTTTCTTTTTTTTACTTTTTAAAATTTCTAAATATCATGAGACTAGTTTAAAACTGCACTAGATAAAGAGAGAAATAGGTAAAGGTTTTGTATTTTCAATAAATTATTTATATTTGAAAAACTTGATGTCAGTGATCTTTAGTGCCTCTGTGAAAACTTGACAAAATTGTCTCTTTCAAGTCAAGTATTTTCAGGAATTTTTGCTCCCAGTTTTCATAATTAAAAAAAAATGATAATCCAGTATTTGTCATTATGTTAACTATAAATGGTAAGATTTGTAGGGAATAGGAGTGGTGCTGCAGGAGTAGCTGACGGGAGGAGAGACCAGGGTTACTCCATGCCAAACACAGCCATTCCCAAATGTCCTGTTGAGGACAGGAATAAATGAGCAACTGTGTGAACATTTAGCTGGTAACTAAGGATATCTCATCACACTGAGGTCTATTTAAAGGGTTCATTGCTCTTCAAGGAAGAAAAAGAGACAAAACCCACAAAATATTACTCAGGAAAGAGGGAAATATATTATAATTTCACTGCATGTTGATGCATGTAATGATTTTGGAGAATAAAGTTCAGATACTGTACTCAATGCATTCTCTGCATGGGAAGCAAAGCAAAGCTACTTTGAACACAAATGAGTCTGGTTTTTTGTCACTTTTCTGAATCTGCCTACTAAAATATGTCTTCATAAAACATACCTGCTCTCAGGACCATGCTGTGTACCATGCTGTGCTTTTAGTCAATGCAATTAGCAAAAATAATTAATTTTCTTTTTGTTCTCGTTCAGTACAGGAATCTTGACTGGCAGGTTCTTGACTGTTTTTTTTCCCCTCCTCATTTTTACTTCATAGAGAAATTCTTAAGCTCATGGGGCAATAATGACATTGAAGAGGACTCAGTGTTCAACCAGTAAACTATCAGGATCTCTGCCTCTAAGCAAGAGAGGTGGAAAGGCAATAATGAACTGCATATCTTCTGCCTTTCTTTTGCACTCTGTTAGTTAGAAAATACAGGCAAAAATTTAAATAAATACCTTATGACCTCTACTGTGAAAATATAAGGTCTATGTTTTGAACCAACTCACATCTCTTCTTTGTGGGCCAGGTTCAGTGTTTGCACATGGTAACATAGTATAAATTATGCAGGGATAATGATTCAAGAATTCAGGAAGGACTTTAAAAAACTTACTGTCTGCAAGGCACACCTGTGCTTCTTTATTTATTAATATGTGTTTCTTTGTTTCTATATTTATATTTAGCACACTGGAAAGGGCAGGTTGGGAGAGCATAGTTTTTGAAGATGCCACAAAAAAAAGTTGCAAAAATAAGAGGGAAAGGTTTTTAAAAAAATACAAAAATAAAATCTTCAAACAAAGCAATGCAAACTCAAAATAGAAAGTGGAAGTCTCTACAGTTATAAAGATTTTGGAAACTGCTGAGTAGCTGTGGGTCCACCTTCAAGGGGAAAAACTGTTTGCAAAACGGAATGGTGAGGTTTCTGCATCCAAGATAGTTTGACGTGCATGTTTTTTGCATGTAACAAAGGTCTAGTGGTGACTGTAATCTGTAAGGAGCAATTCCTGCTCCTTCGCTTGACTGGCTAGCAAGAACATAACAAAGAGTTTATAGATGTTACTGGTATGGGAGGTTAAAGTCTTACATTAGAGATAAGGAGCTTTTGTTAGTTTTTTATAAGAATTAAGTCTGTTCACAGTGAGAAATTATGGAAATTATTTTTTTTAAAGGTAGCATATTTCTTTTGTACATCTAAGCATTCATCCTGCCTGGAGAACTGCAGAGTGTTGCAAGTGCAAGGTAAAATGTGTTGAACACAGGAGCCTGACCGTGCAGTAATGGAACTCTTGGGCTGCTGAATTACTCCTTCTCTAGAAATACTCTTTTGGGCACTGTAAAAATTATAAATTATAACCACAGCAGAAGCAATACATATAAGGCGAACTTTGAGCTGTGTACTACATTTGACATGCTGAGGATGGCACATTATCATGCCTTGCTAAACACTCTTGAGTGTCTGTTTACACCTCTGTTTAGCTATTGGCCACAGAAAGAAGTAAGGAAGCAGCAACCCAGGGAATGTGAGTGCACAGGCTGCACAGAATATTACCCAGGCCTTTGCCTCTTCAGTGTGATGTGCATTGACAAGGTGAAGAACAACTCACGCCTTTTTCTGCAATGATATTAATTGCAGGAATGAGTATAACAATATTACATATTTGGATCTCCTTTATTCAAATACATTTTAATACCAGACAGGTAAGTATATGTTCTTCTAGTAAAAACCCTCAAATTGTGTTTGCTAGAAACACTATATTCCCAAACTTTGCTCACCTTATTTAATTTTAAATTTAAATTTAATTTCTTATATATATATATAATTTTCATTTTATATATGTATAATATATAAAAATAAAAAATATGTATAGGCAGAAAAGCTGTAACTCATTTTCATATCAGAAATGAGAAGATATATGCTAAAAAATTTAAATGTCAGTTGAAGAACTACAGCCTACATGTCAGAAACCTGTTGCCTAACACTGGAAGTCCCTACATTTATGTTTTAAAGTAGTTTAAGAACATTAAATATCTTCTCAAAACTGCCTAGATCTAGGGAGCACTAAACAGATAAGTCTCTGGTTTATATCTCAGCACTGTCAGAATATAAAAATGTCATGGTTTAGGAATGGTATTCTCCCATTTACTACTCTCACTAAAAACATGCACTACTTGTTCCCCCTTCCCTCTTCCCTGCAGTGGACTGCAGGCTCAAAAGGCAGAGAGCATGGGTTGAGATAAGAGCAATTTATGGGAAACATCAATGGCATAAGAAAAAGAATGTTAACAGCAGCAATACTGATGACAGAGGATATAAGAGAGAGGAGAGCAATTCACACAGAAAACCCCTAGACAACAGAGATACTGAACAGCTCTCCTCACTGTCCTTACTCAGCAGGAATGGAATCCCTCCTCCCCAGGAAGAGATTCCCTTCTCCCTGCTCCCAACAATGATATGAGGTGCTATAGAATAACCTCTGGATTCTGGCTGTGCCCCTTCCTGGCTGGAACCAGGACAAAAACCAAGATTGCTTCCTCTCTGAATTGACCATTTGAGACTGATTCATCTGTCTTCTCAGCTCATGTCTGTCAGGTTGAACGCCATGAAAACTATCGGTGGAAAAGGCCATCACCAGTTTTTGCACAGCAATGTATTGGTTAGAGCATGCACCTATGCCCCTAGAAGACCTTGCCTGAGTTTGCATGCTGCTGTAGGGAGCTGAACCCATATCACCAGAACCATCTGTGAACCAGTGGACTGTTTGGTATTCAAACCAAGTCTTCTTAAGTTCATCTGTTTAAAAAATGATCTGCTTATATAAAATTTTTGCAATATTTATGGAGCATGGGTTGGAATTTCATTCTCTCTCAGTCTAGCTTACTAATTACCACCAGCTTATGACTAAATTCAGCATTTCATTCTGAAAAGGTGGTTTGCTTGCTCAGCATGTCTTAACACATCAAGCTTGCATCGAGCTTATGGTTTTATTAAGTATCTCAGTATCTAGAAATCTGAACATAGAATACTTGAGGTGAAATTTACATGACCAATGATAGGCAGCTAAACTACCTTTGTAAGAGATAAACAAACACTTTTAGTGGAAGATATCTCCCTACGTTTAGGTGGCCATCTGTGTTTGGTCATAATTTCATTCAAAAAGAACCCCTCTCTCATTTCTTGAATTGTAAAGAATGTCTCTAAGTATCAATTCAGCTGTAGGTCACCAGTTTGCAGATGTCTGAAGTTTGATGAGGTAATTTCAGTCACTTTAAGCTATAGAACAGTGGCCAAAGAATTGGGTTGGGAAGCAGATTTTCCATTATCAAGTGGATACAGCTTATTCATAAATTCTGTCTTACACAAGAAAGGACAACTGTTTCTCCTCTCCTTATCAAGATTAACATATTAGTTCCTGAAATGCAAATTTGCTTTCTCAGTTTGATTTATGTGCCTTGCTTTTAGTATTGCAGGTGTGGTGGTGGCAGGGTTTGTCTTTGTGAATAGAAGCCAGAACCTGCCCTGTGTGAGATAACAACTAGTTTCAGATTGCTCAGAAAAACCCACTGAAGGGCACAGCTGGTCCCCTTAGCCAAGATGGTGGCACCTCAGAGAAACTGTATTAAGAAAAACCATAATGCTGCACAGCAGTGTGAAGAATGAAGAAAAACACATGAGAAGCATCTTTGCAGACACCAAGGTGAAAGAACAAGGAAGAGATGTTCCAGGCACCAGAGCAGAAATTCCTCTGTAATCATAGTGGATCAAGTTGTCCCCCGAGAACTCATTGAGGCTGCAGAGGCATATCTACACTGCTGCCTATGGAGAACCCCATGACAGAAAATGTGGATATCCTGTGGAGAAGACTCCCCACTCCAGCAGATTTTCTGGTAGGAAGTGCAGCTCTAGGGTGGCCCACACTGGATCAGTCTGTTCCTGGTGGACCATACTCCATGGTAGAGAATCCATACTAGAGCAGTTGTTGAAAAGATGCAGTTTATGGGAAGGACTCCTGTTGGAGAAATTCTTGAAGGGCTGTATACCATGGGAGAGCCCCCACACTGGAGCAGAGGAAGAGTGTGTGGAGGAAAAAGAGGTGGAGATGAAACATTGTAAGCAACCCCTGCTCCTCGTTCCCCTGCACCGCTCAGATTAGGGAGAAAAGGATAGAGCAGTTGAGAATGGAACAGTGAGGTTGACCCTGGGAAGAAGGCAGAATGGAGGAAGTTGTTTTAGTTTTTGTCTTAGATCCTCACTCAATTTCTAACTGGCAATAAATTTTATTCCTCACCTTTGATCTGTTTTGCCTATGGTAAAACACCCACCTGTAATTGGTGGGTGATCTTCCTATCTCAACCCACAAATGTTTTCATCTTATTTTGTCCTCATCCTGTTTAAGAGGTAAACTTATCACACTCTCAAAAAATTCCAGGAGAGGTGGTATCTTTCTTTATTCTCCCCTCAAGAGTAATGAAATGTTTTTATTTAAAAGATGAAGTTCAGAGAGATGCATGGATATATCTGTTTTATCTGTTGAGTACCATTTGAAATATCTGTTGTTAGGACAGAGTTCTCTCTGCTGTTGTAGAATTCCAGCCATTAAGACAGGAGGCGGGTTGGCCACAAGCCACTGTTTAAGAGCAAAGTAGAAAGATATAGACACAAATCATCAAAATATTTAGGGCAGAGATGTGCTTCTCTTTTTTTCAGATGAGCATTAATCCCACTAACTGCAATACCATGACGATTCCTTACAGACATGATTGGATTCTGTGGTTGTAAGCAATACTCTAAATGTGCTTTGACAGCATTGATGAGTATTTATAAGAAAGGATAGATAAAAATAATAGTAAGGTAGGCTCTAGAATCTGGTATTATGCTTTTCCTCTGAATGTGTGTTCAGTGCTGCTTTGCCCCCTAAATTTTGATTTCTGAACTAAAAAGAAAAAAAAGTAAAAAAGAAATTGCAAGTGAATGCTGTTTCCCTTCTTTGCTTTTCTTCTATGCTTAGATGAGAGCTGAAATAAGAGGAAAATCCTACCTAAACATGTTTACCTCTTCACAGAGTAGAACTCCTAAGGAATTGGTAAATTAGCTATGTAAATACAATTGATAGCGCCACACACTTAAATATGAAGCCTAATGACTTAAGATAATTGTGAAAGAGGCCTTGCTCATGTCAGAACACTTAGAACCATGGTGGAAATCAACAATGTTTTATTGGATGTACTAAAGCAATGCCAGTGTTCACCAGCAGAAGCTCAAGTTCTTTATATTTACCTAAAGATTTACTTTAATATGGTTCCGTTGTCATGCTCACTGGCATGCATACTCATGTCTAACGTGGGCACTACTGCGTAAAGGATGTGTCCTGCCATTCAATGAAATGTTTAAATGAACCACCTGCAGCCCACTGCTAGTTAGCAAGGCAGGTGTAAGTGCAGAATCCCACAGGAAAGGTTGCCCAGCTTTTCCATCACCCAGCAAAACAGGTTCTACTATGTAGGTTTATGTGTTACTGTTGCTGAGCTACGGCTTACACACTTACTACACAATCATTGCTTCCAATACTTCAAAATTTCAAACTGCTTTGAGGGCACTTGGAGCACATGAGGAGTGAAATATAAAACTAAATTCTATTCAGTTTATGAAACTATGAGTTATACTTGACAGTGTAGAACAAAATATTTTCCTATGTCTTTGGACTAACTTATATGAGTAGTTTTTGTTCTGTTTCAAAGTAATTTAGCTCTGGGGAAGGAACAGAAGCAATGATCATCTGTCCAGGATCAGAATTAATAGTGCCAGTATTGATTGGAGACAGTTCTTTACATAGAGCTCCAGTCAGAGTCAAATGTAACATTTCTTCATATCTGCCTTTGATTTTTCTCTAGAGGATTTCATCTTAAGATGTGTCAGTTGCAGGATTCTAGTTATCTAATTCTATCCATCACTAACAGGGGAAAAAAGATGGAAAAAAAAGATGAGAAAAAAATAAAAGGAGCAGCCTAAAATCAGCTAGATAAATAAAACTACTGGGGACAAAAGGAAAACATCTGTTCACATGCAAAAGCCAAAAGTGGAATGTCTGGTACTCTCCACTCATAAAGATTCACGTATTTGTTCTGCTTATGTGTACACCCTACTGAGAAGAAAAAGATTAAAGCACAAATTCCAAATGCATCCATGTATCATTATTATCACAGGAAATGCTTCATAATCACATCAGTGTTACTGAGATAGGAATTTTTTTCTTACTTTATTTTATGAATAAGAGGAAGTAGTTTTTACAAGGTGCTCCTGTTGTCCTGGAAATTTTATTGCATGTGCAGCATTGGAATTAATAGCCACTTAAAAATGTATTCCCATTTCCCAGAAGTCAAATTGAGTTTTGATGATGTTTCACTGGAGGCAGAACCAGCTCCTGAATAAACCATAAGGGAAAAAGAACACAATAAGTGGGATGCATAGGGTTACACTGTCACTCTAACTAACCAAATATTTTGTTTTAAATCAAGGGAAATAAAAAGGGCTTATGGAAGGCAAAAAACCCAGGGTCTTTTATGGTGAAATTATTCAAAAATCTTCTTCTGGTATCAAGCAACTAGGAAAGCAGAAACTCCTTATTTGAGCCAGAATTAAGTTCATGGACATATTTAAAAGTACAAACAAAGACAGAAAAGACTACACTGTTATTCATCTTTAATTTCCACTGAAAGATCAAGCAACTGAAAAAATGGCCTCATTTCAAATTCTCTTGAAGTTTCCTAGAAGCACTGTTTTTCAGAATGGTTTTATCTGGAGTTATCAGCAGACCAACACAGGTATAGAAGGGCTGTTGTCTTGCCTGTATAAGATGCCACTGGTAAATTTGTTTAGAGGAAAACTATACAGTAGATTTATTGTTTTGTTAGCATTGTATTCAATTGCATGGGAAGATAAGGGAAAACAGGCTGAAGTCATCTCAAGCCAAACAATTTAGATATAAAATATAGGTGTAAAGAATAAAAAATATATTTTTCACCTTTTACTTTGCTAGGAATCAAGACTTGTTCTTGAGACTGGTTCTCACAAAAAAATTTAAGGGGCTGTCACACCAGTTTCAAGGGAGTAACACAACAGCTGTGGCTCAGCACTGTATGTTGTGCAGAGAAATGGGCCAACTGCATCTCACCCCCGAGTCTAGACATACACTGCCACTGAAAACCCTGCCTGCTGCAGAGCTCAGGGAATCACACTGCTGCTAGACATGTAAGTTTTTTAGCCAGAATTCACTAGCAGTTGAACAAAAACCCATGTGTATTCTTGAGAATCTCACTTTGGAAATCCAATGTGAACAGCGCTGTCAGCCAGCATAGATTTATCAATCGATGTAAGTTTGTGAACAACCTCATATATGTAACTGGCTAGAGTAAGTCAGCAACACCATAAAGGTAAATCTGAAATACACTAACTACTACCACAAGTTCAGTTAACAGGAGATTTCAAAATAACTAATAAAATACAAAACATCTGTTTTGTTACTTTTGAGAAAAAAAAATAAATAAGGGTCCTATTGGCATAATCAGAAGTAAGAGTGCTGGTACATAAATGTGGTATTTTGTATGAAATGCTGGCAAATTTATCGTAATAGGTCTTGAAAATAAAACAATTATATTCTCTTTACCTTTTTTTATCCAGGGTTGTACTACTTGAAAGACATTAATAAGTTTGAGTTAGAAACTAAGGCAGAGTGATCCAAATCATCAAGACATGTTAAAGCTAATTGATTCCATTAGATTTCAGATATTCAGCTGAGACCAGAATTCAGTGTCTGGACTTCCTCTAAAACAAAGAGTGTCAGAAAATCATGTAAGATATTCCTTCATGGGAACATAAGTAATATTAATATTAATATGTTGGATGCTTCCTGACTTCCTAATAGACATTTGCATTGATCAGATTGGTAAGAACTGAATGTTGGCCTAAAGGTCTAAGCAGTTTCTTCATGTTAGGCTTAAGGTGCTGGAAGAGGGAGATGGATTCTTTAAAGGGTCTAAGTACTGGGTATTATTTAAAACTGTGAAATGCAGTTCCCATGCCCAAACATGCAAGAAAACTGCACACTGCTGGTGAGGTCAAGGGAGAAGATGCTGGTATGGGAATTGTTCTTTTAGAAGTTTCGTGTTATCAAAATCAAACAATTCTAGACAGAAAAAAAAAAAGTTTTCTTCTCCTCTGCCTCTTCTTCTGAGAAAAAGAGTGATTGTAATATCTTTAGCTCTATTACAGCTTGTTTTTGATTGAAAATTTTCTCAGCTGAATTCCAAATGTCTTTTGAAATGCACCCAGGACTACTAATAACAGTCACCAAGGATACACAGAGATTTACTGCAGTGTTTGCAGAGCTGGGAGTAATGGCTGTCAGACTGAGCTAGTGGAGTTACAGTACTTCATTAGCTCCTTTGGAACAGCAGCAATTTTAGAGCAGAAGGTATCTACACTGTGAACACTTCCCAAATCTTTCTACCCCACAATCTTTTTAAATTTATTTAACTGAGAATTCTTAAAGAGACAAAGGTGAAATAGAGGATATTTACAATTAAAAGTAAATTTATTATTTGTAAAATGAAGACATGCATATAAAACCAGTATTGTTAAGGCTGGAAAAGACCTTTCAGGTCTAGTCCAGCCATCACCTAGCACTGCCAGGCCCACTGCTAAAACATGTCCCTTAACATCACACTGCATGTTTTCTTATCTGCAAATCCTTTTGAAAGATTGTCCCTGTATATATGGAAGAATGGGATTGTCTCTATATTTTATCAGTTCTTAGCGCTTATAGCACTAAGGAAGATCAGTTGAATTCTTTACATGGCAGTAATAGGAAAAAAGGATAAATGGAAAGGACTGAAATTTTAAGTGCTGTGGCTTTCTTTTACACATTTCTTCCCCCTTGCTTGCAAAAATCAGGTTTTGGGAGATTTGTCAGTTTGTGCTTTATAATTCATTTGGTGAACCCTGTGTAGGGTAATTTGTTGGAATACACTAGTGTAGCACTGTGTTACTCAGATATTCTTTATAACAGAACAGTTATCAACCACCTGAACCTTTAGGGGTAGGAAGTAAAAAAACATATAACAAGTTGTTTTACATAGTTTTTGATTTTTATTTGCAGTATATTTCTTTTCAAAGGAGACAGAAAATACAGAAGCAAATTAAAGATACAGGTCCTGATAATCACAAGGATGGGACTGTTTCCTTTTATCTCTCATGCTAACAGCACAACTGTGTTTGGTTTTTTTGTGTCTGATGTGGGAAGGATCAGGACCAGGGACTCATGATAATTGTGATTTAAACTACCCCAGCTTGTCTGTGAGCCATCAATCTGGGCACAGACAGAAGTGATCTTAACACAGAATCATAGAATGATAGATGGTTTAGGTTGGAAGGGACCTCGATGATCATTTAGTTCCAGATCCCACAGGGACATCTTCCACTAGACCAGGCTGCTCGGAGCTACATCCAGCCTGGCTTTGAACATTTCTGTGGATGAGGCATCCACAGCTTCTCTGGGAATCCTGTTCTGGTGCCTCACCAACCTCACAGCAATGGACTTCCTGCTAATATCTACTCTAAACCTATGCTCTTTCAGCTTGAATCCATTCCCCCTTGTCCTATCATAACCTCCACTTATGAGAAGTCTCTCTGTACCACTCTCATAGACTCCCTTCAGGTGCTGGAAGGCTGTAATTAAGTCACACATAAGCCTTCTCTTCTCCAGGCTGAATAATCTCAATTCTCTGAGCCTTTACTCATATGAGAGTGCTCCATCCCTATAATTATCTTGGTGGCCCTCCTCTGGACTCTAATAGGTTTTTTTCTTTTGTGCTAAGGGCCCCCCAGAGCTGGATGCAGCACTGTGGGTGGGGTCTCACCAGAACAGAGTAGAGAGACAGAATCCCCTCCCTGCCCACACTGCTTTGGATGCAGCTCAAGACACACTTGACTCTCTGGGCTGTGAGTGTCCATGGCTGGGTCATGTCCAACCCCTCATCCAGCAGCACCCTCAAGTCCTCAGCAGGGCTGCTCTCCATCTGTTCATCCCCAGCCTGTGTTGATACTGGGGCTTGCCCAACCCAGGTTCAGCATCTCGTACTTGGCCTTGTTGAATCTCATGACATTCCCATGGGCCCACTTCTTGAGTCTGTCCAGGTCCCTCTGGATGGCATCTCATCATTCAGGTGTGTCAACAGCACCACAGTTGTTGGTATCATCTGCAAATTTTCTGAAGGTGCACATCAGGGGTGGCAGGGGAATCAGAGTTTGCTAGGATCAAAATGGAGAATAGGATGCAGAAAGAAAAATAGAATGGAATTTCAGAGTTTCAGTACAGGGTTTCCTGAATAAGAAAGATTTATGGGAAACAGTTTGCCTGCCTTCCTCACTGGTCCCAGTCTAAGTAACCTTAGCCACAGAGGGTTTTAGGGTACAGCGGTTAAGAGGGTACAGTGATGGATGGTATATTTTCTGTAGTGGAAAAAAGAAGACAGGAATAAATAATTGGTTGGATATATAAAGCTTTTGTTCTATAATTTCACTTACTTCCACTGATTAGTGTTGGGCAAAACTCTAAAGGTCATGTGCTTGCATTGAGGTCATTCACCCTTTCCCTAAACCCTGACTAACTTCTTCCCTCACCTAATCTCAAGTTCTTTTCTGCTTTACAGTGCTTGATCTCTCCAAAAGACACTAAAACCAGGTAGTATGTCACTTCTGCATTTACTTTCACAGTGATGCAGCACAGAGTGTGTGGGACTGAACCCAAAGAAAGGATTTGCTTTTATGTGATTTCAAGATAACAAGTCTTGGGCTTTTGCACAAATATTCTCAATGCCCTGTTCTTCCTATCACTGTCTGCCAGCATCACTGTAATTTATTTACTGTACGGTAAAACTGGGAATCACAGAGATTAAAAACTATTACTTTCAAGTCTTGATATCCCACTCATTTCCTGCCAGCCTGCTGATATAACTGATCCAGAAGGTGCTTTTCATTAAGAACTGCAGTAAGAAAATCTCTTAACACTGGATTTGAATTTTCATGGTAAACATTAGATTGGGTAACCTCCATTACATGCCACCCATCAAGGAAAGTACACTGTGGTTGTGTCTTAGCAGATGTCTAGTGACAAATATCACTCATTTCTGTGGCAATCTTCTTGTGTTAGCCTTCTTGAGACCACAGAAGAGATTAGGATTTAGAGCAAAACACTTTTTCAATCTACTTTGTAGACAGACTTCCACAAAGGTCCTTACAGACGTTCTTTTATTCAGCTGTCAGTTGCTCTTAAGTAATTTTCAGAAGTAATGATGTGGATTTGTCTCTCCCCTCCTCTTCTTACAGTGACTTTAAGCAAAGCTCAAAAAGCCTTGATTTGAACAAATAGATCAGGTTTTAAATGCATAGCAAGAACAGACATTTTAATTCTGATCTTGAAGAAGTTATTTGTACAAAGATTACAAAGATTGTTAAAGAAACCTCTACCAATGGCTTCTAGATTTCAATCTAGGTCCCCATTTCTGTTGAAGTTAATTGAAAAGGGATTTCAGGACTTTACTTCTATCTTTTCATTAGGCGATACTAAATTTGGCATTCCTAGCTTGAGGGCCTTTCTCCATTATTTATAGATCTGGTAGTCTTGCAGAGACTGGATGGATGGACTTCCATAAGCATAACTCTTTCCTTCCCAGAATTAGAAACCCTAAATGGTCATGTTTTACAGTTGACATGTAAAGCTAATCTGGTTTCAAGTGACTGGTAAAAAGCATTTTATGATATGAAATTGAGGAAAATTGGATCCTTCTTATTTTCAAGCATTTTTGGCTGCTTTCTAAACCAGTGCAAATTATAGTGCATTTTTTCTTATCTTTTGAGCTCAACACCTACCATTTCTGAAGTATTGGTATGACAAAAAGAAATTTCTTGATTAAAAATTTATTTCTTGTAGAATAGGACACCCCTGATTGTGCACCGTCTCTCTCATTTAACAAAGTAAAGCTTACAACTCTTTACAATGCATTACAAATAATTAAAATTTTACTAGTGGCCTTATTTTTTATGGAAGAAAAACTTAAATACTGATGGCAGTCATATAACATCACGAAATTTCTTTTTTTTATTTTTTTTGGCCCAGTAATCCTCTTTAGGGTATTAAAGAAGAAAGATAATATCAAGGTCTTTGGTGTCTCTAGGACATTGATTGCCAAACCAAACCATTCTTCCAAATATCAGTAAACTAGGAGCAGCAGACTGCTGTGAGCTATTTTTTAGCCAAAAGGATTAGATTTGTCTCTTAGATGGGTCTGACATCTAATATAGATTTCCAATGGGTTGAGTTTCGCCAGTCATAGCTGTGACTTTGCGAGAAGAGTTGCAGTTTTCTGAGGGTGGAGTATGTCCCCTGCTGGGAATATGAAGCATGCACCTCAAGCCCTGGCACAGCAAATATTCCGTATTATTTACTTTTATGAAACCTTGAGCTGAGCTGTGGGCATTTGTCCAAGTGGTCAAATCTTGTGAGACAGTTTCTGTTCCTGCTACATAGCACAGTGGCTTTTTGGACTCAAGTTAGAAGTCAGCTATGGTTATTTAGGACTTGTAAAGAAGTAGGAGATAAAAATAAAAGGAAAATGATTTTAGCCTGTGTTCTTGGGACATACTAGGAAGAGGTACTGTCTCATGCACCTGCACCATGGTTTGTAGGGAGAAGCACAGAAGGACTCCAAAATAATTAAGCAAAAGTAGCAAGCTGAACTTGCTAATGAAATTTTTATTTATTTTCATAAAAGCACCAGCATTATTTATGTAAACAATACAAACTGCATCTGTTAGTTAGCTTTGTGTGAGATTTTCCATATCACTGAGGTTCAGGCAATATTACTTAGGGAGAATAGCAATTTTAAGGTTATCATGTGAGTGACAAAGACATTAATCTGACAAGATATGCTCAAGAGACCCACGATGCAATTGCAGAATTCTTTTTGGCTTTCTCACCCATAATTTCACGGAGCTCAGTGTAATTAACACACTTCATGGGATTTAAGTAACATTTGTTTCTTCTTCATCAGAATGCAAATTTGAGAATGATATGGATCTGTACAAGAGACAGAAACAACTGTTCCCTAGGTAATAACTTGTGCACTGTTTCCTACAAGAAAAAAAAAAAGAAAAAAAAAACAGGAAAAAAGAAAAAAAGGTGAAAGATGAGCATTACTCAGGATTTATTAGGAAGTTAACATGTTTTATAGCTGCTACAAATGCAGAAACCACATATGTCATAAAATTAATGAAAATTAAATTATTTATTGTCAGCTTGCAAATTTTAGACCTCGTTTTCTTAAAAGATATATGAAAAAATGAAATCTGCAGACTCTGTGTCTGTGCGTGTGCCAAAATGGGTGTGCAGTCAGCTAAAAAAAATCAGTAGTCGGAAGCCTCTGTAAATCCTTAACCAGGAGGAAAGCATTATAACAAAAGAAAGGGAGTAATTATAGGTGTGCATGTGTGTGCATATGTTTAGAGAACAGAAATACATCCAAGCATTCAAATCAATAATCTTTTTTCTCCAGTAATAATTCAGTATACAATCAAAGAACAGATTAGAAGACTGGTTACTTCCCTGTCCTATATTCCACCTCAGCAGACAAAAGAATAACCTAAGTCTATAACATGCAAAGGCAGATTGTATGGTCTTGATCACCCATGTTTTTGATCAGAAAATTGAAATAAAAAAGAACCATACTACATGCAGTTTTTAGTAAAGTGCAAATTATGCAAATAGTTAATTAGCCACCACTACATTTCTCTAGAAATAATCATCCGAGAAAAGAAAGAATATCTAGATTTTAGACTTCTTTGACTTAATCATATTTGAATAGAAAGTGAATAAATGCACAAATGCATAATTCTTGAAGAATGTACATGTTGAATAAATGAAGTGGGGCATACAGTACATATTAGTTTATTAATGCTTCAGATTTTCCTTGATGTCCTTCAGGCACATTATCAGCTGACTTAAGGATGATCAGATTTATCCTCATCTGCTCTTATTTTTTCTCCTACAGATGAAATAATAAATAAATAAATAAATAAACAAAAGCCTGTACAGTGACATTTTTCTTATTGCATTTGGCATTGGCAGGACACTAATCTCCGAAAACTCTTAAGCTGT
Source organism: Trochalopteron elliotii (assembly GCA_024734555.1). Taxonomy (NCBI): domain Eukaryota; kingdom Metazoa; phylum Chordata; class Aves; order Passeriformes; family Leiothrichidae; genus Trochalopteron; species Trochalopteron elliotii. Next base: position 5,902,001 of record JANPWX010000013.1, read on the forward strand.
CAGCATCACAGAATGGGAAATACAACTAATTTATCCCATATGTTTCTTATTTTTATCCAGCAACACCTGAAACATTTCTGGTTTTTTACGAATGAATTTTTTTAAGGTCGTACTACTCCTTTATGTTTGTAATTCAAAACAAATTAGAGAAAAACTGAATTACTAAGTTGGTTAAGACTGCATGTGCAATCAAATCAGTCCTGTTATCATACAAGTAAAAAAAGTAACAAAAGAAAAAGTAAATGTTGTAGATCTCAGATTGCCACTTGTGCTTCTGATTTTTAAGCTCTACCAAATATATATGCCTACAAAAAACTTGATATTTCTCCTAGAAAGAATAAGAAATGTACTTTAAATGTTTTAAGAAAGATTTCTTGTTCATAGGCAGATGGAGGCACTCAGATGAGCAGTGAAGCGTCATCACTGATGTGAGCACAGAAATAAACAGGAAAGACAAATTAAAAGAGACTGAAGATATGGGTATATCCCAATGGGAGAGCTATGACACATGTACTGTAAACATAAAACTCTTCTTGGTCCAGCCTGATTTTCATACAATCAGCTTAAAGGGAACACCTTCTAGTGCCTCTTTATTGATGCTCTATTTATGATCTGGAAGATTTTCTTTCTCAGAACCTTTTCCTGAGTGCTATGATTGTCTGTCTATAATCTTTTCCCTGCTCTACCCTGAATCCTATCTACAAGTGAAATTATAGTAATTAATTCATCACACGTGCAGTTCAGCTTGTTGGCTACAGCTAGATTCATGCAGCATGTTCCTAGGGCAATTCTAAATGCCTCATCTCGGTAGATTTTCAAGCCAAATGTTCTTTTGTGCATCTATTTTGTGTATTAGTGGTCTGTTGTACTGTGTGAAATCACTATTGCTAGGCATTCAGCATAGGTAACTCTGAAAAATGTAATTTAATTGAAACACTTATAAGATGATATCTAGGATTTAAAGCCTAGTCCTATCTTTATAACCTTCTGAAACCTACTCCTGAAGCTCTGAGTGGCTCGATTTTCATTTGCAAATTTATATGGCTTTCTGACACCTGCTGCTCAATAACTGGTGCCATAAGCAATTCATTCTTAATTTAGGTAACTAAACCAGTGATTTCTAGATCCTTAGTTTAATGTTCGGTTTTGTAAAAACAACACTGCTCTTTTTTGAAGAACCCAAGAAATAGCAATAATGTTAATATGAAAAAAGCTGTTGTGCATCACTTCTGATATTCTGGTAGTTGAACTGAAATCTTAATGAAATACACAATTCAAGTGTTTTCCAATTTATTGTGCAGTCTAAAATACTTGATGCCTCAAATTATTTTCTTTATAAAAGATCTGTTCTTAAAAGTCCAGTTCGTTACTTCTTTTTTCAAATAGAATATATATTTTTCTGAAGTTCTTATTCTGCAGCAAATGTATTTCTTTGGTAGACAACTAATTTTATTCATCTTAAAACACGTGTACTTTAAATTTCTGCATCTGCTTGCCCTCAAATTAAAATTACTAATTTTAAAAGTTACAAATGAGAAGTTTTATCAAAACAAAACTCAGATTCCCTAGAAATATGAACATATGGGATTTTGCTTATCTGTACTAGAAAAAGTTAAGGCGAAGTACATAGCCTTACTCAGTGCTTCAAATTAATACCAGTGGTTGTTGTAGAAATGGAGAAAAAAATTCCAGTATACCAGCAGTCCTTAGTCCTGGATAAATAGCTGTTCTGTAAGCTCTAACACAATTTCTTAGACACACAAATACCATGCCAGGTGTAAACTTGCTGATTTCAACTTCTTTGTTTGGGTTCATGACCAGAAGTGATATCTAAGCTATCAAGGACTTGAATTACACAGAATTTCAAGATCAATATTAGCATCTCCAGCTGTGGCCAGAAATTAATAGGAAATTCTTTTTTTTTTTTTTTTTAATTTGTCTGGTCCTCACAAGACAAAGAGGTGTTAAATCATATATCTGCTGAACCCTCTGAGGTCTGTCTTCATGCCAGTCCAAAAAATTCACTAGTGGAAATACTGCATGTTGTGCACTTTACACAGTAGTATTTTTGGGTGTATTCTGGCCTCCTACGACAGTGTTACAGCAATTGGTGATTGAGTTAAGAGCTTATTTACATGTCATCTTATTTGAATGTCACCTTGGGTGTCATCTAGCTGGACTTATGCAAAATATTTGACAGTGTCCTGAATAACTTCCTTGGATTTAAATTGGAGAGATGCGGACTTGATGGATGGGCCATTCAGTGGGTATGTTTGGATAGCTGCATTCAGTTACAGTCAATGGCTCAATGTACAAGTGGACACCAGCAATCTGTACCGTTCAACAGGGATCAGTATTAGGACTGAAGCTCTTTAACATCTCTGTCAGTGACATGGACAGTGGGATTGAGTGAACCCTTAGCAAGTTTGCTGTGACATTATAGTGTGTGGTGCAGCTGACACCCTGGACAGAAGGAATGGTATCCAGGTAACCTTGACAACATTGACAGGTGGGCTTGTGTGTAGTTTATGAAGTTCAACAAGGTCACCGGTCCTGAACCTGGGTAGGAGCAATCCTAACCAGAATTAGGGGCTGGACAGAGAATGGATTAAGAGAGATGCCTTGAAAAGAACTTGGGAGTGTTGGATGAGAGGGCGAACATGAGCCAGGAATGTGCACCTGTAGCCCAGGAAGGTGATTGTGTCCTGGGCTGCATCAAAAGCAGCATGACCAGGAGGTCAAGGGAGGTCATTCTTATCTTCTATCCTTTTGTGAGACCCACAGCTGGAGTACTGCATCCAGCTCTGGGGCCTCCAAAATAAGAAGGACATAGATTTGTTGGAGCAAGTTCAGAAGAGGATATGGAAATGATAACAGGATGGGAGCACTCCTCCTATGAAGACAGGCTGAGACAATTGAAATGAAGACAGGCTGAGATGAGAAGACTCCTGGGGAACCCCTTCCACTACCTAAAAGGGCCAAAAAGAGACCTGGAGAGGGACTTTTCTGTAGGATGTATAGTGATTGGATGAGGGCAAATTGCTTTAAATGGAAAGATGGTAGATTTAGAAATTCTTTGCTGTGCGGGAGGTGAAACAGTGACACAAACTCCCCAGAGAAGCTGTGGATGCCCCATCCCTGAAATGTTCAAGGTCAGGTTGGATGTTCAAGAGTTTTTTAACCTGATAAACACTTTATTATTCCTTGAGGTGTTTTTGGAAGATTCTTCCTGCTATTTTCTGCGCTTGGTCTTTTAAATTTCATGCAAAGTCATCAGTTTAACTGATTTAAATGAAAATGTGACGCTCAAATAAGTGCAAATCAATTGGAGATGACTGATGACAAATAACATGGAGTAAGAAAGGCAAATTGATTATATGAAGAAACAAGGATTTTCCCATTCAGAAAAAGCTAACATCCCATGAACAGAAGCTGCAGGTATTGCAGCAATAAAATATGAGTAACTCAGAACCTATTCAGCATTTTAATGTTTCAATGAATGGAAGCCTTTCATTATAATCTCTCAAAAATATACCCATCTAAAAAGAAATATTAGCATTCTATCATCAACTGATATCCCATAGGCCACCTTTGTACCTTGTTTTTTGGGACATTTTTCTCCAGTAACCTGAGATTTTTGGTTTTGTTTTGTTGGGAGTTTTTTGGGGTTTTTTTTGTTTATATGATATAGTCTTGGAAATTATCAGGATCACAAGGACTTCAGGTTTTCCTCAATACATTTGTTTCCACAAAGGAAACAAAACAAAACAAAACAAGGATGGGAAACAACAATTTCATCTTATTCAAAAACATGAAAAATTTCATCCAATTGGATGCATTTATTTCTGCCTATTTGACATTTTTCGTTGTGTTAAGTTTTCATTTACTTCTAATTCTGTTTATGTTGCCTTACAGCAACTAAAGCTTTAAAACATGTTTCATCAGGCAAGAAAATGAAAACAAGTAATTGTTTCTAAAATACTTTCTGTTTAATTCCAGTTAAAACCTGATTTTTTCCCTCGATCACTGGCCTAAGAAGTAGCTGTAATTGGGTTATTGCTAAGTAGTATTTGTAGGCATCAACAGTAAGCTGTCTTATCCATAGTTATTCTATACCTCCAGGGCAGAAGAATGGTTTATCTGAGTTGTGTGTGGTTTCATAATGACTATTGAATAATTTCTTAGGTTCTTCGTATGTGTTCAAATTACCCTATGAAACAAAGAAACCTTTATATATATATATATATATATATTTGTATTTACACTTTTGGTTGTATTTGTTATTATAATTATATTATTTGGATTTGTATTAATATTAATATTCATATTGATTGTTAAATCTGTATTTTTATATATTTACATATGGTCTGAAGTCAAAATCAAAAGCTTTGCTGTAGAAAAGTTTATGCCTCAAGTAAGAAACTTTGGTCAGATCTGTATATAGTTTAAACCAAGATAACCCACCAAAGAATGATATTTCTTCAGTATGCTACTGATTGACACTGCCTGAGCAACTGGTTCCATGTATTGAAAGAATTACTTGTTTTTAGTGTTCTGATGTCACAGGAATAACAGACTGAAGAAGACTGCCTTCTGATCAGAGATTCAAACCCATTCCTATCTGCCTTTCCATAAAGCAGACAGTAGTGTTGGCTATTTAAGGTAATAATAAAATCTTTAAAATATTTTATAAAAATGTTTTATTTAAAAAGAGCAAGCATAGAATAACACAGCTTTGTGTGGCTTAGGGGAATTTCTAATCTAAAGCTTGTATCTCATCAGTGTCTAGCAGCCCTTGATAGGTTTCTACTTATTTAACTTATTTTTGAGCTCACTTAACTTTTGGTGCCCCATTATCCAGTGGCAGTGAGATCCAAAATTTAGTCATACGTTAAATGAAAAAATGTATTTTTTTGTTGTTTTAAGTCTATTAGCTTACAGTTTCACCTAATGATTCTCATAATTATTTTATGTTACGTAAAACAGTGCCTTGTTTTGTTTTTCTTCTGAAGTAACTCTTAGGGGGTTGTATTTGGCTGGTTTTGGGTGACTTGTCAGTGACCAGTGAACTGAGATTTTCATAGGTGCATCCAGAGTATCTGCAAATATATTTTCTGGATTAACAATGCCTGGTTTAGAAACTTTCAGTTTGTAGACAGTGAGAATTTCTGTTTGTCTTTTTCCTATGTGCACAGCTTTTCATGTGTTGTCTCTCTCTTTTTATCAGCCAGTTACTTATCCAAGGAACTTTTGCAACCTTTCATAAATAGTGGGAATTTCATTGTTAAAACCAATATTTTTCACCTGCCTTTTCCCTGTCCTTATTATATTTATTCATCCCCTCTTCCTTCAGGTATTTAGAAATCCACAGACAGAGGTTCCTCTTCTTAACAATCCATGTTTATTTAAATGCCTTTATAGAGAACCTTGTCAAAAGTTTTTGAAAATCCAGTCACAGTGTGTCAACCAGATAAAGATCACCCTTGCCTGTATATTTATCTATAGTAAAATCTTTAGAGACCCAGAATCTACTTTACAAAATTTATTTTTATTCCCACCCCCACATTTTATTGTATTTATCTATATGTCTATGAATCCTATTCTACCAATCTACCTGCAAAGAATCAGGCACACAATTTCCTAATTTTCTGCATCTGTCTTGTGTCTCCCCTGCCAAGTTCCTGTAAAGATCTTTTTAAAAAGACATAAAATTTCCTAACCTTTATTCTTCTCATACAGAAGCTGACTTAAGCAATTGTGTAAGATCCATGATCAAATTACAAGGTCATATTTGAGTTATTTAGAAACCCCTGAGTGTATACAATCTTGTCTTGGCAATTTGTTACTATTCATTTATCTATTTGGTCTAAAATCACTTCTATTGACACTTTAATTTAAGATGGCTCCTCCAGTACATTTTTTGCAAAGAAAACAGACACTGTGGGAACCTTTCTAAACTCCTCCGAGTGAGTATCAATGTAAAGAACACATTTAATTTTTCTCACATGGTCTTATCTTCTTTGCATTCTCCTATTACACCTTCATCACCTATCAGCTCTCAGGCAGACATTCTGCTTCTAATGGGTTGGAAGAAAGGCTTATTATTTGTTTTCATGCCCTTCACAAGCTTTTTCTCTAAATCTCTTTTTTGGTCTTAGCTTGATTCTACATTAAGGTTTTCAGAGCTCATGATACTCAGATGTTCCTTACCTGGCCATAAATTCCACTTCGTGAAGATTAAGATTTTCATTTAAAGAGTTTCTTTATTTTGCCGCTTACCAATACCATAAGTTTGTTTATCACTGTAGACTTAAAAAAAAAAATCATAACATATTTAATACTTTATCCTTTTAGCTTCTCCTTTTAAGTTCTTGGGGTTTTTTTCTAGTATCACTAATTTTATAGAGGTCCTCTTGTTTATACATTTGTACATGTAAATTTTTAATTTATTTTTTAATTCCTGTAAGGAAGAAGAATTTGAATTTTCTTTAGTCAGGAGAGCCATTCAGTAATAAAAAGTCAGTATGTTCTTATGCTCTGTTTAGAATTATCTATAAAAATAGGTGCTCCAAGAAGCAATCATTATAGTATCTAAAATTAGTTTTTAGAACATGTCCCAAAGTTTCTTTTTACCAATATTCATCAAAATAATTGAATTCACTATTGCTAGTATTTCTGCCATTGTAATGTCTCTCATCTCCCTTGGCATATCCCAATTAACACATTTATGCCATTCAGGCAATTAATAACACAAGCTGCCTACAATATTCTTTCTATTTAGGCATGAAGAATTCAAATCAGAGAGTATGTTTCTCGTTGCTACAGGTAATTTGTTTATCTTGTTTGACTTTATCTGCACCTCTATCACTGAACAACCTGGGCCTCAGGACATGCAGAGCAGGCTGAGATCACACTGCTTGAAGTTAGTCCTCTTCACAAGAAATTGAGTATGTTTACAACTTGATCAAGGTCTCTTCTGAACCCTGTGTTCCAATCTTAAAATTTAATTTCTCTGTTTGTGCATGATTTTTCAGCTCAAAGTACCTGAGGCGGAGAGTGTGATGGCTCTGTTGCAATACATCAGAATGGGTGCTGCAAGAGAACACGGTGGGGGTGGACATTTCACTTATCATCTTGAAAAAAAAAAGACAGCTGGTAGTTGACACTGTACATGAAGAGCATAAAAAACCCTTCCATGAACTAGAGAGCAAGGAGGTTCTCCAGGGTACATACACCTCTGTGTCTCTATAACTTCAGGTACAGTAACACTCACCTGCCAATATCTAATTTGTAAACTGATACTGCATTATCTCACACAGTATTTTCATGTCCATCATGGGGGGTTTTCACCTCTTAATTCTAAACTTGATGGAAAAAATATATTTAACTAGGACCTGACTGTTTATTATTAAGTTGTTCTGACTAAATATGGTCTGAGACTCTTCACAATTTCTTACCTATATCTTCTCTATATATAGGTCTCCCAAATATCACACCTCCTGCAAGACAGATATTTTATACTTTATACTGTAAAGACTAAAGATAATTAAAGTAAGAAATTTCAAAGTTCTCAAGTTTTTCCACACAGTTCTACCAGACACCATGCAATTTGTCTCAAATTACCACAACCTCAACCAGTGTTTCTAGATGTTCTTGCAACAGGACTAAAAGTGCTCTTTGGTATTGGAAAAATGACAGTCTTTTCAATGTAGTTTTTCATATTAGTACTAGAATATATATTTTCAACCTAAAGGTGATCTTTGCTATGACTAAGAATGGAGTTGTTTCAAAGGGAAACTTCAGCTGCACATTAACAATTGGAGTTCTTTCTAGAGACATGAATATCTACTTCACTGACATGCAAATACAGCTAAAAAGGGTTCATTTAACAGGTCAAGGTTGATTGTGACCTAGAAATGCTTAAATGGTTTTGTGTGTGTTAACTGAGAAATCAGCCATCTCCCACATTTTTCACCATTAGAAACATCTTCTTATTTGGAAGAAGAGACCAGTACCCATCCTGCTACAGCTTCCTTTCAGGTAGTTGTAGAGAGTGATAAGCTCTGAGTCTGAGCCTCCTCTTCTCCAGGCTAAATAACCCCAAATTCTCGGCTGCTCCTCAAAAGACTTGTCAAAGCAGTCAAGTAGAAAATAATGATCCTCTTTCGTGTAACGTCCTCTGTTGTTGTTGTTGTTGCTGCTGTTGTTAGGTGGTGGTGGATTAAGTTAGGGTACCATAGAAGGAAAGTATATAAACTGGTAGGTTTTTTGTTTTTTAAGTTTAAGAAAATAATTCTAAGTCAGGAGGTGGACTTCTCAAAGCAATTATTTGGGAAAAATGTTTTTGCTGTACAGTGTCCAGGAAGAGTAGTAAAGATCAAGCAGTTGTGCACACACACTTACTTACATGTGTTTCCTTTGGCTCTATAGATTTTAGAGCATTTATGCAATCAGCATGTGTCCCTATGCTTTTCTTTAATGGACATTTCCCTTTTTTTGATTTTCAGACCTTTGTTCTACACCTGCAACCAATAGTGTGTATTATAATGGTATAATTATTTATAATAATTATAATAATTAATAAATATAATAGCAGGTATACATGAGAAATAAGTCATTAATGAAATAAACAGACATACACACAGAAAAAGCATCCATTCTTTTATTAGTTACATTGAGAAAAAGAAAAATGCTTTTGCTTACATTAATGCAACTAATTCTGCATTGATGTACACTAAAGAGACAATATTGGAACCTATAAAAAACTGGCAGAAAAGCCCTGAAGTGCTTCACTCATGTCTTACTTCTGCACATCTCCTCATTTACTGATGGTGTACCAAAGACATTTTACTCCTAAGACTGTGAAAGTGTTTCTACATGACTTATCATTAGAAGATTATACTATCATCTTCCTCTTACTAAAACTGCATGATTGAGAACAGAGAGGAAGCGTTCTGTACTCTTTTATACAGTTGGTAAAAAGACTGTGCTGAAAACCTATTGCTGTAGACCTAAATAATTCAAAATAAAATTAATGACTAAAGCAAATAAAACTGGGGAAGTAAACTGGAAATGCAGACTTACAGAAATTCACATAGTAAATAGTAAAATAATATGTCATGCAAAATTGTATTTGGAGGTGCCCTGCTAATAACTTTATAGCTGGAGTATATTATAAGACAATGTTAAACCAGAAAAATACTGTTTTTCTCCAGAAGTCTACCTTTTTCTATTTTTTAAGAACTTACTCAGGACCAATTTTTGATTATTATCAGTTCTGGCTAATACATATTTAGAATTTTGGTATTGGTGTCTGACAGATTTTTCTTGTTTATATATCTGCTTGTTGTTGTGCCACATCTCCTCAAATGGCCAGTACTCCAATAAAACTTGATGGAGAGAAAGAAGCATTAGAAGGAATATAGTGCAGCTCATAGGTTTATTTCAAAAATAGAGTTTGGAATATGTTGGTGTAAATATTTATCATCTGGGAGCCCCCAGGACAGCCTACATAAATATAAAGTCTTTTTCTCATTCACGTAACAAAAGAACCCTATGGTTCACATAAAGTTTATGCCAGCCGTGCCCGACAACAACAGTGAAAATGAAGTAGTAGAAACAGCTGACATTAAGCACCCATTGCTAATTTAACAGCATTTATTACTAATTAACCAGAAATTTATGTAGTCATGTGGTTAATATACTCATGTGGTCATCTATCTACCTATTTGCACTTCTTTGAATTTCACTTTTTGTTTTTTCATTCTTTCCAGTACCTTTTTCCTCATTTCTGACGTACTATTCCTTTATCCCATCATTCTACCCTTACCGTTTTCTACTCTTTTTTTCTTCTTTTTTTTGTTTATTTTTTAATTGTAAGGCCTTCTGCTCTGTCATTTACAGAAAATTTAGTCTTCTCCTGTACCTTTTTTCTAGCTTTGAATAACATTGTCACTTAATCGCCTGCATCCAAGCACATATTCTCACATTCTTTCTCTCTTTTCTCCTTATCCATCAACATTGGCCCATTATTTTTTGTTTTCTTTATCAATCAATAAGAATAATAGTCTCGGCCATCCTAATATCTCTCTATATATTTATAGATTATCTTTGGATTCCCCTATAACCTTTTCCATTTCCTTGTTCTTTTTTTTTTTTTTTAAGTGGAACCAAAAACTGAATGCAGTATTGTGTCTAAAGCTTGATCAGCACCAAACAATTATCAAATCATTTTCTTGTTGTACATACAGTACTACTTTGTAATATTCATGAGTTTGTAATGTTATCAGACAGTTCATTCACATTTAGTTAATCATGGGCCTGGCCTTCCTTTGTGTTGGTAATGTTGATCAAATACATAATTTTTTCTATGATTTTTCTTAATTATGTAAAACAAGTTAAAATTTATGTAACTAGAGATTAAAATTGACCATCCCATTCCTAGCAGCATCAGGTATATACTAGAAACTCATCAGGTCAGAAAAACAAGTGCATTTGTAATGTGCATTGTGCACAGAAGAGTCTCAGAAGGATGGGTATAATTGTGGAAGGAAGTTAACCCAAACTGGCTGCATTCCAGGATATACTTCATTGCGAAGTACATTGTTTCCCAAAAAAATTTTAAACAGCCCTGTGAGTTTTGGATTCAACCTAAACTTTGAATGGAATATTCTTGTGTGGGGAAATGAACCATTCTGACTAACCCAGCCCAGGCAAAATCGTCTTTCCTTCTTATGACATTGCTGACAATTCAAAGAGTGGGCATAGCTTTTGCAAGGATTTGTCCTGTCTATTTTCTGTTTGGGTTGGGGTTTTTTTTAGGGTTTTTTGGGATTTTTTTAAAGATTTGTGACAGCATTTATAAATGTCCGATAAAAGGTAACTTGCTTTTATTTTTCAATCTTCTGGGTTTGGGAGGTTTTTTTGCATTTTACTGTTATTGTTACTATTATTAGTAGTATTAGTATTAGTAGTAGTACTACTACTACTACTGTTATTTTTATTACCATATTTTCTATTTTGTTTTCCAAGTACACAGTGAAAATATTAAACAGAATTAGATTCACAACCTAAAGCAGACCTCTGTTGGTGACCCATGATACTTCTCCCTAACATTACACTGAACCATTAATAATTGCTCTGTGGGTTGCTTTTCTCCCCTCTTTTTTTCCTTCCCTTTTTTTTTCTCTTCAGCATTTTGCTTATTTAGCAGTGATTGCATTTAATCATCATTTCTCTGGTTTCCTTATGAGAATGTCATGTGGAACTGTATCAAATTCTTCATTAAAATCAAGACATAGTATGTCCACAGCATTCCTTTTATCCACTAAGCTTGTTATCCTATCAGTGAAAGAAATGAGGTTAGTTCAGCATGATTTGTTTTTGATGAGTCCATGTTGCCTAATACTTACAAGCTATTTTCCTCCAGATGCTTACAAATTATCTACTTTATTAATTGTTTTAGCAATTTACTAGGTATTGAGAAATACCAACTTATCAGTTGGTAAATTTTCATCAAATAGCATGAAGATAACTGCCTGTCTTGAACATATCATAAATAGGGATTTATAGAAATGCTTTGTTGCCTAATTCTTTATCTAGATTAAGAGTTTTCTTCTTTATTTTCAAAGTTAGAGATGATTTTAGACTAAAAGAATATATTTTTACCAATATGTAATAATGTAATAAAATAACAGCTGTCACAGAAAAGAACACTAAGTTAATTCTTATTGTAATACCTTGACTGTATCCCACACCATCTGTGTGAGACTTCTCTGCATTTCAGCTACTATGTCATTGTCCTATCCTGTTGCTGAAGTTTTCTGTGACAACTGAGTTATGGCCCACGGAAATTGCTATCAGATATCAGAGTATCCATCAGGGAAATCACTGATGTTGAAGGCCTCAACCTCAGACTGAGATGAATTGTGCCCTAGAATGCTCTACATCGCTTATGATGGGACCCAGTCTAACCTAGTCAGATGTGAATACTTACTGCTGTTCTCCTTCTGAATTTCTAGCCCCTCCACTCAAAAGCTGAATGAACTTTCACATAGGGAGATTTCTCCTGTGCAACTCAGGCATCAGACAGAGTTAGCATTGAATCTGTGCTTTTCTCCTTCACTAATTCCAGAATATTGGGAACCCAGATGTGCAATGCATGCACCCCTTGTTGGCAGTCAGATGGAATGCTGTGATTTCTACCAGTAATCAAAAATTCATTATTAAAGGGAATTGGGATTATTTCCTTAATTCCCCTATTATAAACTGATTGATGAGATCTCTAGGTCCTGATTTAAGTAACATTTAATTAGCACAGTTGTAGAGAGGTAAAACATTTCTGAACAAAAATATATTGCATCTGTTCAAACTGCCAGTGATTTTGTCTTTGTCTAGATTTTCCTAGTATAATTAATCAAAGCTGGTTTTAACCATAGGAACAACAAGGATTATTTCCATGCTATTGGTAAAATAGAGTCAGTGATGTTTTCACTCCTCCTAATATTTAACAAGATTTGACAAACAAAACCCTGGTCTGTCTTTATATACTATCATGTAAAAATCTCATCATGTTTATATATACTCTCATGTGAAAACTACTAAGAACAGATAAGTGTTAAATAGAGAGATATTCAATCTGTTGGCCTACAAATGAGTTAGGAAGAAATATGATAAGAAAAGTATGGCACTGTGCCCATTAAAAAACAAGGCATTGATTTAGTGTAGTAAGAAGAGCTTCCACATTTTGGAAGCACGGCCTGACAAGCTGAAGAAAAATCTAGGGCTTAAGGATGAAATAGTCTCAGAAAAGCATATTTGTTTCCATTTTTTCAGGCAAAGTCAAGACAGACTGTTATTTTCACTTTTCTATTTTTTTTTTTCATCCTGCCCTAGAACAAGTTGAGAAGAGCAATGCAAAGAAACACCTCTGTTAGATTTTAAGGTAAAGCTCAGCTAATATTCACCAGGTTTTCATATTTCTCATACAGTGAGAAAAATATTCTTCACATGGTGATCCCCTTGATATGGAATTCTACTCATTGAGGGCATGCTCTAGTGCATACACAGTACATAGTAATACTTGAAAATGAGTCCATAATATTTTGTTGAGCAAGTAAAGATGCATACCTTAAAAAATGCCAACACTTCCTAGCAAACACAGAAGACAACACTAACCTCCACCTTCCAAGTAATAAATTTTCTGACTAAATGACCCTCTTACTGATCTGATCAAAAAGTCAGGCTGACAGAATCACAGAATCACAGAATAAGCTGATTGGAAGGGACCCCAAGGATTATTGAGTCCAGCTCCTGGCCCTGCACAGCACCATCCCTGAGTCACACCCTGTGCCTGAGAGCACTGTTCAAATGCTGTTTAAACTCTGTCAGGCCTGGGGCTGTGACTGCTTTCCTGGGGAGCCTGTTCCAGTGCCCAGCCATCCTGTGGGTGAAGAACATTTTCCCAATACCCAACCTAAACCTTCCCTGACTCAGCTTCAGGCCATTCCCTCAGGTCCTGTCACTCTCACCACGGAGAAAAGATCAGTGCCAGCCCTTCCCTTTCCCCTCGCAAGAACTTTGTGGACTTCAGTGAGGTCTCCCCTCAGTCTCCTCTTCTTCAGGCTGAACAGAACAAGTGATCTCAGCCTTTCCTCATCCAGCTTCCCCTCAAAGCCCTTCACCATCCTCATTTCACTACTTTGGATGCTCTCTAATAGCTGAGTATCTTTTCTTATATTGTGGCACCCAAACCAGCCCTCAGGACTGGAGGTGAGGCTGCCTCAGCTCAGAGCAGAGCAGGACAATCCCCTCCCTTGCCCAGCTGGCCATGCTGTGCCTGATGTACCCCAGGACATCTCCTGGCTGCCAGGGAACTGCTGACTCTGTTCAGCTTGCCATTGGCCAAGACCTCAAAGCCTCTTCCTCCAGCACTGCTCTACATTCCCCAGTCTGTCCGTACATCCAGGATTGCCCCATTGATTAAGTCCCCAAGTGCAGAATCCAGCACTTTCCCCTGTTGAACTTCATATGGTTGGCGATTACCCAGCCCTCTGATTTGTGGAAGCCTCTGTGCAGCGCCTCTCTGCCTCCAAAGGGCTCAGAAGTCCTCCCAGCTTTGTATCATCTGTGAACTTGCTTAGTATTCCTTCCAGTCCTGACTCCAGGTCATTTATGAAGATGTTGAAAAGTACAGGGCCTAAGATGGGGCCCTGCAAATCCCCACTCCGCCCAGAGGATTGAACACCAAACTAAAAACAAAGGAAAAAAAAAAAAGACAAAAGTTTTCTGTGCTTCCTCAGGCATATTAGAAAGCATGGTATCCTTTTATTTTCAAGTGACAGCTTCCTGTGGCAACCTCTGGCCTATGCAGTTCTATTCAGTGCTATAATTTTAATTTTTAATTGCTGTAAAAAGACTTTTTGGGATCTTTGGATCTATTCTGTGTGTATACACACACACGCACAAACACACACATATATATACATAATACACACATAGATATAGAGATAGATGTACTTATATGTGTACCCATGGATACACATGCAAAATATAGGTATGTCCATTACTCATCTAGATTTATAGAAAAAAAAATCCTGTAAATTGTCTTTTTGTCATTTTTGTGAAAGAGGTATAGGAAGGAGACCTGTGTTCTTGTGTTAGCAGCCAGTTTCAGCCTGCTCTAAATCTCCAGCTTATCCAGGATGTGTTCCATGACCTTGTCATGTAACTCTGGGGCAACTATGTCCCTGGTTTTGTTGAGAAATGATTTGTGGATTTCTTTTTTATTTGTAATTTTTGGTACTTAGGGACCATTCAGAACTGTTATATCTATGAGTGTGAAAAGGAAGAAAAATACAAGCAGTAAAAACAAGGCTTTGAATGTAAACCTAACATGAAAATCTTACCTCAATAATTTTCATGCTAAGAGGTGAAAGTAAGCTCTTCCCAGGCTGGTCTTCCACTTTGTTTTACCCTCTCCCTTTTGATTTGCTCCTGAGGGCAAAAGAGAGGGAGGAAAAGGTCATGCCAGCTCTGTGTATATTCCAAACCTATCTGCTTTTGACATGCATCAAAGACCAGAAAAAGATCCAGACACAAAGGCATCATAAAGTTACCTTCATTTTACATCAGTTCCTTTACCAACACAAGCTCCATGCAAGAGATGAGTTTGGCTTGAGGAAAACCTTTTTTCTCTTTTATTTTTTAGCCCAGTATCCAGCTTCTATTTATTACATTTCCTCTCCTTCCACTGATAAGTATTGATAATGTCATTTACTTATCAAGACAAAAAAACTTGAAATGTGTTCTTTAAGAGACCTGATTCTTCTCTCTAATACAACACAGCTGGTAGCTTCCACTGCCGCAGAGTATGAAATGCTACCAAGTGAAAATTAAGGTACTGCCAAAGAGTGTCTGTGACAATTAGCACTGCAGTCCTCCAAGTATGGAATGAGTGAAAGTTTGGCAAGACTGCTTCCAAAAAAGAAAAAAAAGAGAAAGAGAAATTGTTATAGCAAGAAACATATTAAGAAAGAAGAAATAAATGTGAAAAATTTAAAAATAATATTAATCTAATATACAAGAACTAAGAATGATTTAAATTTTATCTAGCCTAAGCAACCTTTCACTCCTTATTATCTGCTTGGGATCTACCACAAGACTTGTGATCTTTTTTTTTTTTTTCAGTCTGATGAGTAGTCTCATATCCTCAGCCAATTTACAACCTCTTCTCATGTTGATAGATGTCTAGATACTTAAAGTCAGCAATGCATAAAATTTGCCTATAGATGTCGATGCATCATAAAACCTTTAATGCGTACATTTCTCTGTAACCATTTTGAGGCTATAAAAAAGGAGATATATTAGCATATCCCTATGCAGAGAAAAAAAACTGCTGGCATGAAGAGTTGTTTGCTGCTGGATACAAAAGAGACAAAACAGTCTTTTTTCTGCCATAGAAACATTGCAATGTTCTGAAATGGAGAGAAGAGTGCACACATTTTATTCAGAAAGAAATTTCATTTGCTTCCACGTGTTTTAATGATTATACAGTAAAATGTATAAACTTAAATTACTGTTATGTTAGTCTCTAAAACGGGAGGTTTAATCTGACAAAATACAGATGCATACAGTGGGATCACCTCCTGAAGCCTTTTCAATCAACACCTAGAACTGGAAGGTTTTCATCAACTAATAGCATCATAAAGCAGCCCAAGTTGGAAAAGACCCTGCAAGGCCATCTGGTCCAACCTTTGAGATATAACTTCTTTCATCTTAAACCAGATAACTAAAGTCAGTCAGATGAATTACATATTAAAAAGTCCTGTTGTTCTTCACAGAAGTACTGAATGCCAGTATAACTGGTATCTACAGCCTCTGAGACTGTGATAGCTTTAATAGTACAGGAAGAAGATTTTAACTGCAGAAATTCATATTCTATTTCCATTACCATAAATATCCATAATTAATGCCTCTTCCAACTTAACTGAAAAGTCAGTTTGTTATTTTTCAAGTTTTTTAATGTTTATTAACAAAAACTTTTTGGGTATCTGTGCTAGAAGTTCTCAAAACAGGAAGCCCCCATGGCAATTTTTTAAGCATTACAAGATCATTTTCCCTGTGAAATGCCTATTTGAGTATTTTTAATGTCATAATAAATTTTCCCAACAGAAAATGAAGATTTAAGCCTTGCTAAAACATTAATTGGGATTTTCTACTCTATGGAATCCAAAATTTAGATGAGGAGTTTGATTATCCATGGTCTCACATGTTAAATCTTACAGTTCCAGTAGAGAATCTTTATAATTTTCAGGTATTTCAATTATGTTCCATGTATTCTTTAAAGCAACTTCTCACTGCCAGAAAGAAAAAAAAAAAAAAAAAGGTATTTACATGTCTCAGACACAAGATATTTGCTTACTATTGCTTAGATCAGTATAAAGTATTGCAGAAGACAAATGTACAGTTTCATAGGATCTTTGAATTTCTTTAAAAACTCCAAAAGATATAAAGTGGAAAACAATGAGGTCCTAAGACAATAAATTTGAATCTGGCTTCACTTATACCTCTGATCTCAGCAGATATACTAATTCTCTGCATAAGTGTCACTGAGAGGAAATTCACATATTTTAATACCAACTTGAAAAGCAGTAGATCTGTGAGGCTGTTGACTACCACAGATGCATAGACAGCCTTCTAATTATGCCAGATTAGCTAAAGAATTGTGCTAGGAAGATGAAAAAGATTATTTCATTAGTCATCCTATTCTCACTGCTGCCCTACACTAGAATCTGTGAAGGAGGAAGACATCTTCAAGTGAGTGTGTCAGTTTTCTACTTGTGGTTCATTATTTATGGTGGTTCTAGATGAGCTTCTAAGAAAAATAAGATAAATAGCTGAAAAGACCAGTTCTGCATATTCTCTCCAAGAATAAAATATACTTCTAAAGTGATTATGTCACCCAGAAAACCAAAAAGTTTTAAAATTGCCTAGTTGAACATGGCCTTGCTGAACATCATTATATGTCAGGAGTCGTAGTGCTGTGTGCATATTTACGATTTATGTTGTGTGCTCTCCCCTGAATCGAAATCCTAATCAGCCACAATATCTTATATTGATGTATCCTCAGTCTCTATCTTGACACTTTCCAACTGTGTCTATTGATAAAGCAAAATCAAGTTTAGAAGGGATGCTATATAACACGTCATGTCCCTAGGAACTGTGCCTTCAGCTGCACTGCCCCAAAGGGTCTCCTTACAGCAATACTGAGACTACAGGGGATGTACAGGCACTTGGCTGAGGAACTCAAGAGTTCACAGTGCTGCTGTACATCACCAGTAACAAGTGTGATTCAATGCACAAACCTAACATGATGTTGGAAAATACTTGCACTTGTTGGATGTGGGTTCCCTATTTATTCTGAATTATTTATGCAACTAGGACTTCTACAACCAGTTAGGGTTTTCAGGTAAAAGTCAGAAAAGTTAAGCTTAACATCTAGTTAAATCATTACTTGTCTGCTGCACCATTTAGGTTTTGAAGCACTGAATAAAAGACTAACATTGCCTTCAAAATTAAATTTTTTACATTGCCTATCCAGAATGACAAGCTAGCATCATGAAAGGGGAGAAGATTGTTGCCTGTCCCAAAAGGGGAAGTAGCCCTTTTTGTTTAAACACTTCACATCTAAATAATTCATCTTTCTGACCCTAAGATGTGAAAGTCCTCATGAAGACTGAGAAAAGCCAGTAGGGATTAAACAACTGATTGGTAAAATGAGATGAATCTCTTAAAAAAAAGACCTTTGCATTGCTTTTAATATTAGAAACTCTTGCAAACTACTCAGATCCCTTTCCTCTCACTGTACTAAACAGGACAATTCATTGATTTTGGAAAGAATAACTTTATCTCAGCTCCCTTTTTTTTAAGAATAAAAGATTTTTTTTTCATGTCTGTTGTTTCTCAGTGGGATAAAAATTTATTATGGAAAGTTTTGAAATTTTCTTCTTTCCATGAGACTGATGATGAACATGTGCCTAATGGCTAACCATACAAATATGCATTTGATTCTTCACTCCTTTGCATCAAATTTTATTAATAGGATTTTTTGAAATAAAGAGCACTGTGACAACGTAAAACTGATAGGGCAGAGAATCATAATCTTACTCTACTAAGGAACTGTAATATGTTGCAATTATGATTTATGAGCTTTTTCTACCTACTTTTGTACAGGTTCAAGTGGCAATAGAGAATGAAGGGCAAAGTAAAGACCTGGTCTAACAATCAGCTGTCCTGTGTTTATCTGTTTCTTGCTGACCTAAAACAGGAGAGAATTTTTAGACTGTTTCACGGATCTTTCTTGTTTGGAATAATGAAATGAAGGAGCATCTAAACCCTCTCCTATTTGTAAGTTCAGTCATTTAAAATATCAGTGCACTGAATTAATCTTTCTGATCCAGATTGCTAAGGCTTTCCTTTAACCAGCCTTTCTTTTTCTCGGACTTTATCTCAGTTTCTCACTCACACCTGCAGCCAGATCAATCTCATATCACACAAACGTCAGTAGAATGCCTATAGACTTCTTTTAGTGGAGTTAAAGAGTTAAATATCTCTTTTAAGACCTGTAAATCTTTTTTTTTTTTTATTTTTTTTTCTGCAGCACTGTAAAGCATTAGCTAAGAAGAACTGCAAATTTTGTGGTTCTATTTTTAAAGATTTTTTTAATGATGTTGCATCAGAGTTCTAACTCTAGATGAGCAACCAAATTACCTCACTGTGATGACCCATTCTGTCACAGCCTTTGCCACTTGCCATGGTTATTACTCAGGAAGTCACATTTCAAATGTCTGTTGAAACTCCTCACTTCAGGCATCTCTTTTATTAATTATGGTGCTTTCCAGAGAAAAAGGCAGAAAATATTCCAAACAAAAAGCTGTGGCAGCATAAGAATATTGATAAATAATCTGTTGATAGAATTGCTGTGAGATCTCAAATTCCTTTATGTGATAGATACATGAATATTCATTAAGGGTGATTTTTTCACAACTCACTTTGACATTTTCTTGCCTGAAAAATAGTCATCTCACCCAAGTGGGATGACTCAATGTGTCATGGATTTAGAGACAATCTGTCTTTTCATATAAACACCCAAAGGAATAAAAATAGACTGGCTGGATTAATTGTTTGGACTTAAGGGAGAAAGGCCTGCCCCACCCACCAGTTTCTAGGACAGAGGCAGAAATTATGATATTGCTTTGAAAAATCTTACCCTTTATATTTAGCATTTTTTCAGTTTGAAAATACCTGTTGTTTAAAAGATATACCAAAGTAAGGGACCAGTGTAAAAATTATGGTGATGTATCCCCTAGGGAGATGACAAAAAATGAAAAGTAAGAACACTTTACTGTAGCCTGGATCAGCTAGGTACAGCCAATGTATTGGCATGTATTACCAAAGGCTAGTGGTGGCATTGTCATCATGATCATTATTGTAGTCCTAGGTAACTAATCAATTGAGAATACATTTATAACGGTTTCCTTGTGTATAGGTAAATGATGACCTAGTGTATTTGCTCAGACAAAAATAAATGTGTCTGGATACTGAGATCCAGCTCTCAAAATAGCATTATTAAGACAGCTGATCAGTGGCGTCACTATTAGATGTAGCATGCAATTAAAACAAACAAACAAACAAACAAACAAACAAAACAACCAACACAAAGAATCCCCTTTGCCAAGTAAGACAGGAATTTTCACAGATGGCGTACAATGTGTAGGGACTTTTACATAACCTCTTAGCTACAGTACCAAAATACGAAGACTTAAAAATGGGCTACAGAAGAAGCTCTGATAGTTTGTGACATCTTAGGTTGCATTCTAGGCTCCTTCAACACCCAACTGCAGAGAGAGAGGAATGAGGGTACCTCTTTCGTGCAGCTAACAGTTTTAAGAATGTATTGCAGGAAGAGGGAATGCCAGAGTTCAGCAGTCACCAATAGCAGAGAGTAAGAAAACAATAAGATCGGTGAAGGGGGACAGAAATTAAGAACATAGTAATAGTGACTTCTTCATTAGAAAACCTTGAGAGAGGTACTAAGATTTAAAGAGCATTGCTGTATTGTACACTCCTCAGTGCATTAAAAATCCACCATGTAGCAGGAAATCTACATAGTAGATTATGAGTCATTATAAAAACCTGGTGGAAGCAGTCCTAAAGGGCAAGCCACCCACAGCTGAGGCTGAAGAACACATCAAGCTGGGCAGGAGTGTTGATCTGCTGGAGGGTAGAAAGACTTCCCAAAGGGATCTGGATGGACTGAATTAATAGACTGAGGGCAATTCTATGAGGTACAAGGCCAAGTGCTGGGTCCTTTATTTTGGGTCACAACAACCCCCTGCAATGCTATTAGGCTGGGGCCTGAGTGGCTGGAAAGATTTTCAGTGAAAAAGAACCTGGGGGTGCTGGTCAACAGCAGCTGAACATGATCCAGCAGTGCCCAGGCAGCCAAGAAGGCCAATGGCACCCTGGCCTGTATCAGCAGTAGTGTGGCCAGCAGGACCAGGGCAGGGATTGTCCCTCTGTACTCAGCACTGTGTTTCAAGTCCTGTGTTCAGTTTTGGGCCCCTCAATTCGAATAAAGCACTGGCATGCTGGAGTGAGTCCAGAAAATACAAGAGAGCTGGTGAAGAGTCTGGAGCACAAGTCTGATGAGGAGATACTGAGGAGGCTGGGGCTGTTTAGTCTGGAGAAGAGGAGGCTTAGGCTCAGAACTTATTGCTCTCTACAAATACCTGAAAAGATGCTGTAGTAGGATGGGTGTTGGTCTATTCACCAAATAACAAGGGCTAGGATAAGAGGATATGGCCTCAAGTTGTACCAAGGGACATTAAGATTGGCTATTAGGAAAAATTTCTTCATAGGAAGGGTTGTTAAGTATTGAAACAAGCTACCCAGGGAAATAGTTGAACCACCATCCCTATAGGCATTTAAAAGATGTGCAGATGTAGCACTTAGAGAAATTTTAGTGGTTGACCTGGCAGTGTTAGAATTGCAGTTGGACTCGATGGTCTTAAAGGTCCTTTCCAATATAAATGATTCTACATTTCTGTGATTTACTTTTTAAACAAGAAATAAATTCACTTCATATTTTAGGAAAATTTTGGTGATAACATAGGACAACATATCTCTATTGCAGTGGTTTCTAAGACATAATAACTTAAGATTAATTTAGTTTAGTTGTCAAACTAAGATTTTTTTTTTTTTTCACAAAAATATAGAGGACCTAAAGTGTATGAAGAAAAAGTCCTTTTTAAAAATCACAGCTCCTTTCAAAGTAGGGCTGCAATTCTATAGCATAATAGAGCTATTGTAAAGTGCACTTTGTCTGCAAGATCAATTCCTTCAAGAACCTGTAGCCATAGCGGCCAAAGTTTGCTTCCAGATATCTACCTGCTCTTCTCACTGAATTATGTGTGAAAAATAATGTGCATTTTGAAGGCTGCCATGACCCAAATAAATCAATCTTTACAATTTCTTTTTTATGATGAGTCAATATGGACTGAAAATTTTATATAAGCATATAAATAAACAGTATTGATGTCTTTCAGGTTACTTAGTGTTAGTTTTGAAAAGTCTTCAGAGCCATTCCTAAACCTGCTAATTGAAAACAGAAATACTGATGGTCAGCAAAAGATCAGGGAAAAGACCCTAAGAATAAACTGTCTCTAATTACTGATTTTTGCAGTACAATGAAAAACAAAATCCTTGTGTACTCATGTCACTTATTTTCTTTTTATTCCTCCTTTGTCCGCTAAACCAAAATACTCCAAGAGGAATTATCATGGCAATAAACTTCAAGTTAGACTATAATCTTCCCTTGTTTAAATGAGTATTAGAAACTACAGAATCTTTTTTTCCAATAAAGGAAACATTTTATCATGCCAATACAAGGAAAGCAGGTATTTAGAACCACAGCTATTTAACAAAACAAAAATAATGATATGATTTAATTTGATCTGATAAAAATAAATTTGTACCTTTTACATCTATCAGTATTAAAGCCTCTGTGTTTTGCATATTGATCAAATCTCTTTATCTTTTTTTCAGTTATTACCATTGATAAGAGAATTTCATCTTTGGAGGTTTTTTCTTGCCTTCCCTTTGCTCTGCTAGTTGCTATTAATACTCAGTATTTCCTATGAACCTCATACTTTCCTCCATCTTTTCTCAAGGTAAGACAATTTTAAGACATTACACTGTACTACAACATATGCACTTTCTGCTGTGACATTTGTATGATTAGCTGATGGTTCGTTCCCTTGGAGCTTGAATTTTTTTCTGATGATCTCTATAAGTGGCTTTACTACATCTCTGTTTGATGTCTTCTGCTCATCATTATTTTTTTCTGTTAAGTATCACATAATATTTGGCATATTGACTGCCATAGATTTGATCCAATAATATTTGGGGTTTTTTACCTGTTCCCTACATTTCCTTATATTGCCCTCTCAATGGTTTTACACTACATCATTAATGATTTCCAATCTAATAATATTGCTCAGCAGTGTAGTTGGGGTTATAATGAAATTGAATCCAGAATGTAGTTACAATCAAACAGATCACTTGTCTGAAAGCATAGTTGCAAGTAAGGTTGTTAAATGGCTGGAAGTGTTCTGTAATTACGTGGATTTGGATCTACAGAAATCATGCTAAACCTGCCCTCCTCACTGGAAGTTTCTCAGTCCTAAAACGTTCTTCTGCTTTTCAGATTAGTTTCTTCAAGGGTTTATAAGGAAATATTGCCTTGGTGTTTTTTTCCCAACTATTTGCATAGTCTTAATGAGCTGAGGAAAATCTAGCAGAGTATAACATATTCTAAAAGGAATACTTTCTCTATAAAGACCTTAAAGATGCACTTCCAAAACAGAGTAGAGCTATCCACTGAGGGATAGGCTACACCACCAATTTTATACCAAACTTCTTTGTGCAATTCACACATTTGCATCAGCATGGAAGGAAGCTAGGAAAACTACTTTAGACACTGCTCCTGGAACATCTGGATAAAACATAGACTGAGGAAAGAAGAGTACCCTGAAACATGGGGAATATAAGAAATTATTGTACTATTGAGTACAGGGTTACAGAGTAGAAAAGGAGAATCGAAACAAATTGTGATGAATAAGTAGAAATGTGTGGTATTTGGTCTATTACGCAGGGAATAGACCTGTGTATAGTGTGGGGGAAAATAGGATTGAAAAATAGATTTAATAAATTCAGTGTCTTGTTGAATTAATATCACTGGTCTGTAGTGACGCAAGTTTCAGGTTTTTATATTTGTATTGTATTTGTTATAAGTCTGTACTTGGTATATCCCTTTCATCCCCCCCCCCCCC